>OX377621.1:144064200-144118558 GCA_947397865.1 Polietes domitor | reverse complement strand
TTCCGCCAAATGTTTGTAACAACAAGAAATATTGGAGCTAGACCCACCTTAAAGTATAACGATCGGTCTAGATCACCAGCTGAATCGATTGATCAAAATCTGTTAGTTGGTCTGCTGGCCATCTAAGCACTAGCTAACATAAAAGTGGACAACATGGGCCCATGTTTTGATATAGCCTCCATAAAAATGTACCTCCGATTTACACTATTATTGCACCATGCACATTTTACATCGGATCTAGATAAAATTCCACACACCATGCTACATTAATCTTACTTTGAAAGCCAGCTCTATAGGTCCATGCAAATGGGCCCCGAGTTTACACTATCTTCGTTCCTTTTCTATGGGATTTGTAATCAGTAAGTCATCAATATGAGAATCACTCTCAATATCTTCGCTATAGCCCAATAATTTGTAAAATTTCCTCATCACTCATATTCATTTTTCCAAATTTTCTTAAACCTGACATGTGTGTGAATCCATTTGATAGAGTTTAATTGAAAATGTCATTAAGAATAATACCAAATGCATATATGTGACATCTCTGCTAAATCTAAACTGAATTGACTCAGCCGTCTTCATCAGTGGCAAAATAAGACCATAGATGAATAAGTAAAAGTCCTTCCTTCTTGTCCAAAGAACTCCACCTCCTCCCTATCCACTGTACTACCAACTTCTTATTTAAGTACATATTTACAATATTATATCGATTAAAATTTTATTTCTTCTAAATTAAACCCAATTTCTATGCTGTCATTTGTGAGTTCTGTTCGTTCAATTCACTGCCACACATTCGATTAAACCACAACAATTTCCTTTCATTTCATAACTGACCAATTTGTGTGATTTTGACATTTTCCTTCATTACCAAAAATAAATAAATATTGAACATAATTTACAATGATTGTTAACACGATGTTTAATACTTTTTGAAAAGAGGTTCGCCACACCCTCCCTCCTCCAGGATATACATTTACAATTTGATGTGATGTGTAATTAGAAAAGCAAAACGGAAACCAGGACACACGTTAGTATCCAGAGGACCATTCGAGATGAGGTGACGTTGAATACATACATAAATTCATAAATCTAACCTAAGCAATTTCAATGCCATTGTTAAGTGTATTAAACCACACACACACGCACACGCAATTTTGTTGTGTGTCATTTGTGAAATGTCTTTAGAAATATTGTTAGCCGGAATTGCTTAAAGGTCAGACCGACACTTACATAATTCAACGTAGTAAGGATACTCAGAAGGCTAATTTTCTTATGAAATCTTCTCCCCACTGGGAGTGTAGTTGTCCGAAAAGCAATTTACTAAAAATGCGAGGGTAGATGGTTAAACAAAATTATTCTCTTCTTAATTTATTAAAGATGTGAGCGTGGTTGGGAAAATAAATTTTCGTTAAAAGTATCTTCGGAGTTTACTCATCAAATTTCTTAAAAAATAAGAAATAGGATAAATGTTGGCTCTTAAGTCAAAAATTGTCTAAAGTACCTTTAAAATACTCAAATATTTTTATACCCTACACCACAGGGTAAGTGGTGTCTTTGTGCATTTGTTTGTAACACCCAAAAGGAGGGGAGATAAACCCACCGATCGACATAGAATCACTTTTTGAATCGATTTAATCATGTCCGTCTGTCTGTCCATCTATTCTTGTAATCACGATAAAGGTCGCAATTATTGGCCGATTCTAACGAAACATGACGCAACTCTATTCTACTCTACTCTATTTAATTTGAAGCAAATCGGTTCCGATTTAGATATAGCTCACATACAAATGTTGCTTCCGATTTGAAGCCACATAATTGAAGTGATTTTGATAAAATTTTGCACAACGCCTTATATCTAAGTTAGACATATCTGTGGTGAAAATGGGTGAAATCACTTCAGATTTGGATATAACCACCATACAAATTTCGCTCACTTGTTGAAATGTTCCGGTCTAGAAACCATAAATTTAGACAAATTTCGTTCGAATTTGGCTTAACACCTTATATTTCAACTACACCATTTCCAAGTGTAATTCAGAAAAGACCAATTGTAATTCAGAATTTCCATTTGAAATTCAGAACATATCAGTTGATATTCAGAAATTCCAATTGAAATTCAGAACTCATCAATTGAAAATCAGAACTTGTTATTTTAAATTCAGAACTCATCAAATGAATTTCAGAATATTTCATATTAAATTCAGAACTTTTCATTTGAAATTCAGAAGTTATTAATTGAAATTCAAAAATTATATTCTATGTGTGGATGACTTGTTTTCTGAATCCACAGCTTCGCTTTTAAGATTAGCGCCACATTTATCCCAACTAAACCTAATAGAAATAATTTGGGGTAATACATTTGGCTTAAATTTACGGTGGTAGCACACCCAACTATAAGAGAGCAAATACTGTAATATTTGTAATCTGTTATAGATGAAGCTAAGGTCATACTATACAACATTCATGGACTTTTCTGAAATTCATTTGATGAGTTCCGAATTTCAAATAACAAGATCTGATGATCAGTTGATGAGTTCTGAATTTCAAATGGAATTTCTTAATATCAAGTGACGAGTTCTGAATTCCAAACGGAAATTCTGAATTACAATTGATCTTTTCTGAAGTACACTTGGAAATGGTTTAGAAACATTTCTTGTGAAAATGGGTCAAATCGCCTCAGATTTATATATAGCTCCCATACAAATGTCGCACCCGTTTTGACGTTTTTTTGCTCTAGAAACCACATAATTTGAATTTTCTAAATTCGTACCTTTAAGGGATAAAAAGGCCATAAAGGGATAACAATGGTACCAACCAAACGGCTGCACTTAGAATAATGAATCATGAAATTCGGTGTATACATCCTTCTTATTGCGTAGACACGTAAATTAAAGAGATTTTAGAATGTCGTACTTTTAAGGGGGTAAAATAGGAAAAGAGGATGAAATTGGTACCAATCAAATGGCCGCAGATAGAATCATGGTTATCGGTGTGTACTCTAGGGGTGGGTGTGTGAGGTTTCGAAAAAAGGATGAGCCAAAAAATGGGGGTGAGCGCTCATCGGGATCAAAGCTGAGAGAAAACGGGCAAAAATACACAAAAAGCCCCAAAACTGTCTTGGACTCGTCCCCAGAGGGGTTAAATGTAATACCGATCCTCATTAATTTCCTCTACCCAACATGTCTTTCGAACATACCACCTATCACCACTCGCTAGGGTTGCTCCCATACATAAATTATTTTTTTTTAATTTTCTCCCATCGCTAGTGGAGTCAAGTCCAAATATTTTTTCAGCCACCGCAATTTCTCTGAATATACCTCAACTCTCTCTGCAACCCTTAAGGTAGTCCCGATACATATTATTTTTATACACTCCACGAGAGTACAGCATTTGTTTGTAACACCCAAAAGGAAGAGAGATAGACCCATTGTTAATTATACCGATCGACTTAGAATCACTTTTTGAATCGATTGAGCAATGTCATTCTGTCTGTCTGTCCGTCCGTCCGTCCGTCCGTCCATCTATTCTTGTAATCACGATACGGGTCGCAATTGTAGACAGAACTAAATGAAACTTTGCACAACGAAGTTTTTCGGGATAAGAACGAATGCTATTTAATTTGAAGAAAATCGGTTCAGATTTAGATATAGCCCCCATACGAATTTCACTCCCGATTTGACTCTTTTCACTCTAGGTACCACGTATAACAACAGATTTTCTTCAAAATTGGCAAACCATCTTTTATTTCAACTAGAAACACCTGTGGTAAAAATGGGTCAGATCGGTTCAGATTTATATATAGCTCCCATACAAATTTCGCTCCCGATTACAAGAGATTTTCTTCAAAATTGGTAAAACATCTTATATTTCAACTAGAAACACCTGTGGTAAAAATAGGTCAGATCGGTTCAGATTTATATATAGCTCCCATTAAAATTTCGCCCCCGATTTGATTTTTCTGCTCTAAGAACCACATATTTTAACAGATCCTCTTCAAAATTAGCAAAAACCTTAGATTTCAACTGGAAACACCTGTGGCAAAAATGGGTCACATCGGTTCAGATTTATATATAGCTCCCATACAAATTCTCTCCCAATTTGAATTTTTCCGCTCTAGAATCCACAGATCCTCTTCAAAATTGACAAAACAACTTATATTTAAACTCGGAACACCTATAGTAAAAATAAGTCAGATCGGTTCAGATTTTTATATAGCTCCCATTTAAATTTCGTTCCCGATTTAACTTTTTCTGCTCTAGAAACCACATATTTTAAGAGATCTTCTTCAAATCTTGCAAAATAAAAAAAAACTTTTTTACTGAATTGAATTGTATTCCGATAGAAAGTGGAGTGTATCATATAGTCGGCCCCGCCCGACTTTAGCCTTTCCTTACTTGTTTAATGAAAGAAAGGCCCAAAATTTTATTTATTTTCCCTCCCGAACATTTTCCCCAACCATACCTACCCTCTGTCTATTATGCTTAAGGGGGATGCCATAAAAAGCTAATTTTTTATAAAATTTGCTCCAACCGCTCTAGGGGAGTCAACTGTTTGGGCGCAGCACATTGTTGTAATAACCTATTAACAGCCCTTCCCGCAGCGTCGTCGACAAAACGATTTATTGGATAACGGGAAGAAGGGAAATTAATGGGGGTAGGTCTTACATTTAACCACTCTGGAGGCGACTACGAGGCAGTTTTATATTTTTACCCCTTTTCCCACACCTTTGATCCCGAGCTATAATATCCCTCAAATAATGCAAATAGTAAATCAATTAATGTGTCAGTAAGCGTCCGCTCTTCCCATTACTCTTTAGCCTTGTCGTTGACAGCATAATGTCGAAAGTAACGTCAAAATCCACAGGAGTAACATGGTGTCTGAGTGGCCGGCTTGAGGATCTGAACTATGTGGACGACATTCGTTTGTTCTCACCCAGAGACAGCGGCATACAAAACAAATTGGACTAATCAAAATCAATACCCTCAAAACTAAATCCATGAGAGACCAAACACAATAAGTGTAGAACCCTTAGACTACATCAATACAGTAGGAGTAAGAATTGGAAATGTTCTGCTAGCTTGGTGCCGTCATAACGCCAACTGGTGGTTCAAGAGAAGATTTTAAAAATCGGCCAGACATTATTTCGGGGGAGTTGTAAAATATATGGATATCGAAACAACAAAAACAAAACGCACAAAATTAAAATCATTTGGCAGTCAATTGCTCTCTATGAATATCAACCTCTAACAGATGTGGATAAACCAATGCCTCCGCGAAATACTGAGAATATTTCGGTCGCGTATAATACTGATTATATTTTGATTTTTGTTTTTTTACATACATACATACACTATTTTTGATAAGAATTTATGTGTTTTTGAATGAGGTATCCGGATGTACACCAGTAAACTGGATAACCCAACCGGTGCCGTCATAATTCATCGTCTTGTGGAAACGCACAGTCACAAAGTTGCGCTCACTGCGATAGAATTGTGGCTCATCCTAAAATTTATAAAAAGAAACAAGCAGTTCAAAGATTAATATACCACACGAGCTGCCTCCAAACACAACTTACTTCGCCGCAAAATTGTCGCACCACCTTTCCTTCGCCATTAGCCGGCACCACATCTCCCTCGTATTCAATAAACTGCAAATAGTCCGTATGGCAGGTGCTCTTTGCTCCCATATTGAAGACTGCGAAGCGTAGCAGAAGTTTCATGTTGCTCGGTACCCGAATATTCCAGCGACAATCGGAATGACTGCGTACGTTGTCCGGATAAAACGGATTGGTTATAGTACCCGCGGTATTATACAAGTTCCCACCGCAACCAGGCCCGGCCGTACTGGCCAAATAGGTCATATCCACTTGGGTATAGTAACCGCCCAGCTTGAGATTCACACGCAATTCATTGGTGAGGGAGAACAAGGATTTGCCCGTTTCAACGTATTCACACAACTTCTGTAAGGACGTATTGGTGCGGGCATCGAAGACTTCCATATACTCACGGGCGCAGTCGTACTCGGAGAACATGAACTCATTATAGTACAGACTCAGTGTTGTATTTACCGGAGATTTAATGTAAATATTGCAATGATCTGTGGCCTCCGCCAGTTTGATGCGTCCCTGAGTGCCAGTGAAATTGCGGAAACAACCTGAAACGAAAAATCCAAAATCATAGACAAATTTCAATAAAGGCAATTTTCAAGCTCACCATCGGCCGCGGTCACCGACAGTTTAAAGCCTGTCTTTGACAACTTGTCGTCCGTCTTAAATTTCACAAATATCTCCTTGGAAGACGAGAAGTAATCGTCGGGTATTTGATTGCCACAGTAAATGTGTTCGGCCGCAAAGTCCGCCGCCTGGTAGTGACCGTTTCGACTCATGTCATAGCCACTGAAGACAAGTTTCGTGCCCAAGCCCTTATCTATAATGTCGGAGTCCTGTAAAATATCGCAATAAAATCCCAATTAATGTTGAATTCATTGGAAGATTTTCCTTAAATCTAAACGTACATCACTATTGATAATCTTCAAATAATCAGCTGAACAGGAACCATTCACATTGCCTGGCTCTATATCGAGTTTTTCGAATTTCAAATGGATGTTGTTGTCACTCTTAATTTTCCACAAACAATTGGTGTTATTGGGATACTGCCCGGAGCTGTCTTGTGGTGATGACAGTGAAGCAGTCTGGAAAGAGCAGAAGGTATTCATTCGGCCTAATCTAATATCTACTCTGTGAACTTACCTTTTGACTTGTCAAATCAATTACATGTTGGCCACATAGCTTCGGCACTGACCGAATTTTCGCCGAGAATCCACTGCTGGTCTCCTTGGCATCCGTCACGAACCGCATCAGCATTGAGTGCCTCGATGATGTCATCGTACTGGGCAAATCGTGCCCGCAGAAAGTACCAATCAAATCCGAAAACAATCCGGGCCCATCTCGTATCTCCAGATAGTCATCCGCACATGTTGCCGAGCTCTCCACGTGGAATGTGTCGAACTCTATTTGCAGCTGCCTATCCGGTGAGGTAGTGAACAACCACGAACAATCCAGATTGTTGCCATACTGGCCGGAGAAGCGATTGAATTCGTAGGTGGCATTGGAGGAATGCAAGTAAACTGTTTGATCACAGTTCGGTATGAAACGCACCAACGCCCGGAAACCCTTCGAAAAGTCACGGTCATCAGAGTAACTATGAATAAGGGCGGTATTTTGGGATATTGATATCAGGGGAATTTTGCCCGTTAGATTACCACAGAATTTGCCCAGGCGTTGGTCTTGCACTATGTTGAGTCCCTTGTAGACCTCCACCACGTCGTAGGTACACATACCCTGACCTTCGAAATCGAAATTTTCAAATTTAATGAGAATTTTGTAATTCGCCGGGGCCTGCAACTGCCAAGAACATTTGCTAGAGTGCGGATACATTTTGTTTACGGAGTCCTTAGGTGACTCTATGATCGAGGAATTGGTTATAAGAGCGCCACATTTATTGTGGCCGTACTCCATGAGGAAACCTTTGGAAGAGTAGAAGAGATTAGTACGCAGGACTAAGGAGATAATATGTTTTGATCTTATTTCATAATTTGGTAGCCAACCACACAATACCGTCTCCACCATGTTGTCCGAATTGTCTTTGGTGTAGACGGTGACGTTGCCGAATTTGCATCGTATACTGGGAGTACGGTCAACCTCGAACTCGATGAAGCGTATGTACAGACTGTCGGTTTCCGTTTTGTTGACCTCTGGTGCTGGCAAAACCGTATAGTTACATACCAGGTTTTGGCGATATGGCTCGGGATAACCCGGCGAGGAGATTTGTTGCATGACATCTGTAGCATATAAAATTCCGCCACAATTACGCTCAAAGTTGACAGTGAAACCATCACCCACGACATCGCCATCTGAGCGGAAGATCAAACGCATTTCCGAGCCGGTGCTATTAACTGCTTTAGGGGGCGTCCGTCCACATAATTTCTGTATGTCTTCCCATTCGCCCTTGTCGTTCTTTTGTTGGATCTTCAAATAATCTTTGGTACAGTTGGGACTGGCTTCGATGAAGAATCGGTTTTCGAAAACGGCTGCCAAATGGAAATCCGATTCCGTGGCCAAATCCCATATACACTCTACGTTGTTTTTGTACTGATAATCGAACATAATCTGCCGATAGGGATATGTGAGAGTGCCGCCACAACCACTGCCTTCGTGAACGGTTAAATTGAAGGTTGACTGCTTGTTGTAGCTCTGGGTAACATACTCCACAAATATGCCACCGGTCACCACAATGTTTTTCAGGGATGATTGCGAGCAGTAACGGCCCAGATGGGGGGCATTTTGGTTCGGTCCATTGTACACAATCAAATACTCCTCTTCACATTTGCCCTTGAAGTCTGTAGTGAGCGTTACGTCAATCTGCATCTCTTCACTGAGATCATCGAAGTTTGGAGGCTCCGTTGTGGGCGGAGAACCCCATACAGCCCAAGCGCACTCTAAACGGCCTGTGAAGTTTGCCATGTCCGGTTGCGTTATAGTGAACTCATCATAAAAATATACGGACCAAATTCCACCGCATTTATAGAGGGTGTACTGTAGTTGCATTTCCTTGAGGGAGTTTCTTAAGTTTCCATTCAGAACCATCTTTGTAGCGAAAGGTACCCGGAACGAGGGCTGGGTTTCATTGAGACACAAAAATGAAGGCAGTAATCTCTCTTCGGCTGCATAAATTTGCAGAGGCGTGGAATATTGACACCTAGTTGGCATCGAGTCTTGTTGGGCATTTTTGTCAACTTTGATTACTTTAACGGCTATGGTCTGATTAAACTGCGGCTTTAGGTCGTATTCACAGTAAACGGCCGTTTCATTATCGCGCTTGAAAGTTAATGTGGCGGGTGTGCCATCGGAATTAAACCACAGGAACTGACAATAAGCTGAAGGTTCGTGGGCTGTAAACTTTAACTTAAACCCTCTGTTCTTGTTGTTGTAGTATATAAGTACAGCGTCAATGGTCATGGTATTGTCGGTGGAGTAAATAACGGCCGGTGGTGTGTCCGTTATGTGTGTTATTACCGAAGTCTGCATGAAATCATTGCTAAACGTAACTCGTCTGTATGTTTCTACGGAGCCCATATCAAAATCTAGAAATTCGGCCCTAATCCGCGTGCCCTTAGGAGACTTGAGATGCCAGGAACAATGGGTCGGCAAAGTATTGCTCAATGGATAATTAGGCGTCTGCAAAATACCCATGGAGCTTTCAATGGTTTCACCGCATCTGGAACCGACACCCTTATACGATATCTTAAATGCATCATTATAGTGGTTACCGCCACGTATCTTGTATCTGACCACCAATTTGTTGGTCTCTGCAATATAACGACCTCCTGGTTCCCCACACAAGAGCAAAGTGTCGGTTATATTGTCAAAGCCAGAGGTGAAGACATCAACTTCTTGGATTTCGACATGGGTGCCTTGACCGCAAGTTTCTCCTTCGCCCAACTCCTCCACATTTAGTTTTTCTACGTTTATATGGATGATGGAACCCAGTTCGGTTTCTATGGTGAAAACACAATCCAGCTCCTTTTCATTGGGTTTGAGTTTCAAGCTAGCGGGAGCCTCAACAGCTCCTTCGGGCTCATAGTAGAAACCACCACAGCGGCTGATGCTAATGTTAGCCTGGAAGCCTCGATGTGGTTCCGAAGCATCGGAAAAGTACAACAAACGCAATATATTGCCCGTCGAATGAATAGAGTTCGGCTTGGTTGTGCCACAATATATTCCAATTAATGGAGACAATTCCGTGGAACCATCATTGATTTGAATGTATTCCAGATCACAGTTGCGCGCATCCGGAGACCCCGGCACCAGATCAAAGTCTCCAAAGAAGTCCAAAGTAATGGTTTTGTGCAGCGGTGCAGTGATCTTCCATATGCACTCCGAGTGCGGATTCGGAATGTTGGGATAGTTGGGCGATTGTATAGTCTGTACCCGATCGAATTTAAAGTTCTCGTTAAGCAACACCTCCTTGGAACATTCCGGGGTAATTTCTTCATAGTGGAAGGAAGCACGGTACCCATTAAATTCCGTACACGAGAATTTAATGTAGGCGTGGTTAGAGGACGTTTCTAAGACATCGGTTATATCATTATCACAATACTTGCCCTTGCCCAGGAAAGGTGAGTCTTCGTTGATGCCATTGCGTACTATGAAATAGACTTTACAATCCGACCCGCCGTTTGGACTATGCAAAAATGAGTCGGGGAACGTCAGGCGTATACGTCTGCCCTGACGCACCTTAATGGACCACACGCAGTCGGCGGAGAAGGCGATAACGTTATTCTTTGTTTCGGTAATATTGACAAACCCTCGACGATCAGTCAACTCTGAACCGCATTTGGTGGTCACCAAATAGGTAAAACCAGTTTTATTAGCAACAGAATCGGTGATAAACTCCACTTTCAGATTGGGATTGCCAACATATTTCTGGAGTTTATCTGGTGTCTTCTTGCACAACTTGTCCAAATGCTGCCAATTCTGTAAATCTCTGCTGGACGATATCTTCACATAGTCGGCGAAACAATCGTCAAATACTTCGAGATCGACTTTCAGGAAGGTTACCTCGACATGCCTGGTTGGATCGGAGGGCACAATGGTCCAGGCACATTGTAAACTGGGGGCATAACCATTGGGATAGCCGGGGGAATTAAAAAGCAGGGTGTTATTTACGCGCACCATTTGACTGCCACAAAGTGCAGCCATTTTCTCGGCAGTGCGATTATTGCGCACCGCCTCTTTGGACAGCTGTTCCCATTCGAATTGGAAGGGGCCGCGGTATGAGGTGAAGTACAGAATGTTGGTGTTAGATTGAATAACGTGGCTGGTGGAGTAATCGATGGGGACACCAATGTCGGAGTAACCATCATAGAACTAAAATGAGTCAAGATGTTTTAATTTATTTACATGTTGGGTAGAGGTGGGATGGTGTTGTATGGGCATTTTAGGAGTTCGATTTGGATATGCTAGAACGCTCTATTTTGTGATGTTCGGAAAAAAATGAATGAGCCAAAAAATGTGGGTGGTGGGGTGAGTGTACGGCGCTACCGAAAGAGTCGTGACATTAATATTAACAATTTGCTGTGCCGTAACCACATAGAGTGATGGGAGCAAATTTTATACAACTTTTGCTTATGTATGGGAGGCCCCTTGAGCATTATAGGAAGTATATCAACTTTCCCTTAAGAGGTGGTGATATAGGGTAGGTATGTTGGGGGAAAATATTGAGGGGGAAATTAATGGGGGTCAGTCTTACACTCTCTCCCCTCTAGGGTCTACTGCGGGACAGTTTTGGGTCTTTCTTTCACCTCCTTAAGGTTTGCAGTTGGTGGGTAGGTGTGTTCTGAGAAAATATTGGGACTAAAAAAATATTGGGGGTTAGTCATATACTTGACTCCACTTGACCTACTTGGGGCAATTAGAGTGGTTGGAGCAAATTTTATAAAAAATTAGTTTTTGTATGGGAGCCTCATTACGGAGTGGGGATAGTGGACAGGTATGTTTGGGGAAAATGTTGAGGAGAGAATATTAATGGGGGCCAGTCTTACATGTCTTCCCTTTAGGGGTGACTAGGGGGCTGTTTTGAGCCTTACTGTCATAACAGAAATTATAAAAAGTAAAAAATTCGTATGGGGACCACCCTAAGGGTTGACGATAGGAGGTAAGTATGTTCAGGGAAAATGTGGCGGTTGAAAAAATATTGGGGGTCGGTCATACATTTGACCCCACTAGGTTGAGGCAGTTGGAGTGGTGGGAGAAAATTTTGTAAAAATTAGTTTTTCTATGGGAGCCCCATTAAGGAGTGGGAATAGGGGGTAAGTTTGTTCGGAAAAAAATGTTGGGTAGGGAAAATTGATGGAGGTCGGTCTTACATTTAACACAGCTAGGGGCGACTCCATGGCAGTTTTAGGCCTTACTGTCATAACAGAAATTATAAAAAGTAAAAAATTCGTATGGGGACCACCCTAACGAGAGGAGAGGTTGACGATAGGAAGTACGTATGTTTAGAGAAAATGTGGCGTTTGAAAAAATATTGGGGTCGGTCATACATTTAACTCCACTAGCGGCCTTCTTGGGCCAGTAAGAGTGGTGGGAACAAATTTTATAAAAAATTAATTTTTGTATTGGAGCCCCCCTAACGAGAGGAGATAGGGGGTATATGTGTTCAAAAGAAATGTTGTGAAGGGAAATTAATGGGGGTCGGTCTTACATTTAACTCCTCTGGGGATAACTCCGAGGCAGTTTTGGGACTTTTTTGTGTATTTTTACCCCTTTTCCCTCACCTCACACAAATAGGGGTTCTAGCATATCAAAATCGAAAAGTCGTGCACTATCCCACCCCTAATGTTGGACACTAAAGTTGATGAATGGCATAATTTGCCAAAAACGAAAGTCAGTTTTGAAATTTCCGGCCGAGAGTTCGTCAAAATTGGTATAGAAGACTGATTTTGTGTTTTTGGAAGTCGAATAATGCAATGTGTTATAAATGTTTGGCAATGGATCTGCTTAGTCCTTGAAGTTCCTTTATCCTAATCAGTTAAATAATCAATTGTTCTCACCTTTATGTAGGGAATATCCGTGTCTACAATATGTTTTATGGATAGCAGAACCACATAATCTTTGTTCACGGTTATGCGCCAACTGTATAAGTCATGGCTGTGGAATTTGGCTGGATATGCGGGGGATTCAACCATTCCCTCGGCGCCATTTAATTCGTTGTGCATTACTGGAAGTGAACATTAGAAATATTACGCTTGAATTCCACTTACCCTCAGCAGTACCGTCTCACACTTACCATAGCTATAGGTGGCTAGGAAGCCTTGTCCCACAATATCATCATTACTTTGGAAGCGTATCACCAAGTTTCCTTTTCCAGATATTGTTGGCGGTACTTTATTACCGCAAAACACTCCCAACAGTTCTCCCAATGTAGAGTCTTGCCGCAGCTCGACATAATCGTTGTTACACTCATCGGAATCTTCCAAGTCCATAGACTCAAATGTAACTTGCATGCGATTGCCCCTGCTCGGTACTATCCACCACACACATTGTATGTTCACCGGATATGAGGCGGGATAGTATGGCGATGAAAATTTTCCCGTCAGTGATTTGTAGTCACCACCACAATAGTTGTCCAGCTGATATGCCACGACCGATATTTCTGATATGATGTTCATGGGTACCTTCAATGTCAAGGCGTGACCATTGGACATCACATCCGGGGGATGGGTTTTGCAGAATCGGGTGCGTACAGAGGAGTTGTCGCTAAGGCCATCATACACAACAGCGCCCTTGTCAAGGCAATCGGCCTCAGTGCGATAAGTGTAGGCCAGGGAGGGATTTAATTGTATGTGGGAGAAGGTGAGGAGGACATGTTTGCTGGGATCCTTGGAGATCACTTGCCATTCACATGTTTGATCGGATTGAATATGTTTTGTGATTTCCACACTAAAAATGCCATGTTCATCCAACTCCACACGCTCGCCACAATCCTTAAAAGTAAGAAGAAGTCATTATCGAATAGAGGGAAGTGTAGAAGTATAAGTGGAACTAACGGCACTTTGTTTTTCCATCACTCCATTCGTTATGCTCACCTCAACATAGCTCAGTTTGAACCCGCGTGCCGGCATAGAATCATCTGAATGGAAATGCACGGTAACCACATTCGAAGTAGTTCTCCATGTCATTGTGCCCTTGCCCTCCATGTCTCCACAATGCTTGAACAATTGCAGAGGCTCTGAGTCATCAATATTTTCCGTGGCCTCAACGTAATCCATTTCACACTCGTAGAAATCTTCCAATTCCAATTCTTCCATAGTCAAGACGATGGCATGATGATCTGCTACCATTATGGTCCATTCACAGTCTGAATTTTCTGGATACAAATTGGGGTAGTTGGGTGAGGTTATGACACCATTCTTAGAGCTGAGAGATCCGCCGCACTCTTCAAAAGGAAACATTTCGAGATTATTCCATACAACGAGTGAACTGCCAATAACTTACCCGATTTTTGTGTTTTATAAGATGCTTCGAAACCCTTACCATTACCCTGGCCATCACTATAGAATCGTATGTACATTTTGTGGCTGGAAATGCTTATTACCATTTCATCCCTCTTGCCGCAATGCCGTTCTTTGGGATTGTTGGAATGCTGATGAGGCGATATGACCAAGGCGTCCTTGGTGCAGTTAACCGAATCTTGCAAATCAAGATTTGTGATAGTCAACTCTATGCCCTGTCCCGGCTGCGTAATAATCTCCCACGAGCATTCGATGTCGTTGGGATAGGATTTGGGAAAATCTGGCGACTTAAATTCACCACTAGGTGCGCGCAACGTTCCTATGCAACCCACCATCGCGTACTCCAACTGGAAACTGAGCAAATTCGAAGTTTGTTTTATGACCACAGTATCGCCAGTAGAATTAAGGGTCTGGTCCATTGCTTGGACATCTAAACTTTTGTTGCCATCCCTCACATCCAGCTTAGTTTTCTTATCCATGGCATCGAAATGGGTGAACACTATTTGGATGCTGTTTCCTTTGGGCGCCTTCAAAGTCCAAGTACAGCTAACTTCCTCACTGTAATCATTGGTGGCCGTACCAAAATTGGGACTCTCAATAACACCATAATTTTTGGTCAACGTCACCGTACAGTTGGAACGATAGGATAGCGAAAAACCGCGCTCACGGTTACTATCATCCGATTCAAATAAGACCAAAGCTTCATTGCTTTCGATGACATATTCCTTGCCCATGTCCTGTTCCCGCAGATCACACAAAGACGTTACCTTTGATTTGGTTTCGGTGGTGCCTTCATAGAATTCTAACTTATCATAACGGCAGTTACTATGAGTTTCTATTGCCAAATCATCGATGGTGAGATGAATATAGGAACCGGGATGTACATGAATACGCCATTCACATTGGGCATTGTTGGAGTATGGATTAGGGTAGTAGGGCGAAGTAATGACGCCGCGATCAGATTCAAAATTGCCACCACAGCCATTGGAGAAAACATGCCAACGAATTTGAAAACCTCTCTGGTTGACAAACCTATTGGTATGGAACCTCAAGTACATCTGATTGGTGAACGAGGGAATGGCATGAGGAATGTTGGAATAGTTACCACAGAATCGGCCCAATAAGGTGGACTGATTTGAACCGCCATTCCTATGGGGAGAGAGGAGCTCATAGGTAACAACTGAGAGATGTGGTTGAACTAAACTCACCTTATTTCCAACCAATCACTGGAGCAGTTCTTATCCGACTCTACGTCGAATATCTCCACTTGCAGTTCCAATTGAGTGCCCGGAGGTGTATTAATAACCCATGTACAGTCCAAGTCCTCGGTGTAGTTCGCCGGCCAGTTGGGTGAATTTAACTTACCTATCGAAGAATGAATGTTGCCATTACATTGATTCTTGCCATCTACAAATTCGTAGGAGAACTCAAAGCCATCCAAAGAGTCGCTGGAATCGGAGACAAACTTGACAGTTAACAGGTGTGCATGGCTTAGGATCGATTCGGGCTTATGGGCATCGCAGAACCTATAAGGAGGTATGGTTTTTTAGAAGAGATTATTCTGTGTGAATTGAATGAGCATGTACCTTCCCAATGGTGAACTGTTGTCTGTCATTCGGATATCATCATAAATCTCAACATAATCATAGCTGCAATCAGCTGATACTTCCAATTTAAATGATTTCCAATTTAACAGGATAAATTTATCCCTGGGTGCCATTATAACCCAGTAACACGTCAGGTCGTGCATGTAAAGACCATCGTCATTGGTGGGCAGTCGTATGCTATGGCCTGGCTTGGTATAGACACCGCCACAATCGTTTTTTCCCATGGGCACAGACTTGTAGGTTAGCTTGAAACCACGACCAGTTGAGGTTGGTCCAGTTTTGAAGTTTAACGTCAATAAATTCGTTTTGGAAATAAAGTCCACATCGGGAGCAGTTTGGCCACAGAAAGGACCCGTAACATTTTTATCCATGCTATCAATGATCTGCGTGAAAAATCACACCAATTGTAATGTCTGCAGGTTAGAGAGACCATTGTTGAAATTCTGACTTACCCGCAAGGCAGTGTATGGACAATCACTGTCCGCTTCTAAAGAGGAATCATTCAAATCGAAATCATCGAAATGAACTGCTATGAAGTTGTTGGGCTCGACGTTGATCTTGTAAATGCAAAGGCGATCTTTGTTGGATAACTGGGGATAGCCTGGACTCATGATCACACCTTCAGCGGCCTCCAAGGTATAGAAACACTCTAGAAATTAATGTTGTTAGATTAGTTTACATATCGAATTCAGGAAATTTCTAGATACCCACGGGACATATATTTCAGTTTGAATTCTGCACCAGGTTTGCCATAGAATTTTAGAACCATGCGATTATATAGGGAGTTGAATGTGGGAGGTATATCGTTATAGTCCCCACAATATTTCGCTTGTAGTATTCTCTCATTGCTGGACGTACTAACGTCATAGATCTGGAATTACGATTTGGAAATGCTTATTAAATGTTTGTCATATTGTCGAAGACACTCACCTCTATACAGTCTTCTGCACCCATTTTGAATGTTTCGAACATCATGAATATGGATTCACTGGTTGACATGCGAATTTCATATTCACATGACATGGAGTCCTGGTTGATGTGTGGCGACTGAATGGTGCCCTCTTGTGAAGTGTAAGTGCCACCACAACCGGGTATACGCTCTTCGACCGAATAGAATATTTGGAATCCGGTGTCGGATCCAATGTTGTCCGAATGGAAATTTATATTGGCCTCATGGGTGGGCAGCAACAATGGTTGCGGGTGTGAGGAGTTGCAAAACTTCTCCAAAGAGTCGCCGGAAATGGCATCGGTTATCTGAAAGGATAGGTTGTAATATATTGTATTTTATAAGTCTGCATCGACAATACCTCTACAAAATCATAATTGCAACTGTCATGGATCTCAATTTGCATGGAGAAGAATGTCAACTTCAAACGTTTGTCATTTGGCGCCTTCAAAACCCAACGACAATCGCGATTCTTGGGATAATTGCCCGGCGAACCCGGACTGGATATGGTGCCGTGTGTGGTTACATTCACAATTCCACCACACTGCGGTAGCACAGAGTTCCATTCCAATTCAAAGCCTTCTTGGGAAGTCGAATTACCCGATACAAACCACAGATAAAAATTATTCGTTGATGATATAATATTTCCACCCAAAGGTTTGTGGGTGCCACAGAAGCGTCCTATATTCTGCGATGCTGCCGACTGGCCATCGTGGATCTGCAACCAGTTGTAGCGACATTCTGTAGAATCTTCCAGCTCGAATCTGTGGAAAGTTACATTCAACACCAAAGACTCGTTGGTGCGCAGAATCCAGGCACACTGAGAGCTGCGACCGAACAGCGAACCCGTTGGATAGGTGAGACGACCAGTGAGATCCTTTAGCACACCACCGCAGCTATTGGCAGACTTATCACACTTTTCGCCTATGAAGCCGGACGTACAGTGGCAGGTGAAGGAACGATTTGTGGCGGAGGTAGTTGGGCGACAGCGGCCATTGTTGTGACAGGGATTCGGAATGCAGGGACTTGGTGCGGGCTTGCACTCGTCGCCAATGAAGCCCACAGGGCAAATGCATTTAAAGCTGTTGCCATTGTCCACACAAGTGCCGCCGTTCTGAAAAGGAAGGCACAGAGGAAGAAGTAGATTGTTGAAGACTTGAAAATACCTACCAGACATGGTTGATTTATGCAATTCTTGGTTGTGCCCACAATACAACCATTCTGTCCAATACCGCTGCCCACCATACCTTCCGGACAGCTGCAGACCACGGTGTTTGAAATCTCATGACACTTAGCCCGCGGATGACAAATATTGGTGGTGAAACAATTGGCAATAGAACCGACGGCCGACGAGGAGGAGGAGGCGGAATTTTCAGTATCTGTGGATGAAGAGCGCACACAAGTGCGACCATCGCCCGTCCAACCCAATGGACATTCGCCGCAGTGATAGGAACCCTGGAGGAAATAAACACATCAGCAACAATAGTTCTTAACCAATTCAATTTTTAAACTTACATAGGCATTGATACACGGCACCTTGGGACTCATGCTGCAGCCACCATTCTGCTGGGCACACTCATCTATATCGCGACAGCTTATACCATTTCCCGTCATGCCGGCCGCACAGGGTGCACAAGTGAATGACCCTGGCAAATTTATACATCTCGTTATACAGGGCGTTTGACTTTCCACACATTCGTCCACATCGACGGTACAGGCCGGCGATAGGCCAGTTGTCTTCCAACCCTGATCGCAAATACACTTATAGCCAAAGGTATCATTGCTGCTGATACAGACGCCATGTCCGCACAGTTCCCAGGCCGATGATTGCAAACAGTCTCCTTTGCGTTGGGTGCAATGAATGCCGAACCAGCCAGGCTGGCAGATGCAAGTGAACGCACCGAATTGATTGATGCACTGGGCGCCATTTTGACAGCCAAGATCGGTGCCGGCATAGAGAGCACATTCGTTGACGTCTTTCTCACAAGTGATGCCCTGCAACACAGCAGAAGGATGGGGGGGAGGGGTAAAAGGGAGCGAGAGAGAAGAGAGTTTAATTGAGAATGTAGGAATATACGCCCCCGAATTGAGATTATAGTACAGATTTTCGTTAATTAATTATGCAAATCTGCTCTCAGATTTTCAGTCTTCGCTGATATAAAATTATATCTGGACGAGGAGTGGCATAATTATTTGCCTTTCCTGGATGGATCTATGTGAAGTGTTAGGATCCCACTATGTTGCCCATTTTGTGTGTCTCAGAAAAACTTTTTGTAACACTCAAATTATCCAAGATATCAACAAATAGATATTCAATGCCTTTGTGAAATCAACTCTGCTAAAAGGAAGAGAGACGGTAGCTACTACACATAGAATACCATCGTTCATAAATATTTGCTCATCTGTGAATCATCTGTGGGATATTTTGTCTTAAAACCAAAACCCAAAAGCTGTCTATAAGTTATTATCAAAGAAGATCCTGTAGAAATCATAGAATGGAGATGGTTTGGCCGCACATTGTCAATCCATCTCCTGATAGATTTGTCGCCTGAATTAGTGACATGAATGGAAAGGAATGACATGGAGGAGGATGCTCTTAAAGGACCTTATGAAAATGAATGTTTCATGGAATGATATTGAGAGAATCATTATAATAAATATATGTAGGCACCGATTAGTTAGGTCGACCATGCCGACTATTTATGTCTTATGTAGACGACGATCAGACGGGGAGTGCACACACTACTCCTCTCTGGAGCTAGTCAAAGTCTCCAGAGGGCAGTGTGCAGAAATAAGGGTTGAAGCGGACAGACAAAACGAACGAAGGAGTGAGTCGTAATAAGAGCTGGAGTTGAACGGACGTAACGCGGACGGGAAAGTTTTATAGAGTTGAAGTATAGACGCGAGACGTAGATGATGTATAGACGCTAGTATATAGTACAAATTGAAATAAATGTAGACTTTAATTTAAACATTTGAATCGTGCCGTTTTATTTCAACGTATATTGCTGAGCCCTAAGTTTCCACGAGGAATGGTGAATAGATTGGAATAATGGTGAATAAATTGGAATGCAAAAATGGTGATGGGAGATGTAACTGAGTTGATGAGCACCAATACTATGTTAGATCACGCCCCAGAGCTATTTTTGATGTGGGCTGTAATATTTTACATATGGACTGAGGTTCCTGAGCTGTAAAAACACTTTTATTCGGAGATAATTTCTCGAAACAAGAAGATATTACCAACACCTAGGTAATCGATTGCCAGTGAAATGAAGGAAGAGGCACAATTAAGAGGATGTGCTTTAGATCGGGTTGATGTAGTTTTATTGGTTCTCACCAGTTGGTTCAGTTTCATCCCCTGAACCCTTTTGCATTGTTCTCATTATTTCTCTACCTGTCCGTCCATGTATACGCTTGTCCGTGCATCAGTTTTGGGCAATTTATGTCCTCTTACAAGCACTTACCTCAAAACTCTTGGGACACTTGCACACAAATCCCCCAAATATATTCAAGCAGGCTCCTCCGTTGAGACACGGATTGCTGCGACAGTAATCCGTCTCCAAACGATCATACAAAGCATCAACTTTGGTCTCGACGCGCTGAATGCGTGCCTTATAGAGACGCAATAGTTGGGTTGCGGAACGCGTACGATTTTCTAGCATACGAAAGCGTGACTCCATGCCTTGCGGGCCAAGGACCTGTGTTTTCAGCGATGTGACATCTGACATTAGCTGTTTTATCACCAGCTCTTCCTCCTCCGACCAGTCGGTTATAGATGAAGCTCCAGCCGAGGACATACTCCCCCTTTTCGGTTGTAGCAACAAATCGATAACATCGAATTCATCATTGATAGTCAGGCGAGATTTGCCCTTGAGCAAAAAGGTAATGTTGTGATCTAAGCCGGCTTCGAATATAAGATGGCCATCACGGGAAATTATTTTTGGCCTTAAACGTTAAGGATGGAAGAAGTAAGTTCCCAAACTGTTACTCTAAAAATCCTCAAACACTCACGAGTTGACCAAAGCCCGTAAAGGCGGGGTAATGCAGCACAATATGAGCAGGATGGCCACGTTATAGTGGTGACTCATTTTTAGCGGAGCTGATTTTGTAAGTTGATCCTTTGCATGCAGACTCGAATTACAACGATTTTATATCAGCTTTCTTTAGTTGGAACTATGTTCGTTGATCTTCAGTTTAAAACTAAACTATTCAAGCATATGAAGCTCAACAAATCGATTTTGGGGGCGTCTACCCATCAAATGTTGTAATGGAAATGGTCTTTGCACAGAAACGTCCAGGGAACGATTTACTATTTTTTGTAATTTTAATTATTATTTTTATCGCTGGCTGTTCGTTTGCAAAAAGAGTATTCGTATTTGATGACGTACATAATCAGCGGAAAAGTGGCTGCAGTGATGTATGAAGAGCTTTAGGTTGAGGAAGGTATGAAGCACTCCTTCATAATATTCATAATGAGTCACCACAGTGCATAGATTAAACTAAAATGGAGGGAGGTGATCTCAGATAAAGGAAAATCTAAACTATATTGTGTTGGCCATTTGAACTCCCTCCACATATGTCCGTGTTTGTCTGAGAGTGTCATTATACTTCGTGCCTACTGCAAGAGTAGTTGATGTGACCTATATCAATGCATTACAAACGAAATGATAAGTATGGCAATGGCTTCATCAAATGGTGAAGGGTATACAAATTACCCCTGAAAAATACTTTCGTCTCCAGGCCAACGAATGGTCTAAATTAACAGGGATTTTCCTTAGTCACTTACTCTAGGGAAAACAAATAAGCAGCATTTATCTCAAAGAAATGGCTGCTATGACTTAGTCTTTAATTTGGACCAATCGTTCGCCGGAAGACGAAAATATTTTGCCCGGCAGGGGATATGCTTTTTTAAATGTGTTTATTTTATTTATTATCCATTCCACTCTGGCAATATTTATCACTCCAAAAAACCCCACATTTTCTTAGTTGTTCAGATTTATTTATTTATTATATACATACATACACTATTTTAGATAACAATTTATGTGTTTTTTTTTTTCTTTACAAATCTAACCCATTCCCACTAAGGACGTATCCGGATGTACACCACTGAACTGGATAACCCAACCGGTGCCGTCATAATTCATCGTCTTGTGGAAACGTACAGTCACAAAGTTGCGCTCACTGCGATAGAATTCTGGCTCATCCTAAAATTTATAAAAAGAAACAAACAATTCAAAGATTCATCTACCACACGCGCTCCCTCCAAACACAACTTACTTCGCCGCAAAATTGTCGCACCACCTTTCCTTCGCCATTAGCCGGCACCACATCTCCCTCGTATTCAATAAACTGCAAATAGTCCGTATGACAGGTGCTCTTTGCTCCCATATTGAAGACTGCGAAGCGTAGCAGAAGTTTCATGTTGCTCGGTACCCGAATATTCCAGCGACAGTCGGAATGATTGCGCACATTGTCCGGATAAAAGGGATTGGTTATAATTCCCGCGGTATTGTACAAATCCCCACCGCATCCGGGCCCGGCCGTACTGGCCAAATAGGTCATATCCACTTGGGTATAGTAACCTCCCAGCTTGAGATTCACACGCAATTCATTGGTGCGGGAGAACAAGGACTTGCCGGTGTCCACGAATTCACACAACTTCTGCAAGGACGTATTGGTGCGGGCATCGAACACTTCCATATACTCACGGGCACAGTCGTACTCGGAGAACATTAGATCATTATAGTATAGACTCAGTGTTGTATTTACCGGAGATTTAATGTAAATATTGCAATGATCTGTGGCCTCCGCCAGTTTGATGCGTCCCTGGGTGCCAGTGAAATTGCGGAAACAACCTGAAACAACAAATCCAAAATCATACACAGATTGAAATAATCTCAATTTTCAAGCTCACCATCGGCCGCGGTCACCGACAGTTTAAAGCCTGTCTTTGTCAATTTGCCGTCCGTCTTAAATTTCACAAATATCTCCTTGGAAGACGAGAAGTAATCGTCGGGTACTTGATTGCCACAGTAGATGTGTTCAGCTGCAAAGTCCGCCGCTTGGTAGTAACCGAGCTGGCTTCTGTCATAGCCATTGAATACGAGTTTCGTGCCCAAGCCCTTATCGATCATGTCGGAGTCCTGTAAAATATCCCAATCAAATCCCCATCAATATAGAATTCGTTGGAAGTGTTTCCTTAAATCTAAACGTACATCACTATTGATAATCTTCAAATAATCAGCTGAACAGGAACCATTAACATTGCCTGCCTCTATATCGAGTTTTTCGAATTTCAAATGGATATTGTTCTCACTCTTAATCTTCCACAAACAATTGATGTTATTGGGATATTGCCCGGAGCTGTCTTGTGGTGATGACAGTGAAGCAGTCTGGAAAGAGCAGAAGGTATTCATTCGGCCTAATCTAATATCTACTCTGTGAACTTACCTTTTGACTTGTCAAATCAATTACATGTTGGCCACATAGCTTCGGCACTGACCGAATTTTCGCCGAGAATCCACTGCTGGTCTCCTTGGCATCCGTCACGAACCGCATCAGCATTGAGTGCCTCGATGATGTCATCGTACTGGGCAAATCGTGCCCGCAGAAAGTACCAATCAAATCCGAAAACAATCCGGGCCCATCTCGTATCTCCAGATAGTCATCCGCACATGTTGCCGAGCTCTCCACGTGGAATGTGTCGAACTCTATTTGCAGCTGCCTATCCGCAGAGGTAGTGAACAACCACGAACAATCCAGATTGTTGGCATACTGACCGGAGAAGCGATTGAATTCGTAGGTGGCATTGGAGGAATGCAAGTAAATTGTTTGATCACAGTTCGGTATGAAACGCACCAACGCCCGGAAACCCTTCGAAGAGTCACGGTCATCGGAGTAACTATGAATAAGGGCGGTATTTTGGGATATTGATATCAGGGGAATTTTGCCCGTTAGATTGCCACAGAATTTGCCCAGGCGTTGGTCTTGCACTATGTTGAGTCCCTTGTAGACCTCCACCACGTCGTAGGTACACATACCCTGACCCTCGAAATCGAAATTTTCAAATTTAATGAGAATTTTGTGATTCGGCGGGGCCTGCAACTGCCAAGAACATTTGCTCGAGTGCGGATACATTTTATTTACGGAGTCCTTAGGCGACTCTATGATCGAGGAATTGGTTATTACAGCGCCACATTTATTGTGGCCGTACTCCATGAGGAAACCTTTGGAAGAGTAGCTGGGGTCGGTACGCAGAACTAAGGAGATAAATTGTTTAGATCTTACTTCATAATTGGGACGCCGACCACACAATACTGTCTCCACCATATTGTCCATGTTGTCTTTGGTGTAGACGGTGACATTGTCGAATAGGCAGCGTATGGTGGGAGCATCTTCAACCTCGAACTCGATGAAGCGTATGTATAGATTGTCGGATTCCGTTTTGTTGACCTCCGGTGCCGGCAAAACCGTATAGTTACACACCAGGTTGTGCGGATATGGCTCGGGATAACCCGGCGAGGAGATTTGTTGCATGACATCTGTAGCATATAAAATTCCGCCACAATTACGCTCAAAGTTGACAGTGAAACCATCGCCCACGACATCGCCATCTGAGCGGAAGATCAAACGCATTTCCGTACCGGTGCTATTGACTGCTTTAGGGGGCTTCCGCCCACACAATTTCTGTAAGTCTTCCCATTCGCCCTTGTCATTCTTTTGTTGGATCTTCAAATAATCTTTAGTACAGTTGGGACTGGCTTCGATGAAGAATCGGTTTTCAAAAACGGCTGCCAAATGGAAACCTGATTCCGTGGCCAGATCCCATATGCACTCTACGTTGTTTTTGTACTGATAATCAAACATAATCTGCCGATAGGGATATGTGAGAGTGCCGCCACAACCACTGCCTTCGTGGACGGTTAAATTGAAGGTTGACTGCTTGTTGTAGCTCTGGGTAACATACTCCACAAATATGCCACCTGTCACCACAATGTTTTTCAGGGATGATTGCGAGCAGTAACGGCCCAGATGGGGGGCATTTTGGTTCGGTCCATTGTACACAATCAAATACTCCTCTTCACATTTGCCCTTGAAGTCTGTAGTGAGCGCTACGTCAACCTGCATCTCTTCACTGAGATCATCAAAGCTAGGTGGTTCCGTTGTGGGCGGAGTACCCCATACAGCCCAGGCGCACTCTAAACGGCCTGTGAAATTTCCCATGTCCGGTTGCGTTATAGTGAACTCATCATAATAATATACGGACCAAATTCCACCGCATTTATAGAGGGTGTATTGCAGTTCCATTTCCTTGAGGGAGTTTCTTAAGTTACCATTCAGCACCATCTTTGTAGCGAAAGGAACTCGGAACGAGGGCTGGGTTTCGTTGAGACACAAAAGTGAAGGCAGTAATCTCTCTTCGGCTACATAAATTTGAAGGGGCGTGAAATATTGGCAGCCATAGGGCATCCAATCTTGTTGGGGATACTTGTCATCTTTGATTACTTGAACGGATATGGTCTGATTAAACTGCGGCTTTAGGTCGTATTCACAGTAAACGGCCGTTTTATTATCACGCTTGAAAGTTAATGTTGCGGGTGTGCCATCGGAATTGAACCACAGGAAGTGGCAATATATTGAAGATTCGTCGGCCGTGAATTTTAACTTAAAGCCTCTGTTCTTGTTGAAGGACAAAAGTAAAGCGTCAATGCTCATGGTATTGTCGGTGGAGTAAATAACGGCCGGTGGTGTGTCTGCTATGCGTGTGATTATTGAAGTCATCTTATAGTCGTTGCTAAACATAACTCGTCTGTATACACGACCCAAGGCTTCCTCGGAGCCCATATCAAAGTCTAGAAATTCGGCCCTAATTCGTGTGCCCTTAGGAGACTTAAGATGCCAAGAGCACTGAGTCGGCAAAGTATTTCCCAAGGGATAATTAGGCGTCTGCAAAATACCCATAGAGCTTTCAATTGTTTCACCACATCTGGAACCGACACCTTTGTAAGATATCTTAAATGCATCGTTGTAGTGGATACCACCGCGTATCTTATATCTAATCACCAATTTATTGGTCTCGACAATATAACGACCGCCTGGTTCACACAAGAGCAAAGTGTCGGTTATATTGTCGAACCCAGACGTGAAGGCATCAATTTCTTGGATTTCTACATGGGTGCCTTGACCGCAAGTTTCCTCCTCATCTATATTCAATTTATCGACGGATATATGAATGGTGGAACCCAGTTCGGTTTCTATGGTGAAAACACACTCCAGTTCCTTTTCATTGGGTTTGAGTTTCAAGCTAGCGGGAGCCTCAACAGCTCCTTCGGGCTCATAGTAGAAACCTCCACAGCGGCTGATGCTGAGTTTAGCCTGGAAGCCTCGGTGTGGTTCTGAAGCATCCGTAAAGTACAACAAACGCAATGTATTGCCAGTCGAATAAATAGAGTTCGGCTTGGTTGTGCCACAATATTTCCCAATTAACGGAGCCAATTCTGTGGAACCATCATTGATTTGAATGTATTCCAGATCACAGTTGCGCGCATCCGTAGACCCCGGCACCAGATCAAAGTCTCCAAAGAAGTCCAAAGTAATGGTTTTGTGTAGCGGTGCTGTGATCTTCCATATGCACTCCGAGTGCGGATTCGGAATGTTGGGATAATTGGGCGATTGTATGGTCTGTGTCCGATCAAATTTAAAGTGATCGTTGAGCACCACCTCCTTGGAACATTCCTGGGTAATTTCCTCATAATGGAAGGAGGCACGGTAGCTAATAAAACCGGTACGCGAGAATTTAATGTAGGCGCGATTAGAGGACGTTTCCAAGACATCGGATATATCATTATCGCAGTACTTGCCTTTGCCCAGGAAAGGTGAGTCTTCGTCGATGCCATTGCGTACTATGAAATAGACTTTGCAATCTGCATCGCCGTTTGGTGCGTGCAAAAATGAATCGGGGAACGTCAAACGTATGCGTCTGCCCTGACGCACCTTAATGGACCACACGCAATCGGCGGAGAAGGAGGAAATGCTATTCTTTGCTTCGGTAATATTGACAAAACCTCGACGATCCGTTAGCTGCGATCCACATTTGGTGGTTATCAACGAACTGAAACCTGTTTTATTAACACCAGAATCGGTGATAAACTCAACTTTCAGGTAAGGATTGCCATCGTATTTTTGGATTTTATCGGATGTCTTCTTGCACATTGTATCTAATGGCTGCCAATTCTGTAAATCTCTGCTGGACGATATCTTCACATAGTCGGCGAAACAATCGGCATATTCTTCGAGATCGACTTTCAGGAAGGTGACCACCGCATGCATGGACGGATCGTAGGGCATAATGGTCCAGGCGCACTTTAAATTGACGGCATAACCATTGGGGTAGCCGGGAGAATTAAAGAACAGAGTATTATTTACGCGCACCGTTTGGCTGCCACAAAGTTCAGCAAATTTCTCGGCAGTGCGATTATTGCGAACCGCCTCTTTGGACAACTGTTGCCATTCGAATTGGAAGGGACCGCGGTACGAGGTGAAGTACAGAATGTTGGTGTTGGATTGAACAACGTGGCTGGTGGAGTAATCAATGGGGGCACCAATGTCGGAGTAACCGTCATAGAACTAAAATGAGTGAAGATGAAGACATTGCTTTGTACGTGTTCTCTAATGAATGGTCCGATTTTACTCACCTTTATGTAGGGTATATCCGTGTCCACGATATGTTTTATGGACAGCAGAACCACATAATCCTTGTGCGCGGTTATACGCCAACTGTACATGTCATGACTGTGGAATTTAGCTGGATATGCGGGGGATTCAACCACTCCCTCGGTGCCATTTACTTCGTTGTGCATGACTGGATGTGAAAAAGACGATTAAATTCTCCCCTTACTCTTCAAAGCACACGCCCCAACTTACCATAGCTATAGGTGGCCAGAAAGCCTTCTCCAACAATATCATCATTACTTTGGAAGCGTACCTCCAAGGCTCCATCGCCAGATACTGTGGGCGGTACTTTATTACCACAAAACACGCCCAACAATGTTTCTAGTCCATCGTTTTCCTTAACCTCGACATAATCATTGTTACACTCATCCGAATCTTCCAAATCCATGGACTCAAATGTAATTTGCATGCGGTTACCCTTGCTCGGCTCTAACCACCACACACATTGTACGTTCACCGGATACGATGAGGGATAGTATGGTGAAGAGAATTTTCCTGTCAGCGATTTGTAGTATCCGCCACAATAGTTGTCCATCTGATATGCCGCGACCGATATTTCTGATATGATGTTCATGGGTACCTTCAATGTCAAGGCATTACCATTGGACACCACATCGGGCGGATGGGCTTTGCAGAATCGGGTGCGTACAGATGAGTTGTCGCTAAGGCCATCATACACAACAGCGCCCTTGTCAAGGCAATCGCCCTCAGTGCGATAAGTGTAGGCCAGGGAGGGATTCAATTGTATGTGGGAGAAAGTGAGTAGGACATGTTTGCTGGGATCCTTGGAGATCACTTGCCATTCACATGTTTGATCGGATTGAGCATGTTTGGTGATTTCCACATCAAAAAAGTCATGTTCATCCAACTCAACGCGCTCGCCGCAATCCTTAAAAGTAGGAAGAAGTCGTTATTGCATAGATGGAAGTGTAGTGGAACTAACTCCATTCGTAAAACTCACCTCAACATAGCTCAGTTTGAACCCGCGTGCCGGTATAGAATCGTCAGAACGGAAATTAATGGTAACCACATTCGAAGTAGTTCTCCATGTCATTGTGTCCTTGCCCTCCATGTCACCACATTGCTTGAACAATTGCAGAGGCTCGGAGTCATCAATATTTTCCGTGGCTTCAACGTAATCCATTTCACACTCGTAGAAATCTTCCAGTTCCAATTCTTCCATAGTCAAGATGATGGCATGATGATTAGCTACCGTTATGGTCCATTCACAATCTGCATTTTCTGGATACATATTGGGGTAGTTGGGTGAGGTTATGACACCATTCTTAGAGCTGAGAGATCCGCCGCACTCTTCAAAAGGAAACATTTCGAGATTATTCCATACAACGAGGGAACTGCCAATAACTTACCCGATTTTTGTGTTTTGTAAGATGCTTCGAAACCCTTACCATTGCCCTGGCCATCACTATAGAATCGTATGTACATTTTGTGGCTGGAAATGCTTATTACCATTTCATCCCTCTTGCCACAATGTCGTTCTTTGGGATTGTTGGAATGCTGATGAGGCGATATGACCAAGGCGTCCTTGGTGCAGTTAACCGAATCTTGCAAATCAAGATTTGTGATAGTCAACTCTATGCCCTGTCCCGGCTGCGTAATAATCTCCCACGAGCATTCGATGTCGTTGGGATAGGATTTGGGAAAATCTGGCGACTTAAATTCACCACTAGGTGCGCGCAACGTTCCTATGCAACCCACCATTGCGTACTCCAACTGGAAACTGAGCAAATTCGAAGTTTGTTTTATGACCACAGTATCGCCGGTAGAATTCAGGGTCTGGCCCATTGTTTGGACATCCAAAGTTTTGTTGCCATCCCTCACATCCAGCTTAGTTTTCTTATCCATGGCATCGAAATGGGTGAACTCTAATTTGATGCTATTTCCTTTGGGCGCCTTCAAAGTCCAAGTGCAGTTAACATCCTCACTGTAAACATTGGTGGCCGTACCAAAATTGGGACTCTCAATGACACCATAATTTTTGGTCAACGTCACCGTACAGTTGGAACGATAGGACAGCGAAAAACCACGTTGACGGTTACTATCATCCGATTCAAATAAGACCAAAGCTTCATTGCTTTCGATGACATATTCCTTGCCCATGTCCTGTTCCCGCAGATCACACAAAGACGTTACCTTTGATTTGGATTCGGTGGTGCCTTCATAGAATTCTAATACATCATAGCGACAGTTATCATGAGTTTCTATATCCAAATCATCGATGGTGAGATGAATATAGGAACCGGGATGTACATGAATACGCCATTCACATTGGGCATTGTTGGAGTATGGATTAGGGTAGTAGGGCGAAGTAATGACGCCGCGATCAGATTCAAAATTGCCACCACAACCATTGGAGAAAACATACCAACGAATTTGAAAACCTCTCTGGTTGACAAACCTATTGGTATGGAACCTCAAGTACATCTGATTGGTGAACGAGGGAATGGCATGAGGAATGTTGGAATAGTTACCACAGAATCGGCCCAATAAGGTGGACTGATTTGAACCGCCATTCCTAGGGGGAGAGAGGAGCTCATAGATAACAACTGAGAGATGTGGTTGAACTAAACTCACCTTATTTCCAACCAATCACTGGAGCAGTTCTTATTGGACTCAACGTCGAATATCTCCACTTGCAGTTCCAATTGAGTGCCCGGAGGTGTATTAATAACCCATGTACAGTCCAAGTCCTCGGTGTAGTTCGCCGGCCAGTTGGGTGAATTTAACTTACCTATCGAAGAATGAATGTTGCCATTGCATTGATTCTTGCCATCTACAAATTCGTAGGTGAACTCAAAGCCATCCATAGAGTCGCTGGAATCGGAGACGAACTTGACGGTTAACATCCGCGCATGGCTTAGGATCGATTCGGGCTTGTGGGCATCGCAGAACCTATAAGGAGGGATGGCTTTTTAGAAGAGATTATTCTGTGTGAATTGATTGAGCATGTACCTTCCCAATGGCGAACTGTTTTCTGTAATTCGGACATCATCATAAATCTCTACATAATCATAGCTGCAATCAGCTGATTCCTCCAATTTAAATGATTTCCAATTTAACAGGATAAATTTATCCCTTGGTGCCATTATAACCCAGTAACACGTCAGGTCGTGCATGTAAAGTCCTTCGTCATTGGTGGGCAGTCGTATGCTATGGCCCGGCTTGGTATAGACACCGCCACAATCATTTTTTCCCATGGGCACAGACTTGTAGGTTAGCTTGAAACCACGACCAGTTGAGGTTGGTCCAGTTTTGAAGTTTAACGTCAATAAATTCGTTTTGGAAATAAAGTCCACATCCGGAGCAGTTTGGCCACAAAAAGGACCCATAACATTTTTATCCATGTTATCATTGATCTGCGTGAAAAATCAAACCAATTGTAATGTCTGCAGGTTAGAGAGACCATTGTTGAAATTCTGACTTACCCGCAAGGCAGTGTATGGACAATCACTGTCCGCTTCTAAAGAGGAATCATTCAAATCGAAATCATCGAAATGAACTGCTATGAAGTTGTTGGGCTCGGCGTTGATCTTGTAAATGCAAAGGCGATCTTTGTTGGATAACTGGGGATAGCCGGGAGTCATGATCACACCCTCAGCGGCATCCATGGTATAGAAACACTCTAGAAATTAGTGATGCCAGATTAGTTTACATATCGAATTCAGGAAATTTCTAAATACCCACGGGACATATATTTCAGTTTGAATTCTGCACCGGGTTTGCCATAGAACTTAAGCACCATTCGATTATATAGGGAGTTGAATCCGACAGGTATTGCGTTATAATCCCCACAATATTTCGCTTGTAGTATCCTCTCATTGCTGGACGTACTAACGTCATAGATCTGGAATTGCGATTTGGAAATGCTTCTTAAATGTTTGTCATATTGTCGAAGACACTCACCTCAATGCAGTCTTCTATACCCATTTTGAATGTTTCGAACATCATGAATATGGATTCACTGGTTGACATGCGAATTTCATATTCACATGACATGGAGTCCTGGTTGATGTGCGGCGACTGAATGGTGCCCTCTTGTGAAGTGTAAGTGCCACCACAACCGGGTATACGCTCTTCGACCGAATAGAATATTTGGAATCCGGTGTCGGATCCAATGTTATCCGAATGGAAATTTATATTGGCCTCATGGGTGGGCAGCAACAATGGTTGCGGGTGTGAGGAGTTGCAAAACTTCTCCAAAGAGTCGCCGGAAATGGCATCGGTTATCTGAAAGGATCGGTTGTAATATATTGTATTTTATAAGTCTGCATCGACAATACCTCTACAAAATCATAATTGCAACTGTCATGGATCTCAATTTGCATGGAGAAGAATGTCAACTTCAAACGTTTGTCATTTGGCGCCTTCAAAACCCAACGACAATCGCGATTCTTGGGATAATTACCCGGCGAACCCGGACTGGATATGGTGCCGTGTGTGGTTACATTCACAATTCCACCGCATTGCGGTAGCACAGAGTTCCATTCCAATTCAAAGCCTTCCTTGGAGGTTGAATTATCCGATCTAAACCATAGATACAAATTATTCGTTGACGATATAATATTTCCGCCCAAAGGTTTGTGGGTGCCACAGAAGCGTCCTATAATCTGCGAAGCTGCCGAGCGGCCATCATTGATTTGCAACCAATCAAAGCGACATTCCGTAGAATCTTCCAACTCGAATCTGTGGAAAGTGACGTTCAACACCATTGACTCATTGGTGCGCAAAACCCAGGCGCACTGAGAGTTGTGATCGTACAGAGAGCCCGCTGGATAGGTGAGACGACCAGTGAGATCCTTTAGCATACCACCACAGGCATTAGCTGACTTATCACACTTTTCACCTACGAAGCCGGGCGTACACTGGCAGGTGAAGGAGCGGTTCGTGAAGGTGGTTATTGTGCGACAGCGGCCATTATTGTGACAGGGATTCGGGGTGCAAGGACTGGGTGCTGGCTTGCACTCGTCGCCAATGAAGCCCAACGGGCAAATACATTTGAAGCTGTTACCATTGTCCACACAGGTGCCACCGTTCTAAAAGGGTGGAAGAAGCTATTAGAATACCTGATATTCTTTACCTAATTTGTTAATATCTACCAGACAAGGTTGGTTTATGCAATTCCTGGTCGTGCCCACTATACAACCATTCTGTCCAATACCGCTGCCCACCATACCGTCCGGACAGCTGCAGACCACGGTGTTTGAAATCTCATGACACTTAGCCCGCGGATGACAAATATTGGTGGTCAAACAATTGGCAATAGAACCGACGGCCGACGACGAGGAGGAGGCGGAATTTTCAGTATCGGTGGATGAAGAGCGCACACAAGTGCGACCATCGCCCGTCCATCCCAATGGACATTCGCCGCAGTGATAGGAACCCTAGAGGAAATTAACACATCAGCAACAGCGGTTCTTAACCCGCCGATTTACTCAATTTTTAAACTTACATAGGCATTGATACACGGCACCTTGGGACTCATGCTGCAGCCACCATTCTGCTGGGCACACTCATCTATATCGCGACAGCTGATACCATTTCCCGTCATGCCGGCCGCACAGGGTGCACAGGTAAATGACCCTGGCAAATTTATACATCTGGTTATACAGGGCGTTTGACTTTCCACACATTCGTCCACATCGACGGTACAGGCCGGCGATAGGCCCGTTGTCTTCCAACCCTGATCGCAAATACACTTATAGCCAAAGGTATCATTGCTGCTGATACAGACGCCATGACCGCACAGTTCCCAGGCCGACGACTGCAAACAGTCTCCTTTGCGTTGGGTGCAATGAATGCCGAACCAGCCAGGCTGGCAGATGCAAGTGAACGCACCGAATTGATTGATGCACTGGGCGCCATTTTGACAGCCAAGATCGGTGCCGGCATAGAGAGCACATTCGTTGACGTCTTTCTCACAAGTAATGCCCTGAAACGGAGGGATGAAAGAGAGTTGAGATAAATTAGCATGTACGTTAGGGCTGGGATAGTGTTGTATGGAATTTTAGAAATTCTATTTGGATACGCTGGAACGTAGATGCATGAGCCGAAAAATGGGGGTGGTGGCGTGAGTGTGAGTGAGCGCTCATCGGGGTCAAAGGTGAGGGAAAAGAGGTAAAAATACAAAAAAACCCAAAACTGCCTTGGAGTCGCCTCCAGAGTGGTTAAAAGTAAGACCGACCACCATTAATTTTCCTTCCCCAACATTTTTTTCGAACACATATACCACCTATGTCCACTCGATAGGAGGACTCCCACACAAAAAAATATTTTTTTTTATAAAATTTATTCCCACCGCTTTTACTGGTCCAATGAGGCAGCTAGTCAAATATATGACAAATCCCTTATTTTTTATCACCGCATTTACTCCGAACTTACTTACCTCCTATTTTCAACCCTTAAGGTGGTCCCCACACATTTTTTTAATTTTTTATATTTTTATACACTCCACGAGAGTATTATGTCTTTGTGCATTTGTTTGTAACACCCAAAAGGAAGAGAGATAGACCCATTGTTAATTATACCGATCGACTTAGAATCACTTTTTGAATCGATTTAGCGATGTCCGTCCGTCGGTCCTTCTGTCTGTCTGTCTGTCTGTCACTCTATTCTTGTAATCACGATACAGGTCGCAATTGTACACAGAACCAAATGAAACATTGTACAACTAAGTTTTTCGGGATAAGAACGAACGCTGTTTAATTTGAAGAAAATCGGTTCAGATTTAGATATAGCCCCCATACGAATTTCACTCCCGATTTGACTCTTTTCACTCTAGATACCACATATTTTAACAGATTTTCTTCAAAATTGGCAAAACATCTTATAGTTCAACTAGAAACATCTGTGGTAAAAATGGGTCAGATCGGTTCAGATTTATATATAGCTCCCATACAAATTTCGCTCCCGATTTGATTTTTTCCGCTCTAGAAACCACATATTGTATCAGATTGTCTTTAAATTTGGCAAACTATCTTATATTTCAACTAGAAACGCCCATGATGAAAATGGGTCAAATCGGTTCAGATTTATATATAGGTCCCATACAAATTTCGCTCCTAATTTGACTTTTTCCGCTCTAGATACCACATATTTTAACAGATTTTCTTCAAAATTGGCAAAACATCTTATAGTTCAGCTAGAAACACCTGTAATAAAAATGGGCCAGATCGGTTCAGATTTATATATAGCTGCCACACAAATTTCTCTCCCGATTTCACTTTTTCCACTCTATAAACCACATATTTTAACTGATTTCTATCAAATCTTTCATAATATCTTATATTTCAACTAGAAACACCCATGGTGAAAATGGGTCAGATCGGTTCAGATTTACATATAGATCCAATACAAATTTCGCTCCCGGATAGACTTTTTCCGCCCCTGAAACCACAAATTTTCTCCGAATTTCTTTGAGGTGATCACAAAACGTTATATTTGAACTGGAAGAACTTATTTTGAAAGTTAGTCACTTTATTCCATGTTTGGATATAGCCCCGATACAAATATTCTTTTCGATTTGACAAATTGGACCAGGTCATATTAGCCTATGATAAGGAAACATAAAAAAATTCTTCCCGTTTTCACTTTTTACCGAGTTGAATTGTATTCGGATAGAAAGTGGAGTGTATCATATAGTCGGCCCCGCCCGACTTTAGCCTTTCCTTACTGGTTTTAATGATGGGAAGTCTCAAAACTGTCCCCTAGTAACCCCTTGAGGGAAGACATATAAGACTAGCCCCCATTAATTTCATCTCCCCAACATTTTCCCATAACATACCTGTTACCTACCTCCTCTTCATAATGGAGCTCCTATACACAAAACTACATTTTTAGTAATTTTGCAAGGGGCCCCAAGGTGGCCCCTAGTGGAGTCAAGTGTATGACCAGCCCCAAATATTTGTTTAGCTTCAATATTTTCTCTGAACACACCTACCCGCCAACTGCAACCCTTAATGTGGCGCCCATACATTTGCATATATTTTATGAAAAAAAAACTGCCCCGCTGTAGGACATAGAGGGGAGAAGTGTAAGACTGGTCCCCATTTATTTTCCCTCCTCAACATTTTCCCCAAACATACCTCCCCTCTATCTACACTATTTAACACATTGAGTGCCAAGCGGTTTTGACGCAAACCTTCCCAGGAGGTCAAACATTTTTTTGGCTATAAGTAAAAGCAATCACTGTCGTACGACGTGGCACCCCACGACGAGTTAGGTGTCGTACGGAAACGTAAGGGAAAAGTTGATAGACTTTCTATAATGGTTAAGAGGGCTCCAATAAAAAAGCAAAATTTGTATAAAATTTGCTCTCACCACTCTGGGGGAGTCAAATATACCAAACGTTACAGGTGTTTCTAGTTCAAATATAGAGTTTTGTGCCAAATTGAAAATATGAGGTTTATATAGGGGGAAAAGTCAAATCGGGAGCGAAATTTGTATGGGAGCTATATCGAAATCTGAACCGATTTAGTCCAATTCCACCGTAGATGTTTCTAGTTGAATTATACGTTTTTGAGCCAAATTTAAATCAAATCTAGTAAAATATATGGTTTCTAGAGCGGAAAAAGTCAAATTGGGTGCGATACTTATATGGGGGCTAAATCTAACTCTGAACCGATTTGCTTCAAATTAAATAGGGTTCTTACTCACTTGTGCCAATTTTTGTTAGATTCGGACTTTAATTGCGACCTGTACTTTGATTACAAGAATAGATGGACGGACGGACAGACGAATATGAGAAAGGAGCCGCTTTTACCGACAACGGTGACCGTTACCGTGTTATGCTCAACGAAATTTTGTTTCCAAAAAAACCAAGAGAATGACATTTGGTATCAACTAGACGGGGTCACATGAAAATCGAATAACCAAATAAACAAATCAAATTTGTTCAACTTCATTTTTAGAATATGCTATTTTCCTGCACTCAGAAAAATGTGAACCCTATAATGAGTTAAAATGAACTAAAATTTAGGAAAATAGATCTTCGTATAGCGCTAAAGCAATATTTCCTCATATCAAGTTCAAAGTTTTCCTTGAATGTAGTACATGCTTTGAACTTGATTCTAGTTAAATTTTCCTCAAACCAAGTAAATATTTACTCAAACTTAGGAAAAATCCTGTAAGTTTTTCCTCAAACCAAGTACACTTTTACTAAATCTAAGTAAAATTTTACCGAAATTTCCCTAAATCTACATAAATTTTTACTAAATTTAAGTAAAATTTTCCTAAAACTAAGTAAATTTTTAATCGAACCAAGTACATTTTTACTAAATCTAAGTAAAATTTTACCGAAATTTTCCTAAATCTACATAAATTTTTACTAAATTTAAGTAAAATTTTCCTAAAACTAAGTAAATTTTTACTCGAACCAAGTACATTTTTACTAAATCTAAGTAAAATTTTACCAAAATTTTCCTAAACCTAAGTAAATTTTTACTAAATTTAAGTAAAATTTTCCTAAAACTAAGTATATTTTTACTAAATCTAAGTAAAACTTTACCGAAATTTACCTAAATCTATGTAAATTTTTCCTAAAACTAAGTACATTTTTACTCGAACTAAGTAAATTTTTACTAAATCTAAGTAAAACTTTACCGAAATTTACCTAAATCTAAGTAAATTTTTACTAAATTTAAGTAAAATTTTCCTAAAACTAAGTAAATTTTTACTCGAACCAAGTACATTTTTACTAAATCTAAGTAAAATTTTACCGAAATTTTCCTAAATCTACATAAATTTTTACTAAATTTAAGTAAAATTTTCCTAAAACTAAGTAAATTTTTACTCGAACCAAGTACATTTTTACTAAATCTAAGTAAAATTTTACCAAAATTTTCCTAAACCTAAGTAAATTTTTACTAAATTTAAGTAAAATTTTCCTAAAACTAAGTATATTTTTACTAAATCTAAGTAAAACTTTACCGAAATTTACCTAAATCTAAGTAAATTTTTACTAAATTTAAGTAAATTTTTCCTAAAACTAAGTAAATTTTTACTCGAACTAAGTAAATTTTTACTAAATCTAAGTAAAACTTTACCGAAATTTACCTAAATCTAAGTAAATTTTTACTAAATTTAAGTAAAATTTTGCCGAAATTTTCCTAAAACTAAGTTAATTCTTCTGAGGACAATTTTGCTGATTTTTTCCTCAAAACAAGAACATTTTTACTTAGACTGAGGAAATTCTGCTTGATACAAGGAAAAAGGTGAACTTTAAATAAACTAAATGAACTAAAAAATGCAAACAAATGATTTTGCTTCAGAATATGCAAAACTAGTACAAAAAAAGGCAACATGAAATATTTCTCAAAAGTTTCATGATACCTCTGCCATAAAGACTTGAGGTATTACACCATGATAGCGGCGAAGGCAAGATAGGCGCATTGGTTGTTTAGAAAAATACTTGAACTATTTAAGAAATAAGTCTCTTCAAACGAACGATTTTCAATTGATTTTTTATAAGTTCTTTAATACTTAAATGTATGAAGAACTCGGCATAAATTTCAGTATACGCGTTAACTTCATTTATTAGTTAAAATTTCCTAAAAGTAATTTTTTTCATGCAAAAAATTCTTAATATTTTTCCTACTTTAAACCTTGCAAATTGTATTCCACACAACTATAAGTTTACTGAATTGCAATAATTTTTTATTAGATTCAATGAAATGTTTTTAAGTAAATTTACTACCATATTTCTAGTAAATGAACTGTTTGCTATGACTTTGAATTAAGGACAATTTACTCATACTTAGTTAATTTTCCTACTTTTAAGGAAATTTTTACTGAACTGGAGTAAAATTGTTGAACTAAATTGGAGTATGGATTTTACTCAAATTTAGGAATGCTATTTTTCTGAGTGTGGAAATGACAAAATAGTCCCTTCGCCAATAAGTTTACTCCCGTGCTTGTCTAAACTCATTCCAATAAACAGCGTGATGAAACCAATTTGGCACTAGGGCGCAGCATGCTCGAGCAATATCGAAAAAATCCAAAGGGTTGAGTCAAAGACATTAAGGATGATTACTGGCGCTCATTGGTGTATGAGAAACGAAAATATTCACAGAGACCTGAATATACCTCTCGTCAAAAATTAAATTCAAAACAACAAACTGAGTCATCAACAGAAGCTTCAACGCCATGTGAACATCTTGGCAAGAAACGTTCTGAACGTTCCAGGGACTTCTCGCTTACGAAGTGGTGGACAACAAACTCACTAAGTTTAAAATAAAAATACATTCATTTCATATGGAACTTCACGTGGTTGGGAGGTCACAGAAGCAGACGCCGTAAAATTCGAGAGGAAACAAGTAAGGAAAGGCTAAAGTTGGGCGGGGCCGACTATATGATACACTCCACTTTCCATCGGAATACAATTCAATTCAGTAGAAAAGTGAAAACGGGAAAATTTTTTTTATGTTTCCTAATCACAGGCTAATATGACCTGGCCCAACGTGTCAAATCGAGAATAATATTTGTATCGGGGCTATATCCAAACATGAAATGAAGTGACTAACTTTCACAATAAGTTCTTCCAGTGGAAGTAAACGTGTTATGCTCAATTTTAAGAAATTCTATGAAAATACGCGGTTTCTGGGAGAACGAAATTTGTATGAGAGCTATGTGTAAATCTCTACCGATGTGGCCCATTTTAACCATAGGTGTTCCTAGTTTAAATATAAGATGTTTTGTTAATTTTGAAGAAAATCTGTTAAAATATGTGGATTCTAGAGCGGAAAAGTCCAATTTGAATGGGAGCTATATATAAATCTGAACCGATCTAACACATTTTTACCACAGGTGTTTCCAGTTGAAATATAAGGTGTTTTGCGAATTTAGAGGGAAATCTGTTAAAATATGTCGATTCTAAAGCGGAAAAATTCAAATTGGGAACGAAATTTGTATTGGAGCTATATAAATCTGAACCTATTTTCTTAAATTAAATAGCGTTCGTCCTTGTCCCGAAAAACTTCGTTGTGCAAAGTTTCGTTTGGTTCTGGCTACAATTGCGACCTGTATCGTGATTACAACAATAGATGGACAGACAGACGGACATTGCTAAATCGACTCAGAAAGTGATTCCAAGCCGATCGGTATAATTAACAATGGGTCTATCTCGCGTCGTTTTGGGTGTTACAAACAAATGCACAAAGACATAATACTCTCGTGGAGTGTATAAAAACTAGAGGGCGTATTTCAGCCTCGTAAACTGGAGTGTCTACCTCCAGTTTACGAGGCTGAAATACGCCCTCGCGACAAATAATCATCTTGAAATATTCGAACGAAAATAAAATATTCGAGACGAAAAGAATTGATTATCAGAGTTGCTACCTAACGAGGCTGAAATACGCCCTCACAAAATATAATCATCTACAACTCTTCATAATCCGCTATAACTCAAGAGGAAAAAATTTGATTATTGGAGTTACACTCTAGTTCACGAGTCTAAGTCGCCCTCGCGACTTAAATTGTCTGAAACATTTGGTAAACTACGAACCGTTAAATATGTAGACAATTCTACAACGCGATGTCGTAATGGGACCTCACAATCGCCTGACCACTTATCTTCTTACGTAGAACATTCCAAATCCTAAATGGAATTAACTATTATATAGGAGCAGATTCAATATCAAACAAATAAAGTATAAAACAAGTAAGGAAGTTAAAGTCGGGCGTGGTCGACTATATCTGGTATAGGATAGGCTGCATTTGTAAGAAAATTTGAACACAAACTCTGAATGGGATAAATCTGAAACGATCTAACACATTTTTAGCTTAGGTTTTCTGAAATATAAGACGCTTTCCCAAATTTGATGAAATTCTGTTAAATATGTGGTTTCTAGAGCGGAATGAATTAAATCTGGAGAGTCATTTACATGGGAGCTATAATCTGAACCGATTTGACCCACTTTCGCCATGGATGTTTGTAGTTGTTCAAACATGCTATTTTTAGAGCGGAAATAATCAATTGAGTGTCGAAATTTGTGTTGAAGTTAAAATATAATTTGTTTTGCCAAATTTGAAGAAGATCTGTTAAAATATGTGGTTTTTAGAGCGGAAAGAGTCAAATCGGAAGAGACATTTGTATGGGAGCTATATATAAATCTGAACCGATGTGACCCACTTTCGCCATAGATGTTTGTAGTTCAAATATGAACTGGTTAGCCAAATTTTAAGCAAATCTGTTCAAAGAGCGGAAATAATCAATTTAGTGGCGAAATTTGTATTGGAGCTATATATATATCTCAAGCGATCTGGCCCATTTTTACCAGAGTTGTTTATAGTAGAAATGTAAGTATTTTGCCAAATTTTAAGAAAATTAAAAAATTAAATTAGAGAAAAAATATGTGGTTTCTAGAGCGTAAAGAGTCAAATCATAGAAGACATTTGTATGGGAGCTATATATAAATCTGAACCGATCTGGCCTATTTTTACCAGAGCTATGTTTAGTTAAAATATATGACGTTTTGCTAAATTTGAAGAAAATCTGTTGAAATATGTGGTTTCTAGAGCGGAAAAAGTAAAATCGGAAGCAAAATTTGTATGAGAGCTATATCTAAATCTTAACCGATTTGCTTCAAATTAAATTGCATTCGTCCTTAACCCATAGAACTTCGTTGTGCAAAGTTTCATTTAGTTCTAACAACAATTGCGACCTGGAATTTGATTACAATCGACTCAAAAAGTGATTCTAAGTCGATCTGTATAATAAACGATGGGTCTATCTCGTTTCCTTTTGTGTGTTACAAACAAATGCACAAAGACATTATACCCTGTGGTGTAGGGTATACAAATCAAATGTTATGATATCCCCTATTTTCTTTGAGCGATGGAGCGATATAAAATGTTTTGATATTATTGCGCCCCGTCATTTAGACACCCACTGTGCAGTCCCTAATATATCTGGAGGATCCTAGCGCAGTTTATAAACTCGTCAGCATTTCAGCTCTATGAAATTTCATAAAAATAGCAAATGCCTTTTAATTTCTTGATTTTTCTCATGTACACCCACTGTGCATTGTTGGGTGGAATGGCAGTAATTATTTTATTTCTCTATCTCTGAGTCCATATATTCGCCTTCGTCTCTATCAAAACTCACATACAAAACCTTCTCCACAATTATCGCCCCAAATATCCTGGAACTTCTCTCTCTCTTTCAAGCACTTACCTCAAAACTCTTGGGACACTTGCACACGAATCCCCCGAATATATTCAAACATGCTCCGCCATTGAGACAGGGATTGCTGCGACAGTAATCCGTCTCCAAACGCTCATACAAAGCATCAACTCTAGTCTCGACGCGCTGCATGCGTCCCTTATAGCGACGCAGTAGTTGGGTTGCGGAACGCGTGCGATTTTGTAGCATGCGAAAGCGAGACTCCATGCCGTGAGGGCCAAAGACTTGGGTTTTCAGCGATGTGACATCTGACATTAGCTGCTTGATCACCAACTCTTCCTCCTCCGTCCATTCGGTTAGAGAAGTTGCTCCAGCCGAGGACATACGCCCCTTTTTCGGCTGTAGCAGCAAGTCGATAACATCGAATTCATCATTGATATTCAGGCGAGATTTGCCCTTGAGCAAAAAGGTAATGTTGCGATCTAGGCCGGATTCGAATATAAGATGGCCATCACGGGAAATTATTTTGGGCCTTAAACGTTAAAGACACAAAAAAGGCAGTTAGTAAATTCCCAAACTGGTTCTCTAAAATCCCTTCAACACTCACGAATTGACCAAAGCCCGTAAAGGAGCCACAATGCAGCACAGTATGAACAGGATTACCACATTGTGGTGGAGCCTCATTTTGAGGTGAGTTTATTTGGTAAGTAGATCCTTTTTTTTCTTTCAGACTCGAATTATAATTATTTTAAATCATTTCTTTTCACTATTCACAAATTCTTTTCAATTTCAGTTCGAACTGTGCCCGTTGGCTTTCAGCTTAAAACTGAACTCATCAAGCCTCACGGGCTGCACAAGTCGACTTAGGGGGCGTCTGTCAATGAGTGTTTTCACGGCATATCTCTAGAGTAACTCCCATTTATTGGAGATTCTGTGTCTGTTTGATAGGCGGCAAGCAGGGAATGCATCGCATTTTTTACTTTTCAAAATTTTTATCACTGTCCGTTCGTTAGCCTTTGAAAGCAAGAGTGTGTGATAGCGAAATGTGTATTTATGTTGTTATAATCTGTACGTTCTGTCGTACACAATTGTACTATCAATAGGAAAGTGGTTGAAGGGATGGATGAAGGGGTTTATGTCTTTTTTCCATGCTTTATATAAGGTTACTTTCTAAAGAGTGATTTTGTTGAGGTTAGGATTTTCATGCATTAGTATTTGACAGATCACGTGGGATTTCAGACATGGTGTCAAAGAGAAAGATGCTCAGTATGCTTTGACATTTCATCATGAATCGTCTTACAAACGAACAACGCTTGCAAATTATTGAATTTTATTATCAAAATGCGTGCTCTGTTAAGAAAGTTCATTGCGCGCTTCCATTTTATGGTCAGTTTAATCGACCCACTGAAGCGGCTATTCGGGATATTGTGACTAAATTTCGCACCAAATTTACATTGTTGGACATTAAACCACCAACACGCTTACGTAGAGTGCGAACTGAAGAAAATATCGCAGCTGTATCGGCCAGTGTTAATGATGACCACCAATTTTCGATTCGTCGCCGTTCGCACCAATTGGGTCTCTGTTACTCAAAAACGTGGAAATGCCAAAATTGGACTAAGCGGATGGACCACCTAAGACGCAGCCGCGGTCAACATTTAAATGAAATTATCTTCAAAAAGTAAATGTCATGGACCAATCTAACGTTTCAAATAAAGAACCGATGAGATTTTGCAAATTTTATGCGTTTTTTTTAAAAAAAAAGTTATCAAGCTCTTAAAAAATCACCCTTTATATATGTTTGTGTGCCACAAAATTTGAAATCAATTTTTGAAAGCTTTTTTCTCAACCAATTTTGCTCAAATTTTGCACACTTAATCATTTTCGATGACAATACAAGGAAATGGAAAAATTTGACCAATTGGACAAAGGGGCGTGGTACCTCCCATACAAACCACAAATTAAAAATCTATTATTTCTGCTCCTGATAACGGTATTTAAACAAAATTTGGTACGTCAGTTTGATGTGCATGTTGTAAGTGCTGCTGCAAATATGGGCGGGATTGTACAAAGGGGCGTGGTACCTCCCATACAAACCCCAAATTAAAAATCTATTATTTCTGCTCCTGATAACGGTATTTGAACAAAATTTGGTACGTCGGTTTGGTGTGGATTTTTTAAGTGCTGCTGCAAATATGGGCGGGATTGTACAAAGGGGCGTGGTACCTCCCATACAAACCACAAATTAAACATCTATTATTTCTGCTCCTGATAACGGTATTTGAACAAAATTTGGTACGTCGGTTTGGTGTGGATTTTTTAAGTGCTGCTGCAAATATGGGCGGGATTGTACAAAGGGGCGTGGTACCTCCCATACAAACCACAAATTAAAAATCTATTATTTCTGCTCCTGATAACGGTATTTGAACAAAATTTGGTACGTCGGTTTGGTGTGCATTTTTTAAGTGCTGCTGCAAATATGAGCGGGAATGGACAAAGGGGCGTGGTACCTCCCATACAAACCACAAATTAAAAATCTATTATTTCTGCTCCTGATAACGCAGTAATTTTTCCTTCTACAAAAGATAACTAAAAAAGAATTTCTAGGCCCAATAGAATTCTGCTTGCATAAAGCATGGATTTGAAAAAAAAAATTTTTTTGATTTACTAGTTTTTCGTACCATCCACTATAGAATGTGCGGTTGTCTGATAGTAAATAGGAGCCCAGAACTGACTTAAACAACGAATACCATCTATCTATCGAAAAAATGAGCTTCTGTTGAAATAACACTGTACAGCACAAAAAGACAAGGCTCGGCCAATTGATTATGTTATAATGGACCAAGAAAAATTTACGTACATTGGCGTTTATGAGTGAAACTATGTCTTCAAGTTGTTCTATTGAAAGTAGACACATTGGACTACTACTAGTTTATATAAAACAAGTAAGGAAAGGCTAAAGTAGGACGGAGCCGCTCCACTTGTTATCCTATTATAATTCAATTCTGTAAAAAAGTGAAATCGGGAAGGACATATGCATAATAAGTAAAGTTTGGCCAAAATCGGTTAAACATTTTGGAGCAACATTTGTATATATATAAAAAAATTTAATCGCAATTATAGTCCGATCTTCACAAAACTTAGCACAAGTAAGTTTTATGCATCATGGACGAACGCTATTTAATTTGAGGCATATCGGTTCAGATGTAGATATAGCCGCCATACAAATGTCGCTCCTTATTTGACTTTTTCCGCTCTAGAAACCACATATTGTACCCGATTTTATTTAAATTTGGCACAACATCTTATAATCCAACTAGAAACACCTATACAGAAATTGGGTAGGATCGATTCAGATTTAGATATGGCCCCCATACAAATTTCCCTCCAGATTTGACTTTTGCCACTCTAGAAACCACATATTTTATCAGGTTGTCTTCAAATTGGGAAAATCTGATATCTGATATTTAATCTAGGAACACTTCTGGTGAAAATAGGTCAGATCGGTACAGATTTATATATAGCTCCCATCCAAATTTCGCTCCCGATTTGAGTTTTTCTGCTCACACATTGTAATAGACCGTCATCAAATTTGGCATAATATCTTAGACTTCCAATAGGAAACACCCATGGGGAGAATATGTCAGATCGGTTTAGATTTATATATAGCTCCCACACAAATTTGGCCTCCGATTTTACTTTTTTCGCCCTAGAAACCTCATATTTCAACAGATCTATTTACTTCAAATCTTGTGAAATATCTTATATTTAAACTAGGAACACTTCTGGTTAAAATAGGTCAGATCGGTTGATTTATTTATAGCTCCCACACAAATTGCACTGCCGATTTGACTTTTTCTACACAGAAACCACGTATTTTCACCGAATTTCTTCAAATTGAGCTTAACACGTTATACTCTTCTCGATTTGACAAATTGGGTCAGGTCATATTAGCCAATGAATTAGAAACATACGTTTTCCCGTTTTTACCGAAATGAATTATATTCGGATGTGAAGTGGAGTGTATCATATAGTCGGCCTCGCCCGACTTTAGCCTTTCCTTAATTGTTTGAATTAAATTCATTTTAAATCCTGAAGAAAATACCTTTCAAACGCATAATTGCGCATCAAAATAGCTTAACTGTGGCAGAGGTTATGGTATTTAGAGTACAGTAGCCTCTATCGCCTCACTTTGAAGCAGATTCTTATTGTCAGAGCTATATTGTGGAATCTTATGGGGATTATTTTTGGAGAAAATCAAAAAAAGACCTTTCAAGGATTATAATGTTCTACGAAAATATTTGCCGAACATTTCATTGGTGGTCACCAAAGACACCAAAGTTGTAAATAAAGTTCTTCACGCTTAAATAGCAAAATTTTCTACAAAAAATACTAGGGTTACAATTCGTCCACGTTTTTTGGAAGATCGATCTTTTTCGACACACATTGGATATTACGAAAAGTCAAAAATTGTGAACATTTCCATTAGAAAAAACTTGCGTAACTTTCTATCATTTATAGAATACCAAAATATTTTTTTGCTCCGTGCAGCACCGAAATATCCTGCAAAAATGGTCTACTCAACATGGCCTTACAGACTTATAGGGTGGATCATTCCAAGTCTTAATTATTCGGCAAGATTATAAAAAAATAGGTCTGTTTTCGATTCTTGCATAGTTATTGAGTTATCGGATATAATCTAAAAAATGATATCAAAAACTAAAAAAGGAAAAGTTTTTGTCAAACACATACATTTACAGGTTACAAAAATCCTTCCCGTTTTCACTTTTTCACCGAATTGAATTGTATTCGGATAGAAAGTGGAGTGTATCTTATAGTCGGCCCCGTCCGACTTTAGCCTTTCCTTACTTGTTTTTATTATTTTTAGTTCATTTGATGAAAAGAGCTAAAAGTAAAATCGAGAATGAAGCAGAAAATAAAGTTTAGTTTTTAAGAGTATGTAACGAGCAAATAATAGTGAATTGCTATTTGTACCATAAGGAAATTATGGAATTATCTAGAAAATATGTATTCCAAAATAATGGCTAAAAATATATCTCCAAATTCCTAAAATGGAGAGCTTCTTCTTTATTTACTTATTCGTCATATGAATGTTAGCAACCAATCAACAAATTAACTTTCTTTGGAACAGAATAGCGACCCTGTAGTTCTTAGAGGGCATGCCTAGGGTTTGGGGTTTCCCGGACTTTTTTCATTTCCCGGGAAAACGGGAATGAAAAATTTCATTCCCGGGAATCCCGGGAATTCCCGGGGAAGAGTAATTTATTTATAGGTATGTTCAATATGGTTTAAAATATCAACATTTAATAACTGGTGTGTTTTTTTCAATACTGTCATATTACAAATTAAAAACGAATGTTATTGTCAAAATATTTTACAAATTATTTTTCATTTTACAAATATTTTACTCTACACCTTTTCAAGATTATATTCGGAACACACAAATTTATATTGAGAAATGTAAATTCATATTAGGGACATATAAATTCATAATGGGTAATGTAAATTTATAATAGGAACATGTTAATTCATAATGAGATATATAAATTATAATTCATTGAAAACAATTAATTCATAATAGGAACATACCAATTCATAATGAAATATACAAGTTTGTAATCAGAAAATCCAAATTAATAATCAGAAAATACATTTTCATATTCAGAAAATATGAATTCATAATGAGAAAATATAAAATCATATTGAGAAAATGTAAATTTATAATGAGAACATTGATAAAAGGGCTGTTTTTCTTTAAGCCGGGATAACAAGCTGCGATAACAAAAACTTTAATTAAAATTTAATTTTTCGTTCAAAATAAAAAATTATTTCTTCACATTGTCGCCAACTACAATATAAATATATGTATCAAAAGAAATTTTCAAAAAAATATTTTGTGTCGACTTTATTGGACTTAGCCTTGATATCCATCATTTTGACTTACACTGGATAATTATCCAGGCTAAGTCAAAAATTTTTAACACAAAATTATTTTTTCAAAATTTGTTTTCACACACACGTTGATATTGCTTTTGGCGACAATTTTAGAAAAGAATTTTTTATTTTGAGTGAAATGTTAACATTTTATTTAGATTTTTGTTATCGCAGCTTAGTTATCCAGTCTTAAAGAAAAACAGCCATAAAATATGTGTTTCTACGAAAATATCCATAGAAAAACGTACATACATAGCTTCGATTATAAATTTTAGAGTTTATTTGATGATTATGAATTTATATTTTATGAATATATATTCCTGAATAAGAATTTATATTTTCTCATTATCAATTTGGATTTTCTCATTTTGTATTTAAATATATATCTCATTATGTATGTTCTTATTATGAATTTATATTTCTCAATATGAATTTACATTTCACATTACGAATTTACAGTGCTGATTATAAATTATCATGCTCCTATAATGAATTTACATTTCCTGTTATGAATTTACATCTCATCGTGAACTTACATATTCCGATTATAAATTACATTTTCTCATTATAAACTTGAAAAGTTGTAGACTAATCGTCAGATTTGGACATTTATATCGCAGGTAGAAGTGACTGACACCTACACTAGATTCAAAATTGAAAACGATTAAGGAAACAAATAACTCATATGACGGAGAATGTTATGACGCATTTAATTTAGAATATTCATTCGTCTGGAGACAAAAATATTTCATAGAAACAGGGGGGAATATTCTAAACTGTAAAAAAATAGAAACATAAAAAATTAATATTAATTTAATAAATTCATAAAAAATAAAGATATTGAAATAGTCCAGTCATTAATTCTTACAAAGGGTTATTTAAATACATCGTAGCATATATTTATATTTCTATTAGATTTCTCTTGAAAGTTTCCAGGCGAACAATTTTCCTATTTTTATACCATTTCTTTCTGGCTACATATGTAAAGTAAATTGTTCTTGAAGAAGATATTCACCTCGATTCTTCTAGGAAAACAAGAAAATTTACATTATGTAAGCCATAGTATTGTCGGCATGATATTTTTATTTCACAATAAAGTTCCTGCAAATAGCCTCACAGAAAGTTTTTATTCCCCTAGCTGGGTTTCCCATAAATTGGCTATTTAGCGAATTTAAAAAGTTTTGTTTGTAGTAATATAATATAAACAAATACTTATTATTGTCAGTAATGTAAATACATATATGAATTTGAAATACAACTAAAAATTCCAATTTATATAGTAACATTAAATTATTGATCAACATAATAAATAGATTATTTTTCTAATATTTCCCGTATTCCCGGGAAATTGAAAATTTTTTCCCGGGAATTCCCGTCCAAATTTTTCCGGGAATTCCCGGGAAAAACGATTCGGGAATTCCCGGACCCCAAACCCTAGGCATGCCTTGTACATCATTTTTGTAGAATAAACTTATAGTCGATATGGTCTGAGTTTCATTTGGTGTGACCAGATGTTTCCTGTTGAAATATAATAATTTCGTTATTCCAGCTGCAGCCATTTTGTCGGTATCAATTTTATCCCGTTTTCCACATTCCCCCCTCAAAACTACGAGTATCGAAAATCACTTTTTTACGTATAAATGCGAATAGAGGGATTTACAAGCCGAATTTCAGTTTAATAGCTATTTTCGCTTTACTGTTACCATTTGTATCCAATTTTGCTCCAATTCACCCCCTAAAAATATGGATCAAATTATGATGCGCGCTCACGTTATAAAAGGATTGAACCAAATATCAAGTAAATACACAGCAGAAATAATTATTCCAGCTGTAGCCGTTTGATTGGTTCAATTTGTATCCCATTCTTTTAAAAGGATTTATTTCTAAAGTTTTTTTACAATGTTTATATCGCAAAACAGTTGGATTCTTGCCTAATTTAATTTTTTTTACAAAACTCAAAAAAAGTTTTTGAATTTTGGCCGATGGAATTTGATTCAAGTCCACTATGCGACGTAATGATTTTATTTTCTCGAATCTCGTGATAATAATGGTTAGAATTTGACTAAATACTCTGGTATTTCTCATGATGTCACGATAGTTTGTTACTATTAGATAATATAATTTTGTTTGCAGGACGAAGTATTTTACTACAGCCACTTTTGTAGGCATTTTGGAAGAGATTGATACCAATAAATAAATGATCCTTCTCTGCTGTTCATCGATCTACAATGGCCAGCTTTTCCTTACATTTTATAAATCAGCCGAAATGTTTATTGAACAATTCTTTGGTACATGTTCCATTTCAGGTTGTTTCCATACAAAAAAGTGTCAAGCAGTTGGTTGTGGTATAAGGTCATCCTTATATGTTTGGATCCTTTCCATTTATGTCTTCATCTTTCATCTTAATTCTCCCCCCAACGCATTGCTCTATTAATAACGTGAATTATCTCAGAAAAGTTCTGATTGGTAGCTCGTTAAGAATGAAATATTTTGTTTATTAAATAAATTCCACGAAAATCTCCGGCAACTTAATAATCGTTCATACTCACTCCACACTGCAACGACTTCAAAAGAAATTTTTTTGTTTGCCAGTTATTGATTTTCCCTCTTCGCTTTTCTTTCGTTTTAATTCAATCAAGCAGTCAGCGGAAAACTCTTTCGACTTCCGTTTTGTTACTTCGTTCTTGCGAACTTTCCCTCCTCGCTGCTGGCGGCGCGCCAATGGCTGTGGCCGTGATGGTGGTGTTGGTGTCGGTGGCTCATATCGCGTTATTTGGCATCGAGTTAAATCGTGCGTATAAAGAATTGTTAACCACATTTCTGCAACATTTTCTCATTTGAAGTGTTCGTTCTCGCTTTTTAAATCGCTTTCGAAAGAACAGACAAGAAATCGCTGTGGTATGATGGAGAAGGTGGAGGTGGATGTGGTGGGAGGTGTGTTTCCGTTTCCGCTTCTTAACGATACGATTTTGATGATGACGAACAATAATGATGCACAACGAAAACCTTTGACTTGTATACGAACGAGTATGTTTTGCGAAGTTATTAGAAAAGTTTCCAGGAAAAAAGTAACGAAACAAAGGAAATGCTATTAAAGCTAACAAAGAATTATTCACTTTGGAGCAAGTCGAAAGAACTGTGTCTTTCTGCTTCAGCTTCATCGTCGAAACTTCGCATTTGTTTTGAAAAGGAAAAACATTTAATAAGACTAAAGGAAATTGCTGGTTTGAGAGCTGACATTGACAATGGTTTGGTGGATGTCTGTCACAAAATCAGGTTAAAGGTGGTCTGTGGTTCAGCCTTCTCATACGGTTGATTTGATTTTGTGTCACAATACATACAGACAGACAAATGATGACCTCTCGAACATATTGCTTGAATAACATTTATTAAACGGCTATGACTGAGTCATTCCATAGCAAAACGAACTGAAGAAAACCCCATGCTTCCGAGTTTTTTAAAAACTTTAGAAAATATTGTAAAAAGAGAGATCGATTAAATATAATATTTTTATAACAAAGTTGAAAGGTGGAATACAGAAATATTTGCCTTTAAATGAAAAGTTTAAGAAAAAATAGCTACAAAAGAAAATGATTATCGAACTATATGTATTTGGTAGACATCAATAAGTTCACATGGTCACAAATTAATCGCTTCTATTTCGATTTTGGTTGGCATGACTTTAGATGCTAATATGTTTTTGATGTGTATTTAGGGTAATATATTAAGTAAAGGAGATGTTTATTATTTCCCGAAAAGTCTGAATATTTTCGGGTATTTTTCATTTCACGACTTGTAATTCTAAGCCTATTGGCCGATATAAAATAAATTCCAAAATGCATAGTTAATTTTTTTCTAACTGTGATAGAATTACGCTTGAAATCGATTTAAGAGCGTGATAAATACATCAGTTTATTTACAGAAAAGTCGAATGATTTTTTGGCTATTTTGATAACATTAGATACTATTTTGTCTGTATTATCTATATATATAAAAGAGTTGCGTTACTGACTGACTGACTGACTTATCATTGACCAGCCCCCAGACCAAACGGCTGAAGCTAGGGTCATGAAATTTTCAGGGTAGTTCCCAAATATGACGTAGACGTCGACTAAGAAAGGGTTTTACGAAATTCGTACTGTTAGGGGGTAAAATGGCCCAAAAGGGATAAACATCGAACCTTCGTCCTGACTAAACGGCAGTAGTAAGAAACATGAAATTCGGTGAGTTCCTTGCACTGACCAAATAGGGATTTTTCGAAATTTGTACTTTTAAGGGGCGAGCGGGACAAAAAGGGATAAAAATGGTACCAATTTAAGAATTGCAGCTAGAATCATGAAAATCGGTAGTAACATTTCTCTGACAACGTAGACTTGTAATATAAATTGATTTTTCGAAATTTGTACTTATAAGGGGTGCGCGGGACAAAAAGGGATAAAAATAGTACCAACTAAAGTATTACAGCTAGATTCGTGAAATTTGGTATGTAAATTGCTCTGACCATATAAAAGCGAAGAAAAATTGGATTTTTTCGAAAATTTTACTTTTAAGGGGCTTGCGGGATAAAAAGGGATAAAAATGGTACCAACTAAAATATTACACCTAGAATCGTGAAATTTGGTATATAAATTGCTTTGGTACCAACCAAAGTATTACACCTAGAATCGTGAAATTTGGTATGTAAATTCCTCTGGCCATATAAAAGCGAAGTAAAATTGAATTTTTCGAAATTTATACTTTTTAGGGGGCGAGCGGGACAAAAAGGGATAAAAATGGTACCAACTAAAGTATTACACCTAGAATCGTGAAATTTGGTATACAAATTCCTCTGACCATATTAAAGTGAAGTAAAATTAGATTTTCGAAATTTGTACTTTAAAGGCCAGCGGGACAAAGAGGGATAAAAATGGTACTGACTAAAGTATTCCACTTAGAATCATGAAATTTGGTATGTAAATTCCTCTGACCATATAAAACCGAAGTAAAATTGGATTTTTCGAAAATTGTACTTTAAAGGGGCGTGCGAGACAAAAAGGGATAAAAATTGTACCTACTAAAGTATAACACCTAGAATCGTGAAATTTTTTATGTAAATTCCTCTGACCATATAAAAGCGAAGTAAAATTGGATTTTTCGAAATTTGTACTTTAAAGGCCAGCGGGACAAAGAGGGATAAAAATGGTACTGACTAAAGTATTAAACTTAGAATCATGAAATTTGGTATATAAATTCCTCTGACCATATAAAACCGAAGTAAAATTGGATTTTTCGAAAATTGTACTTTAAAGGGGCGTGCGGGACAAAAAGGGATAAAAATGGTACCAACTAAAGTATTACACATAGAATAGTGAAATTTGGTATGTAAATTCCTTTGACCATATAAAAGCGAAGTAAAATTGGATTGTACCAACTAAAGCATTACACCTAGAATCGTGAAATTTGGTATGTAAATTCCTCTGGCCATATAAAAGCGAAGTAAAATTGAATTTTCGAAATTTATACTTCTTAGGGGGCGAGCGGGACAGAAAGGGATAAAAATGGTATCAACTAAAGTATTACACCTAGAATCGTGAAATTTGGTATGTGAATTCCTCTGACCATATAAAAGCGAAGTAAAATTGAATTTTTCGAAATTTGTACTTTTAAAGGGCGAGCGGGATAAAAATGGTAACAACTAAAGTATTACACCTATAATAGTGAAATTTGGTATGTAAATTCCTCTGACCATATAAAAGCGAAGTAAAATTAGATTTCGAAATTTTTACTTTTAGGGGCGTGCGAGACAAAAAAGGATAAAAATGGTACCTACTAAAGTATAACACCTAGAATCGTGAAATTTGTTATGTAAATTCCTCTGACCATATAAAAGCAAAGAGGGATAAAAATGGTACTAACTAAAGTATTCCACTTAGAATCATGAAATTTGGTATGTAAATTCCTCTGACCATATAAAACCGAAGTAAAATTGGATTTTTCGAAAATTGTACTTTAAATGGGCCTGCGGGACAAAAAGGGATAAAAATGGTACCAACTAAAGTATTACACATAGAATATTGAAATTTGGTATGTAAATTCCTCTGACTATATAAAAGCGAAGTAAAATTGGATTTTTCGAAATTTTTACTTTCAAGGGGTGCGCGGGGAAAAAAGGGATACAAATTGTACCAATTTAAGTATTGCAGCTATAGTCGTGAAATTTGGTATGTAAATTCCACTGACAACGTAGTAGCGCCAACCGTAAATGAGAACTACATAGGCTCATGTTTTTGTGCTAGGTTTGTAGGGACAAATGTCCGTCCGATTGATTATCGATGTAAAATCTGCATTTGTCGTCGGATCTTGATCAATTTTTCCAGATTATGTTACATTACGGAAAATTAAATCATATGGGTCCATGTTTTCAAATACAACTGTCCCACCAATTCTCATTAAAACCTTCATATTACCTTCATGAACCAAATAATTGGACGCAAATATATCATCATCGGTCATATGCACCTTCCGATTTGTTGATAACACTCTGGATTCAACTTACTACAATGGAACCAATCAAACGGCAACAACTAGGAACGGTGTGTACATCTCTGTAATCAGATATTAAATTAAATAAATTGAACGAAGGGATTTTCCGAAATTCGTAGTTTTATGGAGGAGAATGTGGAAAAGGGGATAAAATTGGTACTGACCAAATTGCTGCAGCTAGAATCTTAAAATTCGTTGTGTAGATTCTCCTACAACACAACAAGTTTCATCACATGTTATTCATTAAATTGATGTAATAATTCCATTGCTTTAATGAATACCAACTTCAATTTGATGACTGCAAAATTCATTAAATTTTTCGGCTATATCAAAATAATGAAATTTTTTACATCGATTTTTATACCCTCCACCTCCAGGATG
>OX377621.1:143912749-144064000 GCA_947397865.1 Polietes domitor | reverse complement strand
TTGACGTATAACGTGTTATGCTCAATTTTAAGAAATTCTCTGAAAATACGCGGTTTCTGGGGAACGAAATTTGTGTGAGAGCTATATGTAAATCTGAACCGATGTGACCCAATTTCACCATAGGTGTTCCTATTTTAAATATAAGATGTTTTGCCAATTTTGAAGAAAAACTGTTAAAATATGTGGATTCTAGAGCGGAAAAAATCAAATCGGGAGCGAAATTTGTATGGGAGCTATATAAATCTCAACCGATCTAACACATTTTTACCACAGGTGTTTCTAGTTGAACTATAAGATGGTTTGCCAATTTTGAAGAAAATCTGTTGCAATATGTGGTTTCTAGAGTGAAAAGGGTCAAATCGGGAGTGAAATTTGTATGGGGGCTATATCTAAATCTGAACCGATTTTCTTCAAATTAAATAGCGTTCGTCCTTGTCCCCGAAAAACTGCGTTGTGCAAAGTTTCGTTTGGTTCTGGCTACAATTGCGACCTGTAGCGTGATTACAACAATAGATGAACAGATGGACAGATGGGCAGACGGACAGACGGACAATGCTACATCGACTCAGAAAGTGAGTCCAAGCCGATCGGTATAATTAACAATGGGTCTATCTCCCTTCCTTTTGGGTGTTACAAACAAATGCACAAAGACATAATACTCTCGTGGAGTGTATAAAAAAATAGCTACAAAAGAAAATGGTTATCGAACTATATGTATTTGGAAGACATCAATAAGTTCACATTTAATCGCTTCTGTTTCGATTTTGGTTGGCATGACTTTAGAGGCTAATATGTTTTTGATGTCTATTTAGGGTAATATATTAAGTAAAGGAGATGTTGATTATTTCCCGAAAAGTCTGAATATTTTCGGGTATTTCTCATTTCAATCATCATATATCATATAAAATAAATTGCAAAATACATAGTTATTTTTTTTCTAACTGTGATAGAATTACGCTTGAAATCGATTTATGAGCGTGATAAATACATCAGTTTATTTACAGAAAAGTCGAAGGATTTTTTGGCTATTTTGATAACATTAGATACTATTTTGTCTGTATTATATTATATAAACCGCTGGACAAATGACTAATAAGTCAGGTTGCTTTCAAAAGACTCTTAATTTACCTGTATTGTTTCATAAACAGCAGAAGAGGAACTGAAATATTCTAAATTATTTTCAGAAAAGTCCGAATGAGAGAGTTAGCTAAGCTCAGAGTTTGTCGGAAGGAATTGTGTCAGTGTTAAAATAGAAACCGTTGGAAGAGGTAGACAAATACAACAGATTTTTTCCCAACAGTCTGATCATTTTCGGCTGTTTGTTCAGAGTAAATAAATGTAAAGGGGACCGAATATTTTAGGAATATTTATTTTATATAATATAAATGAATTTGTATTCTTTTGTTTTATTATTGTATTATTTATTTTATATTGTTTTATTATAGCTGGGATCTTATGACCCTTCTTGTAGAAGTACATGCCGTCTTCACGTATGACTACATTAATTTAAGCTAAAACTTGGCAAAATATAACACAGGATTTTTATACCCTACACCACTTTTTGGAATAGGGTATTATAAGTTAGTTTTGCGCCAAATGTTTGTAATACCAAGAAATAATAATAACCTTTAAGTATGCCGATGGGATTAGCATTTCCCGCTGAGTCGATTTAACGATGTCTGTTTGTCCGTCTGCTGTCTGCATCTAAAGTTTGTTCGCACTCTACTGGTTGCAATTAATGTCCGATTGCCATGCAATTTGGCAGAAGTAACGATGGGTATTGAATTTGGAGGAAATCGATTCAGATTCAGATATAGCCTCCATTCAAATATCATTCCAATTTACCCTATTACCGCCCTATAATACACATTTTATATTGGATCTTATATCCGAACTAGAAACAGTTAAAACAAGTAAGGAAAGGCTAAAGTCGGCCGGGGCCGACTATATAATACCCTACACCACTCCCTGTGTATATGCCTCGCTTTGATTACTAAACCAAGTATTTCAAGGGAGCAATTTAATGTAGTTCATATAAATTATACAGTTACTATAAATTCATCTTAAGTCAAATTTAATGAATACGGTAAATAAAAAAGTAATTGATCCAATTTGCCAGCAGATATTCCGAGTAAAGTAAATATAACATGATCTAGAAAAACTGATCAACATCGAATGATAAATACAGATTATACAGCGGTAATAGGATGAATCGGACGGACATTTGAAGGCCTATAACAACACTTGAAGCCTGCGCCAAAACATGCGCCTATATATTTCTCATTCACGGTAGGTATTCCTAGGCGAAACATAGAATGATCTGCAAATTTTGATGAAGATGATTTCTAGAGCTGTAATAGAACAGAATGGAGCCCCTTTTGGGTTATACCAAAGTATGGACATATGGGCATCTCCCAAACAAGTAAGAAAAGGCTAAAGACGGACGGAGCCGACTATATGTTACTCTACTTTCTATCTCATTACAATTCAATTCGGTAAAAAAGTGAAATCGGGGTAGGATTTTTGAATCATGTAAATGTATGTGCTTGGCAAAAAATGTTAAATCGGAAAGGGCATTTGTATGGGGGTATATTGCTACCTGTAACGATGTGACCCGCTTTCACAATGTATGTTTATTAGTGAAATATAATATGCAAAGTTTGGCCAAAATCGGTTAAACATTCGGGAGCGATATTTGTATTGGAGCCGAACTTAACCCGGCCGAACTTAACGCCGTTTTTACTTGTTTATATTTGTTTCTTGATGGTCTTCATTATTTAATTTTAAAAAATATAGTATTTGTTATTGTATTGTAAAGTATAGTGTGTGTAAATGTAAAGAGGTTTCAAAAAGTTGTCGAATTGAAATTATGGAATTATTTCAATTCAAAAACTCAAAACAATGTAAAATATACTTCAAATTGATATCAAATATTCAGTGAATTAATGTAATTTACTGAAGACATATTGATGTAACATTCTACATCAAAGCAATGAAATGCGTTGTAGGTTAAAATACGAAGAACAGTTTCATCAGTCCAAGGTAGGTAGTCATCAATAGGACGCTCGACCAAAATTTAGAAGAGTTCAGCACAACCTTCGGTCTTAAACCAAAATAAATGACAACACATACAACATAACAGACCAACAATACGTACAAACAACAAAAATACACACGAGGTACAGTGAAGACGGGACATACCGTACAACAACAACCTTCGCATTGTTGCGAGCAAAATTGCCACACGTGACTATTGAGAAGCCAATGCATCCACCACGAGTCACTGTTTGGTGTCGATTTTGGGCTGCACTGAACAATTGGGTTGATCGGATGAGTACTGCCGATCCAGACGTGGTAGTCATATGAATGATTTTATGTTCCATTATTAAACGACAAAGTTCAACCTTTCCAATAAAACTAAAAATTTGAAAATATAATCAGTACTTGTTTATAGCCGATTTTAATTTAAAGTTTTAAACGGCCTCCCTATAGAATGTGTTCAATGTGTATACATTCCTCTGCAACACAAATGCATTTTTGGAAATTTTTACATTTAGTGAAAACGGGGCGAAAGGGTATAAGAATGGTATAAGTCAAACGGCTGCAGCTAGAATCATAAAAATCCGTACTCTATCCTATGTAGAAGGGTATAAGAAATCCTTGAAAACTTTCTAATGGTTGCGAGAAGGCGAAACGTGTAAAATGTCTATGCGCGTGTTTGCACTCATCGCCTTTGCATGACATCTAGACATTTTGAAGAATATTTTTCTCTAACGTCTGTGAAATTTATATTTTTCGTTACTGGGACAGTATGTCATGGCAATCACGGCTCAAACTTTTTAGCAAAAAAAAAAAACACAAATCAACCCTGCGAAGTAGAAATGTGTAATTTCTTTGTCAAATTTAACAAGACTAGGCATCAACGTGTTGTTAATATTGCAAAGCAAGAAAAGAAAAAATCGAAGCGGCGCAGAAACACACTTAAAATTGTTTAGATTTGAAACAAATTTAATGTCAACTCACAACACTTTTGAACAGTATTTAACAAACCAACTAAATTCACGAGCAGATACACAATCCAGCATATGATATATGTATGTTGGTGCTAATCTTAGTTTGCTTACAGAATAACTAAAAATCATCCCTTGGTTTTATGAAGTATCACTGCTAAATAAATCCCGCTCATCCCTTTGTCACTGCCTGACTCACATAGCCGCATGTAGCTCGCGCATATCAGTGATAAATATCCCTTGTGGGCCAAACATCATCATCTTGTATCCTAAATCCGTTAAAGTTATAAAATCCTTGTAATTATACCTAACAAACGTACACACAATCCTTCTCATTTCCATTTTACAAGCAATTATAAATCTCAGCTGACATTTTGGATTAAGTCAACAGATCGGAATCCATTTAAGCCTTTTTGGGCCAAAATTAACACCCAAACACATATACGCACAATATGTACCACCACGATTCACATGTGAACTTCATCACAACGCCCTATGCCACAGCCATCCATACATTGGCCTTACATTTAGCTGCTCGTGGCAACACAAAAGATTCACTATTCACATAGCTCGTGTGCCTTCGTGTATGGTGTGTTTATATCCTAAAGGATTTCAAGTTAACAAAAGATTAAAATAACATAAAGTCGAGAGCACACGGGACATAAAGTGAATTCCTTGAAGCGATAAGGACAGCAACCGCCAACATACGATTACATCCCACTGTGTTGCGTGTATTTGAAATGCAAGATGGGGAGAACAGTGGCAAGGTGGCCTTGTGACAGGCCTTAAAATTCATGCTAATACCATTGAGGAGTTCAGTTCCATATGAAGAACGGGGCCCTCCACTCTAACTTGTATTCACACAAGGCCTTGTCATAGAAGGGTGTAGATCCTGCAATCTCAGACGAATGATTGTTTTAAATCAACTACATATTTTGTAAAGGGTAATTGAGACTTTTGATATTGATTAAATAAGTTAACTAGACAAATACAAATTCCAAGTAAGTTTCAGTAGGTTAAACCGACTTATACAGGGTTTTCCAACAAGAGGTGTTATTTTGGTATTCAAAGAAAAATTACATTTTTTGAGATAAATGATCGGATGTTCATTTCATAATAAAGAGGAAGTTATGCCGTTAATAATTGAAAACAACATCAGCCAAATGGCCACCACAACCACGCTTACAGGACCATATCCTTTTCAAGAAATTTCCCATAACCAAATCGCAAAGTGACTGCCCTATGTCCTCGATAGCCTCACGAATACTATATTTGAGGTCTTGAATCGACGCTGGGCTGTTTGCGTAGACCTTATCTTTCACGTGGCCCCAAAGGCAGCAGTCGCAAGGTGTTAAATCACAAGATCTCGATGGCCAATTGTGATCACCTCTTCGAGAGATAACACGGTCCGGAAACCTTTCCCGTAAAAGAGCAATGGTTTTGTTGCTTGTGTGGCACGTAGCGCCGTCTTCTTGAAAGTAAACGTTGTCCAGATCAATACCATCCACCTCCGACCATAAAAAATCATTAATCATTTTCGAAAAAGTAAGGTCCAATGACCCCGCCGGACCATAAACCGAACCAAACAGTCACACGATGATGATGGAGAGGCTTCTCAACAATAACTCTTGGGTTTTCCGAGCCCCAGATGCGACAATTTTGCTTGTTGACGTAGCCACCGAGATGGAAATGGGCCTCATCAGTCAAAATGATTTTTCGATGGAATTCCGGATCATTTTCATTCATGAATTTTAATAATTTCAATGCGTTGTTGAAGCGTATATCGTTCCATTTTTATACACTCCACGAGAGTATTATGTCTTTGTGCATTTGTTTGTAACACCCAAAAGGAAGCGAGATAGACCCATTGTAAATTATACCGATCGACTTAGAATCACTTTTTGAATCGATTTAACAATGTCCGTCCGTCCGTCCGTCTGTCCGTCTGTCCATCTATTCTTGTAATCAAAGTACAGGTCGCAATTGTAGCCAGAACCAAATGAAACTTTGCACAACAAAGTTTTTCGGGATAAGGACGAACGGTATTTAATTTGAAGAAAATCGGTTCAGATTTAGATATAGCCCCCATACGAATTTCACTCCCGATTTGACTCTTTTCACGTTAGATACCACATATTACAACAGATTTTCTTCAAACTTGGCAAAACATCTTACATTTAAACTAGAAACAATTATGGTGAAAATTGGTCAGATCGGTTCAGATTTAGATATAGCCCCATATGAATTTCACTCCCGATTTGACTTTTTCTGCTGTAGAAACCACATATTTTAACAGATGTGCTTCAAAATTGGCAAAACATCTTATATTTCAACTAGAAACACCTGCGGTGAAACTGAGCCAGATCGGTTCAGATTTAGATATAGCCCCCATACGAATTTCACTCCCGATTTGACTTTTTCTGCTGTAGAAACCACATATTTTAACAGATATGCTTCAAAATTTGCAAAACATATTATATTTCAACTAGAAATATTCACGGTGAAAACTGGGTAAGATCGGTTCAGATTTAGATATAGCCCCCATACGAATTTCAATCCCGATTTGACTTTTTCTGCTGTAGAAACTACATATTTTAAAAGATGTGCTTCAAAATTGTCAAAACATATTATGTTTCAACTAGCAACACCCACGGTGAAAATGAGCCAGATCGGCTCAGATTTAGATATAGCCCACATACGAATTTCACTCCCGGTTTGAGTTTTTCCGCTCCAGAAACCACATATTTTATCAGATTTTCTTCAAATTTGGCAAAATATCATACAAAAATTCTTCCCGTTTTCATTTTTTTTCGAATTGAATTGTGTTCTGATAGAAAGTGGAGTGTATAATAAAGTCGGCCCCGCCCGACTTTAGCCTTTCCTTACTGGTTTTAAACATACAAAAGTGGCTATGAACTATGAAACCGCGAATAATAGGAAATTTCGATAAATTTTAATCTTAGCAATTAGTAATCCTTTTTTAGATTAAACTGTAGAAGAACGATTAATAATTTATCTTCAAATTAAGGAGAAAATCAGGTTTTCGCTCTCCTGAAAAGTTATGTTTTTGTTCGCAGCCACTTATGAATGAATATAAGCCCTCGATATGTATGTATGTAATTTCAAGCAACTATTTAAAAAAAGTTCTACACTTAGAGAACAAGTCTGTTAATAGAAGCAGCGATTGTCTTTTCTGCTATTACAGCTGTTTTTTTGCATAACAGCAGTTTTCTGCAATCTTACATCACCATTCACACAGGTAAAGAGTTTGTAGTCTACTAAAATTGGCTGTTGTTAATTAAAATGTAAAAATAGATAAGCGTTCATAACCGAATTTAGTTCGAAGTTCCTTTTATATTAGCTTGGGATAATATGCGTGTTATATATATTGCTAAAAACAGCAAACAGCTGTTTACCATCTCAGCAGATACAAATCTGCTGTCTCTTTTTTAACAGCAGAAAATCTGCTCTTTCAGTAGACTTTCTGCTTTCTTTTACTGACATATTTCTTTGAGTGTACTGATGGATGGATTACTGAAATGCAATTTTGCCGACGATGTCTGTCGGACGAATGTATCAAAATATTTCTCGAAGATCCTGACAATAAAATGTGAGTGATTTCCAAACGCTCCTAAAAATTTCCTAAAAAGTTGGAAAATTAACTAAGTATGAGTAAAGTTTCCTTCTTTCAAAGCCATAGTAAATAGTTCATTTACTAGAAAAAGGGTAGTAGATTTACTTAAAAACATTTCTTTGGACCTAATAAAAAATTCTTAGAAGAATATTTCCAAGGTTTCAAGTGAGAAAAAAATCTGAAATTTTTTGTATGGAAAAAATTCCATTTAGGAAATTTTAACTTAAAAATGTATTTTTCCTAAAATGAAGTTCAAATGTTTACTGAAATTTATGCCGAGTTGTTCATACATTTAAGTAAATTCAAACTTAGGTGGAAGAATATTTCCAAGGTTTTAAGTGAGAAAAAAATCTGAAATTTTTTGTATGGAAAAAATTCCATTTAGGAGATTTTAACTTAAAAATGTGTTTTTTCCTAAAATGAAGTTAAAATGTTTACTGAAATTTATGCCGAGTTGTTCATACATTTAAGTATAAATAAACTTATAAAAACCATTTGAAATTGTTTAAAAAATTCTTGAATATTAATCTAAGAAGCAATTCTCGTTCGTTTGCAGAGAGTTATTTCATAAATACTTTATGAATTATTCTAAACAACCACTGCGAAGGCGTCTATCTTGCCTTCGCAACAATCATGGAGTAATAGCTCAACTCCTTATGGCAGAGGTATCATGAAACTTTTGAGAAATATTTCATGTTGTCATTTTTTGTATCAGTTTTGCTCTGAAACAAAACTATTTGTTTGATTTTTTTTAGTTAAATTGAACTTTTTTCCTTGTATAAATAAAATTTTCCTCAGTTTAAGTAAAAATTTACTCGTTTTGAGGGAAAAAATCAGCAAAATTGTCCTCAGTTTTAGGAAATTTTCAGCAAAATTGTACTAAGATTTAGTAAAAATTTACTTAGTTTTAGGAAAATTTTGCTTAAATTTAGTAAAAAATTACTTGGTTTTGGGAAAAATTTACTTAGATTTAGGAAAATTTCAGCAAAATTCAACTTATATTTAGTAAAAATGTACTTGGTTTCCTAAAATTTAGTAGTTATAGGGTTAACTTTTTTATGAAAGTAGATGAAAACCCCCCAGGGGAAAATCCACAGTATTACCGGCCGATTAGAGGCTGTCAACTTTATATAGAAGTCAACTACCATATTAGGAAAATTGTGATGCTTCATTATTATAATATTAATAGTCTTCTGCTATATATAAATATAAAACTGCAAGTGGATAACATTAGGGAGCAATCTTCAAAAGGTGTCCTAAATAATGTTTTTTTTTCAAAGGCCCCCCCCATCCTGGAGGTGGAGGGTATGAAACTTGCAGTGGATGAACATGATTTTTAGGGGATGTTTCAAGATCTTTAGCTCACAGGCGGCTTATGATAGATGCATAATAATTCAATTCAAATTTTATTTCTAAGGGATGACTGGAAATTATTTTTTCCTTGTATAGACCACAATCCAGCCTAATGTACATAGACATTAAGGTATTAAGTCGATTAAATTTTATTCGGTTAATCAAACAATTATTTTCAATTACTTGTTCGAATAATGAAAAATTTATTAATTACAAAGAGCAAATAATTCGAATAAACTGCATAGTGCATTTGGTATGGTAAGTGATGCCTGTAGCTTATCACCAATGCAAAGTGGTATGAAAAGTGTTTTGCTGCTTAACTACACTTGAATGTGTGTTTGTATGTTAGAGAGCTCTAACGACAGTTCTTATATAATTCTCGATATGTTAAAAATAAATCGAAACACTATATTTATTTCAGCAATTATACTATCTATGCACTATGACGCACTTGCATCTGCGAGCACGTGAATGTGCCACATGCTTGCGACAAATGCTCCCCTACTCTGTTCATTAGAAGCGTTTGCATTTCAAATGAGATTCATTTCTCATCATGCATAACTGGAATCATTTGCATAGACATGATGTGTATGTTTTCAAAGATATTTTTAGTAACAATTCCATCTTCGTCACATTAAGTCACAAACAACATACGAGGAGAGTATAATAAGTCCTCAAGATAAAAACACGTATATTAGGGGTGGGATAGTGCACGAATTTTCGTTTTTGATATGCGAAATGATAATGAGGAATGTTTGGAGAAAATGTTGAGGAGGAAAAATTAATGGGGGTCAGTTTTACACTTCTCTTCTCTAGGGTCTACTGCGTTGCGGTTTTGGGCCTTTATTTCATAAAAATATACAAAAACAAGTAAGGAAAGACTAAAGTCGGGCGAGGCCGACTATATGATACACTCCACTTTCTATTCGAATACAATTCAACTCGGTAAAAAGTGAAAACGGGAAGAATTTTTGTATGTTTCCTAATCATAGGCTAGAGCGGAAAAAATCAAATCGAGAGCGAAATTTGTATGGGAGCTATATATAAATCTGAACCGATCTGATCCATTTTTACCACAGGTGTTTCTAGTTGAACTATAAGATGTTTTGACAATTTTGAAGAAATTCGTATGTCTAAATCTGAACCGATTTTCTTCAAATTAAATAGCGTTCGTTCTTATCCCGAAAAACTTCGTTGTTCAAAGTTTCATTTGGTTCTGTCTACAATTGCGACCTGTATCGTGATTACAAGAATAGATGGACAGACAGACAGACAGACGGACATTGCTAAATCGATTCAAAAAGTGATTCTAAGTCGATCGGTATAATTAACAATGGGTCTATCTCTCTTCCTTTTGGGTGTTACAAACAAATGCACAAAGACATAGTACTCTCGTGGAGTGTATAAATATGGAAATGTATGGGGACCACTTTAAGGATTTCAGTTGGAGGGTAGGTGTGTTCTGAGAAAATATTGGGGGCTGGTCATACATTTGACTCCACTCGAGTCCTCGTTAGGCAATTATAGCGGTTGGAGAAAATTTTATAAAAATGTAGTTTTTGTATAGATAGAGCTCCATTATGGAGTGGTTTGGTGAAAACTAGTGGGGGTCTGTCTTACAAGTCCCTTTAGTGGTGACTAAGGGACAGTTTTGGGCCTTTCCTTCATAAAAAATTATGAAAAATGAAAAAACTGTGTCGGGACCACCTTAAGTCTTGAAGATGGAGTGTAAGTACTTTCTGAGAAATTTTTGGGGCTGAACAAATATTGGGGGTTGGTCATACATTTTTCTCCCCTTGGAGCCTCCTTAGGGCAGTCAGAGTGGTGGGAGCAAATTTTATAAAAAATAATTTGTGTATGGGAGCCCCCCTATCGAGTGGTGATAGGGGGTATATGTGTTAGAAAAAATGTTGGGGAGGGAAAACAAGTAAGTAAGCTTCAGTTGGCTAAACCGACATATATATACCCTCAATCTCAGAGAACATATATGCGGAAGTTATATGGAATTAAATTGTACTTAGTGCTGGGTAATATGTGTGGAAGGTACTAGGAGGTTCGTGTCACATGGTCCCAGCTGCCACATTTATAAAAAATTGTAAAAACATAATCAAATAACAAGTCATAGTGGATTCCAAGCACCAGTATAGAAGTATGAAGGATTTAATATTACCTAGGATAGATACAATTGTGAGGTAGGTACAAGAAGGGGCGTGGCTAAAGCGTAACTATTTTTTAAGTTTAAAGCGATTATAAAAACATTTTCAAATATCAAATGATTTTGACTACCCGTGTGTTTGTTATATCGCTTTTATTGTAATCAAGGGTTTGCAACTTTGTGTGGAAGGTATCAGAAGGGGTGTGACAATTTCGCCCATATTCCATTCCAATGTACTTTTTATTAAAGCATTGCCAAATGTCAAATTTCGTGGTATTCCGATAATCCGTATAGAAGTTATATGAAAACATTAGCAAATACCAAAATATTGCTGATTCCGAATATCCGTGTGGAAGTTACATTCGTTTTAATTTAACATAGAAATATAGGTCATTTGTGTGAGAGGTACCGAAGGGGCGTGTCAATTTCGCCCATCTTCGAACTTAAACTAAGTTTGGGGAAAATATTACGATGTGCAAAGTTTGAATCGATTCCTTAACTCCTTTCGAGAGTTATCGTGTACACCAGCCAGACGGACGGACGGACATGGCTCGAACTTCTTAAAAAGTCGTGAAACGGATTTGGTCCAAACATACTTAGGGTCTTAAGTCACTCCTTCAATGCGTTACACTTTTTTCTGTCCCAAATGATATATACCCTTCTTCTCTGTAGAGTGGGGGTATAATTATTGGGGGTTGGCCTTACATTTAACCCCTCTGGGGGCGACTCCGAGGCAGTTTTGGGGCTTTTTGTGTATTTTTACCCCTTTTCCCTCACCTTTGACCGCGGTGAGCGCGCACTTACGCTCACCCAACCACTTCCTTTTTTGGCTCCTGAATTTTTTTCGAACCTCACAAAATAATTGGATTTAGAGTCATGGTCAATGGCCATTAAAATCACCAAAAACAATGATAGATTAAATTGATGCAATGTATGTTTTCATTGGGGAAATGAAGCTGTTTTCTTTCAGTGTAAAATTATAAATTTTTCACCAATAAAGATCTTTCTCGTAGAAGTTAGAGAATTAAAAAAAATCATGTTTCAAAGCGCGAACATATCTCATTACTCGGGAGTATGGTTTAATGGCACATTCAGTTTTGTTATTGTATTTACCACAACATCTGGCTCTGTGTGTTATGTTGAGTTCTTTGTTTTGTTGTTGTTGTTTTAATGTTTGAACCGATGAGTTTATGGTGTGGTATTTTTGGCTGTTTTTAATTGTTTATCGTAAAAAAGACAGACATACGAACGAACGCACGGACAGACAGCGGATCAAACAAGCAGAGAGATGGGCATACAGATGTTCGCCTAACACGTAGAAGAGTTGCAGACAAAATTAATAGAATAGTAGGAGGACTCGAAAGATACATTAGGGTGATCCCTAGCTTGCGGGTATTTCTCTTTATTTTATTCAAGTGAACGTGTAAAAGTGGGCGTGTGAAATTTCTATTCAAGTCAACAACTTTTGTTGGATTGGATTCAGCATGAGGCATCCGTACAGTCGACTTCTGTTTAGTTTCAGGCGGTTAAAGCATCAGCATCGCATTTCTTGAGCATTTGTTGGTAAAGTATGCGGCTTCAGTGTTCAGTTTTTGATTTGTGCAATGGGCAAGTAAATAGCCTGCAAATTTCGTTGTTGTCTACACAACCACATGCATATGACAAATAATGTCCATGTCAAATAGATTTGTTTTTTGTTTATACTCCCTATAACATGTAGTGTATATTAATTTTGTCATTCCGTTTGCAGCTCACTAAAATATTCAACGGATGACAAATATCTATGCCAGGGTCGTGGTAAAATTTTAAGACATCTGTCTGTCCGTCCGTCCGTCTTTTGAAAGAACGCTAACTTCCGAAGGAAATGAGCTAGGGGTTCAAATTTTCCATATATACATTAGGCTAGGTTGCGGTTCATACAAATGAAAAAAACAATTTCCAGTCACCCCACAAAAATAAAGTTTTGATAATTTAATGAAGATTTGCAAAATATTTCGTTCCTAGATCAAGCCATCTGTGAGCTAAACGCTACTGAAAATACCCCTAAAGATCACGTTTTTCCCGTGTCATTTATTTTGTCCAAATCTTTTTTCTGAAATAATAGACCCTTGAACGCACATTAAATATAAATTTTTATTCTTGTCTTAGATTTACTTATTGGTCGAATTATTGGACCTTTATAGTATTTTTTTGTTGATTTTCACAGTGACAACTGAAAAATTTTTCGTATTTGGTGGTACTATTTTATAAAAAAAATAATAGCTGCAGTCAATACCTTTCGAATGATGCCTAAATGATGAACATCGGAAAGAAATTGACGCTGCAGCGCTCATTTTTGTAAAATGAGTTTGAACATTTTAACTTTGAAAACCATCGCCTGCATTAAATGGAGTCATTGACATCATTTTTCGCCCTATTTTCATCATTTAGGCATCATTCGAAAGGAATTGATTCCTTCTATTTATTTTTCAATACACCTCTTGCAAAACGTTTCCAAGAAATATGAGTTTTAAGCCGTCATCTTGAAAAACCAATAATACGACCAATGAGTTATTCTAAGACAAGTATAAACATTTTCATTTAAAGTGCTTCCAAAGGTTTATCAATTCAGAAAAAAAATAAGTAAGGAAAGGCTAAAGTCGGTCGCGGCCGACTATATGATACATTCCACTTTCTATCCAAATACAAAACGGGAAGGATTTTTATATATTTCCTAATCATAGACTGATATGACCTGGCCCAATTTTTCAAATCGAGAAAAATATTCGGGGCTATATCCAAACATGAACTGAAGTGTCCCACTTTCACCTAAGGTGTTTCTAGTAAAAGTATAACATGTTATGCAAAATTTGAAGAAAATCTGCCAAAATATGTGGTTTTTAGGGCGGAAAAAGTCAAGCCGGTAGCGAAATTTGTGTGGAAGCTATATACAAATCTGACCCATTTTCACCATGGGTGTTTCTAGTTAAAATATAAGGTAATTTGAAAGATTTGATTTCCTCAATAAATATGTTAAAATATGTGGTTTATAGAGAGGAAAAATTTAATCGGAAGCAACATTTGTATGGCGGCTATATCTAAATCTGAACCGATCTTACCCACTTTCAGCATAGGTGTTTCTAGTTAGATAAGAAGGTGTTAAACCAAATTTGGGTACTACATGTGCTTTATAGAGCGGAAAAACACAAATCGGGAGCGTACTTGTATGGGGCTATATCTAAATCTGAACCGATCTAACACGCTTTCGCCACAGGTGTTTCTAGTTCGATAATAAGGTGTTAAGCCAAATTTGAAGAAAATCGGGTACTACTTGTGTTTTATAGAGCGGAAAAAGTCAAATCGGGAGCGACATTTGTATGGTGACCATATCTAAATCTGAACCGATTTGCCTCAAATTAAATAGCGTTCGTCTTTGATCCACAAAAAAATTGACAAAATGCGACATTAAAAAAATTACACTGGAAAAACATGATTTTAGAGATGGCTTGACCCAGTGACGAAATATTTTGTAGATCATCATTAAACAATCCAATCTTCATTTCTGGGGGTGACCGCAGCCATTTATTTTCGTGACCCATCCTAATATACATATGTCTAATTGTTACCAAAATTCGGTCCGTCCAAAGGAGAAAACATATCCCTAACAAAGACTTAAAATACCCCCTGATAATTACAATATTAAAACATTTTGTATATATATATATATAATATAGGGAGGATATTCAAATTTGGTTTATTTTTGCTAAATTCATACTCTGAGGGGAAAATGTGACAAAAAAGAATAAAATGTTTACCAATCAAACGACAACAGGCAATTCAGTTTATAATTACGTATACTTTTAGATATTTCGGGATAAAACGGGAAAAGACGGATAAGAATGGTATGACCATTTACTGAAGTTAAGATCATGAGTGACTGGCTAGACTCGTAAAATATAATAATTTCTAGGTATTCGTAATTTTAAGGAGATCAAAATGTTACCAACCAAACGGCTGTAGCTATAAGATTTTGTGTATCTCTGTGGCGGTGGCTATATAAGATTCGGTCCGGCCGAACTTAACGACTTTTTACTTCTTTGGAATTAATTTTGTAGCATTTGAATGGAAAAAAATCCCACAAATCTTAAAACGCGGAAAATAAATACCAACTATTTGTTTTTCTTTAGAAAATATACCTCAAAAGTTTAAATTTATGTCCATAGATATCACTAAGTTATTACTTTTATATTTCGTGGATTGGGTTTCGAGAATTAATCATTGGACTAAATTAATTTCCATTAAAATTGGTCATATTCGAGTGAACCGGCCGAACGAATTTTTGTAGATTTCCAGTGTAAAAACTTGTATATCGTAGTGAATGCAAGAAGAAGAAAAAAGGCAAAGTAAAAATTTCATAAAAACATATCTGTTGAGAAAAACAATTTTATATTAATTAAAATCTTCAAGTTCTTACATTTTTGTCCGACAAAATACCGAAATCCCCAAAGTGGGGACACTATGTACCAAAATTTTGATTTTTTTAATAAAATGGTTGTTTACTGCAGGACAGTACCAATATTTTTTGAATAAGAAGTTAACAAGTGGGGTTAAAAACAAGTAAGCAGACGTCAGTCGGCTAAATCGACTTATATATACTCTCAATCTTAGAGAACATGGAAAATGGAAGGACTTATTTTATTACTATTTTGCTTAGTGTCGTTGTATCTAGGTGGGAGGTACTAGAAGTTTGTGTCAATTGGACCCAGCTTCCACATTTGTTAATAATTGTCGAATATGAAGTCATAAGGGATTTAAGGCACCGGTAAAGGGGTTTATAAAGCATTTAATTTTACCTAGGAAAGAGACAAAAGCGTAACTATTTTTATGTTTAAAGTGATTATAAAAACTTTTTCAAATATCAAATTGCAAATGATTTTGACTACCCGAATGTATGTTATATCGGTTTTATTGTAACCAAGTTTATGGCACTTTGTGTGAGAGGTACCAGGGCGTGGAAATGTAGCCCAAATTGCATGCGAATGTAGCATCTATAAAGCATTGCCAAATGTTAAATTTCACAGTATTCCGATCATTTGTATATAAGTTATAACAACTTTAATTTTATATAGATTTGGGTGATTTGTGTGGGAGGTACTGTCCTTTGACGCATTTAAATCTTCTCACGAATAAAAGAAATTAGCAAAAAATAAAGCTAAAAAATGTTATCGCCTTTAAACGATTAAAATGGGACCTTTTTGATTATTTTGTCTTTAAAATCGCATAACTTCTAATTGAAGTAAGATATTTGTAATTTTTTTATTCAGTAGTTTATTTAGAGTTTTATAAACAAAGGAGGTTCACAATGATACTTGAATGATATTTGCACGTCTCTAGAACTAGGAGATGCAGATAAACTTTAACTCTGAACTCTGGGGGCCCATAACACTCTCAAGAAAAACAAGTAAGGAAGGTTAAAGTCGGGCGTGGTCGACTATATGATACCCTACACTTAGTCATTATACCCTATGGTGTAGAATATAAAAAGGTCATTACATTTCAACCGGGTGATATACAATGCAGCTATAACAGGAGAATATACTACAAATTCCATACTTCTATCTGTATTTGTAAGAAAATTTGAACACAAACTTTGAATGAGAGCTGTATACAAATCTGAACCGATCTGACCCATGTTTAGCAAAGGTTTTCTAGTTGAAATATTAGACGCTTTCCCAAATTTTATGGAGTGTTAAATATGTGGTTTCTAGAGCAGAAAGAATCAAATCGGGAGCTATATATAATCTGAACAGATGTGACCCACTTTCGCTATAGTAATTTCTATTTGAAACATTAGCTGATGTGCCGCATTAAAAGAAAATCTGTTCAAAAATGCTATTTCTAGAGCGGAAATAATCAATTCAGTAGCGAAATTTGTAATGGAGCTATATATATATATATATATATCTGAACTCATCTGACCCATTTTCGCCAGAGCTGTTTTTAGTTGAAATATAAGTTGTTTTGCCAAATTTGAAGAAAATCTGTCAAAGTTTGTGATTTCTAGAGCGGAAAGAGTCAAATTGGAGGAGACATTTGTATGGGAGCTATATATAAATCTGAACCGATCTATCCTATTTTTACCAGAGCTGTTTTTTGTTGAAATATAAGCTGTGGTAAAAATTGAAATATAAGGTGGTAAAAATTGTACCAACCAAATGGGCGCAGCTGGAATCATGGAATTCGCTGTATACATTCCTCTGACACGCAAAATAAAAAGTTTATTTCCAAATTCGAATTTTTTCGTTTACGGCAAAAATTTGTTGAATCATTATGTTATGTTATTTTGCACTTGTACGTCTGATAATGGATTTTCAAAATTTGTACTTTTGAAATTAAAATAGAATGGAAATACAACCAACTGTAGCACCCACTATCTACCAATATTTATGGCATTTAAGCTTCTTGAAAATATAAATATAAGAATATTTTTTTCTTAATTTGAAATAAATAATGGTTTGAAATAATTAAAATATTATAATTATTTATACAATTATTTTTTTGTATTTGTATTTGTTTTGGTTTGGCTATATTAAAAAAAATTATATTTTCCTGTAATATTACTGCACTTCTACGAAAACCGACAACCTCTGTGGAATGCAATCCATGGTGGACGGTATATAATGTTCTGCCCGGCCGAACTTAATGCCGTTTTTACTTGTTTTAGTTAATTTGCTGCTCCTAATAAAAAACGTACTGTGAGGCTTGTGATAATATTAAAAGTGGCTTATTATAAACAATTTCGCACTATGAAAAACCGGTTAAGACCGGCATAAAAAACCCGACGGTTGGTCCCAGATGAAAAACCCGGTTGACCCGGTTTTCGGTCTCGGGTTTAATCACTCTAGCACATATACTCAAAATAAGGTAGTAAATTTACTTAAAAACATGTTTTTGGGTATAGTAATAACTTCTTGAAATTGAGTATATTGATACTTGTGAAAGAAAATAATGAAGAATTTTTTATATGGAAAAGTTCCATTTAGGAAATTTTTAATTAAAAAATTCGTTGAAATAAAGATAAGATTATCCCAAAATACTTCAGTGTGTCTATTGTAATAATTTATATATAAGTAATATGATTGAGCATCTGTACAGCTCAACTTTATTAATTTTTAATTGAAGTATTTTTTTTAACTGAAACTCGATTTCGGTAACACGCGTGTAGGGTATATAAGATTCGACCTGGTCGAATTTAATGCCCTGGTACTTGTCTATCTTTTCAGAATTTGAAATGTCTGCAAAGCTCTTGTGTTATGTACTCTTCTCAGATTCTACTTTCTACTCCATTCTATCATCGGGCATTGTCAAGATTTTGTTATAGTTTTTTTTTTGTGCATTTTCAGCAAATATTTACTATTTAACAAAAGACAAACGATGAATTTCTCAACAGACCAGCAGAGAAAACAATGGGCGAGAAGAGAAAAGTTGTAGACGGAAACCCCAAAATGTATGTAGCCAAACCAAAGGCAACCACCCAGGCAGCCAGCCAGACACCGAGGAATAAGGCATGCGAAGCTGGTTTGATATACGTGCAGACAGGCGGACAGCCAAGACGAATCGCACGGAGGGAACAGCAGTCACACTGACTGCATGTAGGGTTGCCTGGCACATTTTTATTTTATTTATTTATACCCAAAGTAGTAAAGAAAAATCCACAATATATCCATATAAAGGGTCATTTTTTAGCTATTATCTTTTTGGCAACACTGGTTTAAACAGCTGACGCACGTTTCGTGTTTTGTTTCACTGTCAAACATCTTCAGTTTGGTCTATAATTTAACCGTGAATCGTCTTACAAACGAACAACGCTTGCAAATTATTGAATTTTATTATCAAAATGCGTGCTCTGTTAAGAAAGTTCATCGCGCGCTTCCATTTTATGGTCAGTTTAATCGACCCACTGAAGCGGCTATTCGGACTATTGTGACTAAATTTCGCACCAAATTTACATTGTTGGACGCTTATGTAGAGTGCGAACTGAAGAAAATATCGCAGCTGTATCGGCCAGTGTTAATGATCATCAATTATCGATTCGTCGCCGTTCGCATCAATTGGGCCTATGTTACTCAAAAACGTGGAAATGCCAAAATTGGACTAAGCGGATGGACCATTTGAGGTGCAGTCAAGGTCAACATTTGCATGAAATAATCTTCAAACATTAAATTATATGAACCGTACTATCGATTCAAAAAAAGATTTCATGCATTTTTCTGAATTTTATGTGTTTTTTTAACTTTCCTATAGCTTTTAAAAAATCACCCATTACAAACAAATTCTTGTAAATTTGATTAAATTCATTTGAAATGTGTGCCTTACAGAGGGGTAGAACTAATATGGCTATTTTTCTTTTAAGGCTGGATAACTAAGCTGCGATAACAAAAATCTGAATGAAATGTTAAAATTTCACTCAAAATAAAACATTATTTTTTAAAATTGTTGTTTTGATACAAATATTCATATTGTAGTTGGCGACAATGTGAATTTTTTATTTTGAGCAAAAAATTAAATTTTTATTAACTTTTTTAATCATAATTTTTTTTGATTTTCAGTGTCAATTTCAATATGAATACAAAATTTAATATGTTAATAACAAGTCTTTACAGTCACAGTTGCGAGAATTTTAGGAATTTTATTTTCATAAAAATCTTAATTTTAAAAAATCTTATTTTTAAAAATAATTACAGCGTTAAAGCAATATGTCAATTACTGATTTGAGACCAAAATTAGTAAAAATTTTTCTACTTTTTCTTAAAAATCTAAATTTTTATTTTTTTTTAATTTTTGGTGTCAAATCCAATATGAATACAAAATTCAATATGTCGAAGTGATTTGAGTTAAAAAGTAGTAAAAATTCCAGTTCTGAGAATTTTCTCCCCTTTTTAAGAATTCCGGGATTTTTTTTTAACAGAATCGTAATTTTTATTTAACCGATTTTTAGTGCCACATCTAATATGATATATCTTGCAATATGCCAAGATACTAAGATTTAAGTACATCTTCAGTTCAAATCAAAATTAGTAAGAATCCCAATTGTGAGAATCTGGGAATTTTTTCTTAAAAACCATAATTTTTATTGTTTCGACTTTTAATGTTAAATCCAATAGGAATACGAAATTCAATATGCCGAATAACAAATCTTATGTATTTATTGATTTGAGATCAAAATTAGTAAAAATCCAAATTGTGGGAATTTTTTATCCTAATTTTTATTTTTCCATTTTCAATGTTAAATCGTATTAGGATATAATATCTTTGTTGTTTCTATGTTTGTTTTACTTAATGGGTAATAAAATATTTATATATTTTATCTATATATATAACAAGTAAGGAAAGTTAAAGTCGGGCGTGGTCGACTTAATGATACCCTACACTTGGTCATTATACCCTATGGTGTAGGATATAAAAATGGTCATTACATTTGAACCGGGTGATATACGATGCAGCTATAAGAGGATAATATAATACAAATTCCATACTTCTATCTGTATTTGTAAGAAAATTTGAACACAAACTATGAATGGGAGCTATATACAAATCTGAACCGATCTGACCCATGTTTAGCAAATGTTTTCTAGTTGAAATATTAGAAACTTTCCCGAATTGTATGGAGTGTTAAATATGTGGTTTCTAGAGCGGAAAGAATCATATCGGAAGCTATATATAATCTGAACCAATGTGATCCACTTTCGCTTAGTTGTTTCTATTTGAAACATTAGCTGATGTGCCGAATTAGAAGACAATCTATTTCTAGAGCGCAAATAATCAATTCAGTAGCAAAATTTGTATATATATATCTGAACTCATCTGACCCATTTTCAACAGAAATGTTTTTAGTTGAAATATAAGTTGTTTAGCCAAATAAGAAAAAAAACTGTCAGAGTTTGTTGTTTCTAGAGCGGGAAGAGTCAAATTGGAAGAGACATTTGTATGGGAGCAATATATAAATCTGAACCGATCTATCCTATTTTTACCAGAGTTGTTTTTAGTTGAAATATAAGTTGTTTTGCCAAATTTGAAGAAAATCTGTCAAAGTTTGTGGTTTCTAGAGCGGAAAGAGTCAAATCGGAAGCAACATTTGTATGAGAGCTATATCTAAATCTGAACCGATTTGCTTCAAATTAAATAGCGTTCGTCCTTATCCCATAAAACTTCGTTGTGCAAAGTTTCATTTAGTTCTAACAACAACTGCGACCAGGACTTTGATTACAAGAATAGATGGACAGAGGGGCGGACGGACGGACATCGCTAAATCGACTCAAAAAGTGATTCTAAGTCGATCGGTATAATAAACGATGGGTCTATCTCGTTTCCTTTTGGTTGTTATAAACAAATGCACAAAGACATTATACCCTGTGGTGTAGGGTATACAAATGAATCTTTGTTTGTATACTTGTTCTTTATAGCACCCTAAACAACGGAACCGATCTTCTTGTTCATAGTATGTTCATTAGGGCGGGTTGATTTTATTTTTTTAATCGTATAGCAAAAACGTAAACTACATAAAATTCTACGAAGAAACCATGTATCAAAAATAAAATCCTAATCCGCGGCTCTCGACTTGAAAAGTTATATGCCCGCCTTTGCCAACAAAATAAATGTTAGAAGAAATAGATTTTTCCAAAAAGAAATCGAATTTTCTGAATAAAATTGTTCTGAGTAAAATTGTGTAGTTCTTTTGCACTTTATATTTTTTCTACACTCAAAAATTTTTTTCTTTAAAAATATTCATCCAAATAAAAATTTTCAAGTCGAGAGGCGCGGATTAGTGTTTGATTTTTTACCCATTAGAATTTAATGCAGATTACGTTTTTGCTATACGTTTTTTAATCTTTTTAATTTTTTCATCCATACAAATCAACCCGCCCTAATGTTCATGCCGGTGCTGAACCGACAGAAATTGGTGATTTATTCGTTTTTTCCATGCTTTATATAAGGTTAATTTCTATATATGTTTGTGTGCCACAAAATTTGAAATCAATTTTTGAAAGCTTTTTTCTCAACCAATTTTGCTCAAATTTTGCACACTTAATCATTTTCGATGACAATACAAGGAAATGGAAAAATTTGACCAATTGGACAAAGGGGCGTGGTACCTCCCATACAAACCACAAATTAAAAATCTATTATTTCTGCTCCTGATAACGGTATTTAAACAAAATTTGGTACGTCGGTTTGGTGTGCATTTTTTAAGTGCTGCTGCAAATATGAGCGGGAATGGACAAAGGGGCGTGGTACCTCCCATACAAACCACAAATTAAAAATCTATTATTTCTGCTCCTGATAACGCAGTAATTTTTCCTTCTACAAAAGATAACTAAAAAGAATTTCTAGGCCCAATAGAATTCTGCTTGCATAAAGCATGGATTTGAAAAAAAAAAATTTTGATTTACTAGTTATAAATTAGCATATTTACTGTTGGAGCTAGAGTCTTGAATTTTTGTGAAAGTCCACTAATTGTTAGTCTGCACAGTTGTGTCAAAAATGGGCGGTATTGGAAAATTGGGCGTGGCACCTCCCATACGAAGCTAAAACCTATTATTGAATATTGCCAGTTCTATAACTCCTAGAGTGCTGAAAATATGTGTGATTAGATCCAGTGTAAATAGTTGTACAAAGATGGGCGGAAAGTGGGCATGATCCTTTGCATATGAAATTAAAATCAGTTTTAAAGTATATTTGACACCGAGATTCCTATATTGTTGTGTGAGTTAATTTAGTTGTAACCTGCTTTAACAATATAAAAATGGGCGGGATTTTAAAGATGGGGAATTTTTGATCTGAATTTTGTAAAATTGCAAGTTTTCATTAGATTTACTTAGCACAATAGTAAAGAAAGTTTACACAAAAAAAAAAGAAATATTCATTCGTCAAAAGTCGACTTAAGTCAAGAAAACGGAAATTATATAAATTTTTTATATTTTGTGTTGTTTGATTAGTGAACAATTTGATTGACTTTCTATGTGCTTTGAATGTAGTACAATCGAATTCCAGCTATTCGATTAAGTAAGTTCTTCTTGCGTAGTGAGTTTTTTGTTCTTTGGTAATGGAAAGATGGAGAATCACAATGAACCTTAAATCAATTTGATTTTTGACATTTCGCTGTAAACTAAAGTTCTGTTCTTCAATATTCTCCATGGAAAATATACTTTTCTTTGGTATCTCAGGGAAGTACCTTGATTATAAGAGGTGCTAATATTACCAATCGCAAGAAAAAACAATTTGATTTTAATTTCCGTCTGTTTTTATACACTCCTCGAGAGTATTATGTCTTCGTGCATTTGTTTGTAACACCCAAAAGGAAGGGAGATAGACCCATTGTTAATTATACCGATCGGCTTAGAATCACTTTCTGCGTCGATTTGAAGAAAATCGGTTCAGATTTAGATATAGCCCCCATACGAATTTCACTCCCGATTTGACCCTTTTCACTCCAAATACCACATATTTTAACAGATGTTCTTCAAATTTGGCAAAACATCTTATAGTTCAACTAGAAACACCTGTGGTAAAAATGTGTTAGGTCGGTTCAGATTTATATATAGCTCCCATACAAATTTCGTTCCCAATTTGAATTTTTCCGCTTGAGTATCCACATATTTTAGCAGATTTTCCTCTAAATTCGCAAATCACCTTATATTTCAACTGGAAACACATGTGGTTAAAATGTGTTAGATCGGTTCAGATTTATATATAGCTCCCATACAAATTTCGTTCCCAATTTGAATTTTTCCGCTTTAGTATCCACATATTTTAGCACATTTTCCTCTAAATTCGCAAAACACATTATATTTCAACTGGAAACACGTGGTATAAAAATGTGTTAGATCGGTTCAGATTTATATATAGCTCCCATACAAATTTCTCTCCCAATTTGAATTTTTCCGCTCCAGAATCCACATATTTTAACAGATTTTCGTCAAAATTGGCAAAACATCTTTAATTTAAACTAGGAACATCTATTATTGGCAAAACATCTTTAATTTAAACTAGGGACATCTATTATGAAAATGGGTCACATCGGTTCAGATTTACATATAGCTCTGAAATTTCGTTCCCCCAGAAACCGGGTATTTTCAGAGAATTTCTTAAAATTGAGCATAACACGTTATACTTCAACTGGAAGAACTTATTGTGAAAGTTAGTCACTTCATTCCATGTTTGGATATAGGCCCGATACAAATATTATTCTCAATTTGACTAGTTGGACCAGGTCATATAAGCCTGTGATTAGGAAATATACAAAAATTTTTCCCATTTTCACTTTTTTACTGAATTGAATTGCATTCAATAGAATGTGGAGTGTATCATATAGTCGGCCCCGCCCGACTTTAAAATTAATCATTGTGTTCCCCCAAATATTTCGTCTTGTCACTGGCCATCCGTGATCTAGTTAGAATTTTTACGATTTTAGTGGTATTTTTTATGAATCTTTTATAATATATTTTATTATATTTTGGTCCGATTTTTGTTATAGAAAATAGCAGGAAAGACACTGATCGTAAATTGTAATCTCTGGACTTTGTTACTAAAGTACTCCTGAAGGTCCTTCAATTAAGTCAGAAGACTTTAAAATATACAAGGATTTGAATAGCCACTTGTCAGCAGGATTTTTAATTATTGTGAAAATTCTAGTGTCTTTAACTCTGCAAATAAAATTGTAAAATATATTTGTAAAAAAGAAAATTTCATGTTTTCTCAGAAAAATCACAGTCATATGAAATTATTTTTGTCCGGTTTGACTCATATTCTTGTTAATTGATTAAATACTAAATATTTTTCAAAAATTCGGTATTCAACGTCCAAATAATTCCCGAAATATTTTATGAAATGTCCTGTCGCCATTTAATATATTACTGTCCTTTTGACTGTTATAAAATCCCCAGCTTTGGGGTAACCACAAAGCTGGCAAGCCTGCCTGCGAAATGATGAGGTGCTCTGGTGACAACAAAAGCAAATAACAATTAAAAAAACTTTTTGTTGTTATTATTTGTTAGGACTTGTATTGTTGTTGTCGTTGTTGCTGTTGTTGTTGCAGCTATTGTTATTTGCATTGTTATTGTTTTCCTTCAGTTCTCTGCCCCACAAACCAAGCACACATCACAAACTGCCACTTATGACACAAGTATCCAACCAAGTTCTCGTACTCGAGATATGTATGTGAATGGCCATGTCCATGTCCATGTGCATGTGGTTTTTGTTTTCGGAATTTCTATTTTTAATTAAATTTAATGGTTATTTCGGCTTTAAATATGCCATGAGATTTCATATAAGAGATTTGTGTTGTTATTGTAGACGTACACTACACCACAGGGTGGGTGTATATTGACTATATTTGGCATTTATATTTATTTATTCTATTTGTGGGGCCTACCTGATGCAATATAGAATTATATAGTGTCATTGGAAAGCGATTATTGAATCATTGCGAAAGGGGGAACGACACTTTTGGAAAACTCTGCTGGCATATAATATTCTGAGTTATTGTGAGGATGGATATGAGAAAAATGCTTCGTTTCCGTCCGACTTTACAATTTTTAATGAGTTTTTTATTTTATTTCAATTAAATAATCACTATATAGAGGCGTTGTATAGCCCTTTAAATAACAATAAATAATATGAAAATGGATCCCTTAAACAGTTGCATACCCCTTTTGACTTCGTTGTGTGGCAGTCAATCATTATTCAGATTTCGTTGCGCTTGTTGCTGCTGACATCACCATCAGTGATAATCAGCTTCCGTTGCTGTGAAAATTGCCATTCATCGTCAGATTTCCTCTGTTCTGCCGATGCTGGCTGTTGATTTCCATTAATGTGATACAAAAAGTATGAATGAACGAATGTATCGAGTGGTTGTGGATTACATGCTTAAATTACGCACAGTGGTTGCAAGAGAAATAAATAAATAAATGGTGGAGGGTATATAAAGTTCGGCCCGGCCGAACTTAACCCCGTTTTTAATTGTTTAATATTAAATATTTAAATTAAAATACACTTCATGCGTACTTATTATTATTCACAATTCCAAAATGTGTCCTCTCGATTCGACATGAAATACTGTACAATCATCTGTTATTTATAAAGAGTGATTTTTTTGAGGTTAGGATTTTCATGCATTAGTATTTGACAGATCACGTGGGATTTCAGACATGGTGTCAAAGAGAAAGATGCTCAGTATGCTTTGACATTTCATCATGAATCGTCTTACAAACGAACAACGCTTGCAAATTATTGAATTTTATTATCAAAATGCGTGCTCTGTTAAGAAAGTTCATTGCGCGCTTCCATTTTATGGTCAGTTTAATCGACCCACTGAAGCGGCTATTCGGGCTATTGTGACTAAATTTCGCACCAAATTTACATTGTTGGACATTAAACCACCAACACGCTTACGTAGAGTGCGAACTGAAGAAAATATCGCAGCTGTATCGGCCAGTGTTAATGATGACCACCAATTTTCGATTCGTCGCCGTTCGCACCAATTGGGTCTCTGTTACTCAAAAACGTGGAAATGCCAAAATTGGACTAAGCGGATGGACCACCTAAGACGCAGCCGCGGTCAACATTTAAATGAAATTATCTTCAAAAAGTAAATGTCATGGACCAATCTAACGTTTCAAATAAAGAACCGATGAGATTTTGCAAATTTTATGCGTTTTTTTTTTTAAAAAGTTATCAAGCTCTTAAAAAATCACCCTTTATGAGCATTTTTTCGCAACCATATCAAGCGTAAATAACCACCATAATTGAAATACTGATTAAATTGACAGCAGCATGTCTGCACTCGGATGTAAGGACATTATGTTGCCAGGGGGCCAGTGGCAAAATCATATATTTTTCATTGGTCACGGCGGATGATTCATCAGCATTATGGAAATTATGCATAATGACCAGTATCGATCGATCGTCATCGCCGTCGCCGTTGCCATCATCAGTGTGACATTTTGTGAAATCCTTTTAATTTACAATTAATTTCATATGCGGATTTACGAACATGGACCATTTGTTTTAACGCGTGAATTTAATTATTGTTTAAGCAAACAACTGTTCAACAGTGAATAATATTTAATCCATGCAGTAATGCTATGCAATATTTCGTTAAGTATTAAAATAGTATTATGAGCATAAACCAGTAAATTAAAATGCAAAATTGGTCATTTGGAAATTATGATAAATTAGACTGAAGCCCACAATACATGTTGTCGATGTTGTTTTTTTTTGTTCGGCTATTTTTGGAATAATTTGAATAATTGCCATAGATGGCCGGGTTAAATGTTCGAAGTTAGTTCATGCATATCATCTATTTATATATTTCACATTAAAAACGTTTAATCAAATGTAGAATTTTATTTTTATAAAATTTAAAATAGCAGCAAGAAAATAAAAAATGTTAGGATATTTAAAAGGAAACAAAATCCAACTATATTTAATTAAATTCCATAGGATAGTTTGGCATACTTAGAAGCTTTCAATAAATATAACAAATGAAAAAGGCGTTAATTTCGGCCGGGCCGAACCTTATGTACCTTCCATCATGGGTCGCATTCCAAAGGGGCCGTCAGTTTTAGGTAGAAATGCAGTTATAGGAAAATGTTAATTTTTTTAATATAGCCAAACCAAACTAAATAAAAATATTATTAATGTAAATTAATATGTAAATTCCACTGACAACGTAGTAGCGCAATTCAAAATATTTTTCGAAATTTGTACTTATTAGGGGTGTTCCACTCACCACTCACTCAAAGCGATAAAAATTGTACCAACCAAAGTATTGTAGCTATAGTCGAGAAATTTGGAGTGTAAATTCCTCTGACAACGTAGACTTGCAACAGAAATGGATTTCTTGATTTAGTATGTAAATTCCTCTGACCACGTAGAAGCGCAGTAAAATTGGACTTTCGAAGTTTGTACTTTTAAGGGATGCGCGGGACGAAGAGGGATACAAATTGTGTACAGTCCTTTAATTACTTAAACGCGGAACAAAAATGGATATTTCAAAATTTATACTTAATACAACGATACGTCCCGACAAGAAATAGATGTGTTACCAAATAAAGTACATATTTTTAGGGGAAGCAAAAACACATGTTACCTATAGTGGTTTTTCAAAATGTGTACTTTTTGGGAAAGAGTTGCAAAAGTTATAAATAAGCTGGCTGCATCTAGAAACATGAGATCGAGGATATAAATGGTGGTAATTTGTTGTTCAGAAAAATGATAAAAATTATACATACGAAGGAGTTCAGCTTTGACTGTGCGTGAGTGTATAATAGGATGTTTCCAACTTTCTATTTTATATTTATCTATATCCACCAAAAGGAAATTAAATAAGTAGATAAATGAATAAATAACAGAGACGGATAAAATTAACAAACAACTGGCTTTTTCGCGTGCGAAGCAGCGGGAATAATACTTCAATTGAGTTGAAAAAGTATATATAAGGCAGCAATCTTCAAAAAAGCTTTAATAACCTAAATATTGGGGATAGTGGGTGCTTCTTCTGCTACAGCAGTGCGGTCGGTTGTATTTCTAACCTATTTTAATTCCAAAAGTACAAATTCCAAGGGTAAAATATGTGGGTTCTAGAGCGGAAAATGTCAAATCGGGGGCGTCCTTTGTGTGGAGGCTATATCTAAATCAGAACCGATCTTACCCAATTTCAGCATAGGAGTTTCTAGTAAGATTATAAGATGTTGTGCCAAATTTAAAGAAAATCGAGTATAATATGTGGTTTCTAGAGCGGAAAATGTCAAATCGGGAGCGTCATTTATATGGGGGCTATATCTAAATCTGAACCGATCTAACACATTTTTACCAGAGGTGTTTCTAGTTGAAATATAAGATGTTTTGCCAATTTTAAAGAAAATCTGTGGTAATATGTGGTATCTAAAGTGAAAATAGTCAAATGGGGGGTGAAATTCGTGTGGGGGCTATATCTAAATCTGAACCGATTTTCTTCAAATTAAATAGCGTTCGTCCGTGTCCCGAAAAACTTCATTGCGCAAAGTTGCATTTAGTTATGTCTACAATTGCGACCTGTATCGTGATTACAAGAATAGATGGAGAGACGGACGGACGGAAGGAAGGACGGACGGACGGACATTGCTAAATCGATTCAAAAAGTGATTCTAAGTCGATCGGTATAATTAACAAAGGGTCTATTTCGTTTCCTTTTGGGTGTTACAAACAAATGCACAAAGACATAATACTCTCGTGGAGTGTATAAAAACTACTGAATATTTTCTCAAATTTCTTTGTTATATGAAAGTACAATCCTTCCGGTTAATGATGGATAATAATTTCATTTAAATGGCTGCCTCGGGCACCCCACAAATAATAGTCCAACGGTTGAATATTAAAAAAAAAACGTTAGATGGCGGACCCAATATAAGTCTGAAACGATCTAACCCGTTTCCACAACAGATGTCTCTTTCATTTATAAACTGTTGTACATAATTTGAAGAAAATCTGACGAAAAGTCAAATAGGTAGCGAAATTTGAATGGGGGCTGTATATAAATCTGAACCGATCTGACTCAATTTCTCCACAGATGTTTAATGGTGGTGCTGTGCAAAATTTGAAGAAAATTGGTTAAAATATGTGGTCTCTAGAGTAGAAAAAGGTGAATGGAGAACAAAATTTGTATGGAAGCTATACCTAAATCTGAACCGATCTGACCTATTTTCACCATAGATGTTTATCTACTTCAAAGATACTGTGCCAAATTTGATGCAAATCGAGTAAAATTTGTGGTTTCTAGAGCGGAAATACTCAAATCTGGAGCGACATTTGTATGGGGGCTATATCTAAATCTGAACCGATTTGCTTAAAGTTAAATAGTGTGCGACCTTGGCCCACAAAATTCACTTGGCCAATTTTTGTTGGGATCGGACGATAATTGTGACCTGTACTTTGATTACAAGAATAGATGGACGGACGAACAGACAGACGGACATGGTTAAATCGATTCAACAAGTGATTCTAGGTCGATCGGTATACTTAACAAGTAAAAACGGCGTTAAGTTCGGCCGGGCCGAACTTTATATACCCTCCACCATGGATTGCATTCCACAGAAGTTGTCGGTTGTCGGTTTTCGTAGTGCAGTAATATTACAGGAAAATATATTTTTTTAATATAGCCAAACCAAAACAAATACAAATATTGAAAAGTTAATTTTATAAATAAATATAATATTTTAATTATTTCAAACCACGCTTATAAGGTAATGCTACCAATACGTCAATTCAAAAAATAAATATTCTTATATTTATATTTTCAAAGCCATAAATATTGGTAGATAGTGGGTGCTACAGTTGGTTGTATTTCCATTCTATTTGAATTCCAAAAGTACAAATTTTGAAAATCCATTATCAGACGTGCATAGTTCAAAATAACCTAACTTCATGATTCAACCAATTTTTGCCGTAAAAGAAAAAGTACGAATTTGGAAAAAACTTTTTATTTTGCGTGTCTATGCAGTCAGAGGAATGTATACACCGAATTCCATGATTCCAGCTGCGCCCATTTGGTTGGTACAATTTTTACCCCCTTGACGTTTCTACGCAATTAGAATTTTATCATTCTAGCTGTGGTCGTTTAGTTGGTACTACTTTTATCCCTCTGTACCATTGTATCCCTTGAAAGTACTAATTTCGAAAAAATTGGTCTATTTTCCGTGTCTACGCAGTCAGAGGAATGTATACTCCGAATTTCATGACTCTAGCTGCGGTCATTTGATTGGTACTATTTTTATCCCCTTTTCTCATTTTAACCCCAAAAAGTACGAATTTTGAAAAATCGGTGTATTTTACTTATCTATGCAATCAGAGGAATGTATACACCGAATTTCATTATTCTAGGTACAGCCGTTTGGTTGGTACCATTTTTATCCCTCTATTCCAATTTTACCCCGTAAAAGTACGAATTTGGAAAAAATGCTTGTATATTATGTATCTACTCAATTAGAGGAATGTACACACCGAATTTCGCGTTTCTAGTTGTTGTCGTTTAATATGTACCATTTTTATCCCTTTTTTGCCCCATTTCACCCGCTACAAAAAATAATCACTTTATGGTGCACGTTTTTGCTATAAGGGGAATGCGCATACCAAATATCAAGCAAATATAAACAGATATATTCAAAAACATGCTTAAATACGCTAAAATATTAGGGATTATTATGGATAACTTTAGCCCTTATGAGGGGAAAATTTTTCCCTTTGGGCCGATTTCGCCCCATTTCAATCCCAACCGATCTACGTCTATAAGACGCATTTATGGAAAATTTGAACGTTCTAGCTCCTTTTGTTTAGATGCTAGGGTGCTTTCAACAGACGGACAGACGGACATGGCTAGATCGTCTTAGAATTTTATGACGATCAAGAATATATATACTTTATAGGGTCTCAGGTCGATATTTCAAGGTGTTACAAACGGAATGACAAAGTTAGTATACCCCATCCTGGAGGTGGAGGGTATAAAAATGGGTCTATCTGGCATTCATTTGGATGTTCCTAACAAATGAACAATGACATAATATCCTAGTGGAGGGTATAAACATGCTGAAATGCTCTAAATATTAGGGATTATTAGAGTTATTTTCCAATCCATGTGAGGGATGAAGATATCGCCCAGTTGCAATCCCAACCAAACTACGACTATGAGACGCATTTAGGAAAATTTTGAACCTCTTAGCTCATTTCGTTCGGCAGCTAGCGTGTATTTAACAGACGGACATGACCAGAAAGTCTTAGAATTTTATGACGATCAAGAATATATATACTAGGGTCTCAGGTCGATATTTAAAGATGTTACATTATCCTGGATGTGGAGGGTATAAAAAGCACTCTATGATACGCTCCACTTTCTATCTGAATACAATTTAATTCGGTGAAAAAGCGAAAACGGGAAGGATTTTTGTCTCCAGTAAATGTATGTGTTTGATATGTATAGTTTGGCCAAAATCGGTTAAACATTTGGGAGCAACATTTGTATTTTGGCTATATCTAAATCTGAACCGATCTTACCCAATTTTTGCATAGGTGTTTCTAGTTGGATTATAAGATGTTGCGGCAAATTTAAAGAAAATCGGATACAATGGTTGTGGTTTCTAGAGCGGAAAATGTCAAATCGGGAGCGACATTTGTATGGGGGCTATATCTAAATCTGAAGCGATTTGCCTCAAATTAAATAGCGTTCGTCCTTGATCCACAAAACTTATTTGTGCCAATTTTTGTTAGGATCGGACTATAATTGCGACTTGTAATTTGATTACAACAATAGATGGACAAACGGACAGACAGACGGACATTGCTAAATCGGTATAATTAACAATGGGTCTATCTCTCTTCCTTTTGGGTGTTACAAACAAATGCACAAAGACATAATACTCTCGTGGAGTGTATACAAAGTAAAACATACCTTCAGGCTATATTCACTGAAAATGAATATGTTTTCTTTGCAAATTTTTCTCGAGCACCTTTAAATTTGAGAGAAAATCATTAAGGCATTAATTACGGGCGATCGATCACAAGAATGTAGAGCATAATGCTGAACATTCAATAAATATGTAAGGTAGGGCATGCTTTGAGTCGGTTGACCACAAGAATTTATAGCATACTTTGAGAGTTTCAAATAAATATGAAAAGTGGGGCATACTTTCCGGCTGTATTCATTGAAATTGAATATGTTTTTTCTAACCCCTTTGTCGTCGAAGCCCTTTCAATTTGCGCGAAAATCATGAACACAATAATTAATGACCAGCAGGTCATATTTCCAGGCAATCGATCACAAGAATTTGAAACTTTCAATAAATATATAAAGCATGACATACTTTGAGGCAGTTCGACACAAGAATTTCTAGCATACTTTGAAACTTTCCGATAAATATAAAAAGTATGGCATACTTTCAGGCTGTAGCCACTGAAATTCAATACGTTTTGTTACAAAAGTCCCCCAACTCTTTGAACTTCTTTAAGTTTGAAGAAAAATCATTAACACATTAATTAAGGGAACACTTCAGTTGGCTGCGCAACAAATTTCAAAAGTATGACATAATTATGGATAGTCAGCCTTTCGCTCAAAATTACTTTTCAAACAAAACCAAACATAACCTCAGTTTATTCTTCCTGCGTAAATTTCTTTCCTGTCTGCCCCGTTTTTGGTTGTCTGAAGACAAAAAGTCTATTTTGAATTTTATTGCTCAACTTTTGATGAGCCAACACCGAGACGGAAGAAACCATAGGGCCTAAACTAACAACAGCGGTAGTGTTATAAACTTTTGGGGGTATTGGCAAGAGATTGTGAAATATTTTTGTTTGTTTGTTAACACCGCTCCGTCCGTTTGAAAGACCCACCAAGAACCGCAAAAGTTAAACAGCCTACAACTATTATTAAGAAAACTTTGTGCTCATTTCAAACAGATTTCAATTTGTTGTTTCATTTCCTTCGTATACGCCGACAAAAAAAAGAAACCTTTTCCTTCACTCCCCCTACCCTTTCAAATCATTCCACAATTTGTTGAAATTTCACTTTTATGGTGCCACAAGTCGCCAGTCCATCAAAGTGAAACATGAAAACAAATGTTTTCCCCTTTTTTGTTCGCAAACGAAAAACTGACACGAAAAGTTGTAAAAGTTTTCCGTAAAGATATAAGCAGAGTGAAAAACTTTTATTCCACTTTCCATTTGAATTTATTTGAGAGACAACAAAAAGACGGGGAAATAAATTTACTCTCCGTTCGAAAGTGACCCACTCGTTTTTATAGACAACCATTCCAAAGTACACCATTATACAAACATTATAAAGTAGGTCTCCTTTTTTGGCTGTCGCTGTGTGTGTGGTCTGGTCAAGTTTTCCACAACAAACAAGTTTCCAATGTTTTTTCCTGCTTATTCGAACTCTACGGCATCAACACATTTTAAATCATCCATCCAGCCAGCTGATGTTCACTTTGCTTCCGTTGTGAGTAACAATGTGATGACCAGGAAAAAAGTTCGCTCTGCTCGATGATTTAAAATACATGACTGCCCTTTCCATCGGGACACTGGCAGGAGGGTGTTGATAGCGAGGTGATAGGATTTTGTAATAATAAGAACTTCAAGAGGGATAACTCTTAAAAATGGGCAGATATCAAAGACTTTCTATGTTATTTAAATGATCTTTGGGGATGCATTTGCATTTAAAGTTATTCATGTTTTGGATTGCCATTATTTTAGCATTGGAATAACTCCTCAATCGCCCTATCACTGGGAGAGGCATTTGTATCAAGATATTGTAAGTAAATTGGTCTGAATTTCATTTAAAGCTCAGGTGATGGTAAACTTCTTGGCTAAATTCTGGAGTAAAAAGGAGTTAATTTCGATCTGGCACAATTTTACAAACGCTCCACCATGGAGTGAATTCCACAGCAGATTGGAGTCTTTGGACTTAACGAAAAAGTTCAGTAAAATTATAATAATTTGTATGCTAATTGCAAACTATTTAGTCCACTAATTCCTAAATATTTCATTATTATAATTTTGAAACAAAAAATTAACGACTTTTTTTACCATTTTGGTCAGTTTTTCTAGTTTATTCATATCTTGTTTTTTAAGAGACAAAACTTTAAATGGTTGTTAATACAAAGCTAAATGATTGTCAAACCGATAGAAGCTTGACATTTAACGTATTTTTAGCACATAACCCCAATTAACTCTATTTCACTTATAGTTTTAGATGTATATCAGCTGGTTCTAGTGTTATCTGGACTGTCGGACTGTGTAATTGAAAACTCTGAAGTCCACTAAAAATGCATAAAATTAGTCAAAATGATAAGAACGATGAAAAAATTACTAGATTCTACATTAAAAAATCCTGAATACCAAAGTGGGGAAAATGGGTGTCAAAATTGGGGATTTTTTTCCATGCTTTATATAAGGTTACTTTCTATATATGTTTGTGTGCCACAAAATTTGAAATCAATTTTTGAAAGCTTTTTTCTCAACCAATTTTGCTCAAATTTTGCACACTTAATCATTTTCGATGACAATACAAGGAAATGGAAAAATTTGACCAATTGGACAAAGGGGCGTGGCACCTCCCATACGAAGTTAAAACCTATTATTGAATATTGTCAGTTCTATGACACCTAGAATGCTGAAATTTTGTGTAAGTGCATCTAGCATCAATTCGCATAGTTGTGCCAAAAATGGGCGGTATTGGAAAAGTGGGCGTGGCATCTCCCATACGAAGTTAAAACCTATTATTGAATATTGTCAGTTCTATGACACCTAGAGTGCTGAAATTTTGTGTAAGTGTATATACCATCAATGTGCATAGTTGTGCCAAAAAGGGGCGGTATTGGAAAAGTTGGCGTGGCACCTCCCATACGAAGTTAAAACCTATTATCGAATATTGTCAGTTCTATGACACCTAGAGTGCTGTAATTTTGTGTAAGTGCATCTAGCATCAATGTGCATAGTTGTGCCAAAAATGGGCGGTATTGGAAAAGTGGGCGTGGAACCTCCCATACGAAGTTAAAACCTATTATTGAATATTGTCAGTTCTATGACACCTAGAGTGCTGAAATTTTGTGTAAGTGCATCTAGCATCAATTCGCATAGTTGTGCCAAAAATGGGCGGTATTGGAAAAGTGGGCGTGGCATCTCCCATACGAAGTTAAAACCTATTATTGAATATTGTCAGTTCTATGACACCTAGAGTGCTGAAATTTTGTGTAAGTGCATATACCATCAATGTGCATAGTTGTGCCAAAAAGGGGCGGTATTGGAAAAGTGGGCGTGGCACCTCCCATACGAAGTTAAAACCTATTATTGAATATTGTCAGTTCTATGACACCTAGAGTGCTGAAATTTTGTGTAAGTGCATCTAGCATCAATTCGCATAGTTGTGCCAAAAATGGGTGGTATTGGAAAAGTGGGCGTGGCACCTCCCATACGAAGTTAAAACCTATTATTGAATATAGTCAGTTCTATGACACCTAGAGTGCTGTAATTTTGTGTAAGTGCATCTAGCATCAATGTGCATAGTTGTGCCAAAAATGGGCGGTATTGGAAAAGTGGGCGTGGCATCTCCCATACGAAGTTAAAACCTATTATTGAATATTGTCAGTTCTATGACACCTAGAGTGCTGAAATTTTGTGTAAGTGCATATACCATCAATGTGCATAGTTGTGCCAAAAAGGGGCGGTATTTGAAAAGTGGGCGTGGCACCTCCCATACGAAGTTAAAACCTATTATTGAATATTGTCAGTTCTATGACACCTAGAGTGCTGAAATTTTGTGTAAGTGCATCTAGCATCAATTCGCATAGTTGTGCCAAAAATGGGCGGTATTGGAAAAGTGGGCGTGGCACCTCCCATACGAAGTTAAAACCTATTATTGAATATAGTCAGTTCTATGACACCTAGAGTGCTGTAATTTTGTGTAAGTGCATCTAGCATCAATGTGCATAGTTTTGCCAAAAATGGGCGGTATTGGAAAAGTGGGCGTGGCACCTCCCATACGAAGTTAAAACCTATTATTGAATATTGTCAGTTCTATGACACCTAGAGTGCTGAAATTTTGTGTAAGTGCATCTACCATCAATGTGCGTAGTTCTGCCAAAAATGGGCGGTATTGGAATAGTGGGCGTACCACCTCCCATACGAAATTAAAACATATTATCGAATAGTGTCAGTTCTATGACACGTATAGTAGAGCGTACCAGGTTACAAGTAAAAAAAAAAAAGTTCGCCGTACACCTTCGAATATGAAGTATTATTGAAAGGTAGTTTCAAAAAAATTTTTTTTATTTTTTTATGCCGAACGTAGGGGTCGCGCTTTTACATTTTTCTATATAACTTCTGCATTTATAAACGGATTTTAAAGTGTGATACATCGATGTTTTTGTCTCGACGAGGCCGATTTTTTTGTCTTTGAAGTCATTGAGCTCAAGCACCCCGTTCTGGTACTTACCCATCATATCTCAGTTGCTACTACCCTAATGTACCACTCTAATATCAGAAAATTAAAGCTCGCATAAAATCATGAAACTCTTCCTAACGAAGTATGTCGATTTTCCCAGCAGAAAAAGTGTTAAATTTTTTTTTTCTTATTTTACCGAGAGCATTGCATGTATTTATAAGTTCTTCTTTGTATCTTCGATGTTTACAGTCGGTTGTCAAAGTGTAATACATATATTGGTGTTTTTGTCCCGCACATAACAGGTTTTCAGTTTTTAAAGTCTTTGACCTCAACAACCCCCTTCTACTATTTACGCATCATATTTCAATTCTTAGAACAATAAATATAAAAATTAAGGTACAATTAAAATTTTAATCAACCATATTTCGACGCGATTCAAGTTGGGTGTATTTTTGGCGGCTCTCAAGTTTAGAAAAGATGTGGCCCATGCGTTGCTCATCGGTGACCGCCATAGCTGATTCATGCACAACATGAACAAAACGCTCGGTGTTTTGAGAATGGCATGGATAATCTGTGAAAATAAATGAGTTCAGCAAAGAAAGCAATCAAATTAAGTTTTTCTTGTGCTAACCTGGTAAATCGATAATTTCTTCTGAAAATTGGAATGCTTCTAACTGTTCTTGCGAAAAAAACTGCAAGCATGGCGGCTCAGTCAATTCAAATTGTTTCCAATCGATCATATTGAAATATGAGTCACTATCAAAATTGATAAAATTATGAACTGGTGGACCGAACATTTGTCGAATGCTTCCCGTGGCTTCATTGCGGGCTGATAAAATCTTATCATAGGCATCTGAACGCACTAGTTGATCTGGGTCTGTTATCATCGATAACAAAATATTTTCAGGATGAAAAAAATATCCGTTATTTTCAATGAACGGACGGATGACCTCTTGAATATCTTTTGGCAACTGACGAATCCAACATATATAAAGGAAAACATTCCGACTTCCGTGAATTGCCAGTGGTTGGCTTTTTACAAGAAACCAGAATGGTGCATACACTTTCACAACGAACTGAGCCAGTTTTCTCAATACCATCGAGGGTTGCGTACACGTCATATAAAAGCGCAGAATTCGAGAGGCTGTTGTTAGCCAGCGCGCTTTGCAAATAGCGCCGGGCTTCTCGCTGGCTAATTTTTCATCGCATTCTCCGATATGAACGGCTCGAACCATACGATACAAGTAAAGCTGGTCGCCTCGAATATTCCACCCATCTATGTTCGCTGGCATTTCTCCCATTGTAATGCGTTCGAAATTTTGTTTGACCTGACCAAACGGAATAAGCAACAAAATATGCGAATTATTAATTAATAAAATGCTCACAAGTAAAGTATACGGAACACACGGACACGAAACACTATTAATATATTAAACTTACAGGGTAGTGTATGCAATTTTGAATGCCTTCTCCGATACTTCCGGGCCGGATTCCAGGTCCTTTCTGTTTTCCAAGCAATGATCTTAACAGCGCATTAAATGGTAACTCGTTGAAGTGGAAAAGGCACACGAACCACTGCAGCGGTCTCTGTAAATGGCGTTCCATTCTCACAATGACTCCACTTTTGTACCCAGTGTTGGTAGCAGTTCCATCGCAACTTATGGCAACTAAGTCATCCAAATTGAAGTTTTCACGACTCAAGTAATCCACGATGCTCCTCTGGATCCCCAAAGCAGAGCTATCAGTGGGCGTAGCATAACCAATGAATTTGGAGTCAGGCTCTTTTACAATGGTGATGTGTTCTTCATTTAAAACAATATTTCGCGTCACATTTGCCTCGGTTACTTTTTTCAAAGTTGGCTCTTTCTTGCCATCGAAAGAGATACACTTTAATAATTGATGGCATTTGGCCGCCGCTTTTGCTTCCTTACGGAACTTCACACGTTCTCGAAATATTTTATTTTTATTGATGATAAGCCCTTCAAAGAACTGACATATATTTTCGGCTGTTTCTGCAGATAACTCTTCTTTGGCTTTTGCGGCAATAGACAATTTTAAATCTTTTATTAACATGGTCGCAAGCAAGTCACCGTAGCGAACTGAAGTATCGCTGCGATCCAAAGCCGAACTAAAATTACGCAAAGAAATGTCCGCCACCGTAAATGTTGTTTTAATCTTCTCTGAGGAATCGCCAACATTTTCTTCAAATTCTAGCTCTTCATCGCTGCCTGGTTGATACCCAATACTGTTGAACTCGGTATATACCGCTTTTGATGGTGCAACAATTGAGCACGTTTGAACACCGCAATTTTTCATCGACATCATATGATAAACATTATCCAAAGTCATCAGCCGTGGACCCCATTGATCGATGAAAAAGTCTTTCGCATCGTCTGGGATTTTATCAGAGGCGGTGCAACTGCATGGAACATTTCTTTCTATGCCACACTTACAACGCGAAATTGAGAACAATTTATTCCACTCATTTACATTGCATTTCAATGGATTTATAGTAATCGTCTAGAAGTTTATCCAACAATTTACGAACACCTGATACCGATATAATTGGAATGCCTGCCCGCTCCCATAAAAGGGTAATGCTTCTGAAAGCTTCTTGTTTAAAAGCACTCAATTTTCTATTGGGATTAGTGTTATGCCGCAGATACAAGAAATAATTAATAACATCGTACTTAGTCGGTAACATAGTGTTGTTTAATGCACTGATCGTAAAAGACATTTTTTTAGTTTTTTTATCGTTGTATAATGGAAATTTAAATATTTAATAATGCTTTGTTGAGCCACCAACGCCTTATTACTGAACTAATTTCTTCTATTGTTACAATAAAATATAGACCGTTACTTCACAGGTAAAACGATTTGCAATAGGGAAACAATGTGACAAAGTATTTTGCTCATGTTGTGCATGAATCAGCTATGGCGGTCACCGATGAGCAACGCATGGGCCAAAAACACCAATATATGTATTACACTTTGACAACCGACTGTAAACATCGAAGATTCAAAGAACAACTTATAAATACATGCAATGCTCTCGGTAAAATAAGAAAAAAACTAGTTTAACACTTTTTCTGCTGGGAAAATCGACATACTTCCTTAGGAAGAGTTTCATGATTTTATGCGAGCTTTAATTTTCTGATATTAGAGTGGTACATTAGGGTAGTAGCAACTGAGATATGATGGGTAAGTACCAGAAGGGGGTGCTTGAGCTCAATGACTTCAAAGACAAAAAAATCGGCCTCGTCGAGATAAAAACATCGATGTATCACACTTTAAAATCTGTTTATAAATGCAGAAGTTATATAGAAAAATGTAAAAGCGCGACCCCTACGTTCGGCATAAAAAAAAAAAAAAAATTTTTTTTGAAACTACCTTTCAATAATACTTCATATTTGAAGGTGTACGGCGAACTTTTTTTTTGAGGTACGCCCTAACGTATAGTGCTCAAATTTTGTGTAAGTGCATCTAGCATCAATGTGCGTAGTTGCGCCTAAAATGGGCGGTAATGCAAAAGTGGGCGTGGCACCTCCCATATGAAATTAAAACCAAAATTACACCTACTGTAATTTTGTGTAAGTGCATCTAGCATTAATGTGCGTAGTTGTGACAAAAATGGGCGGTAATGGAAATGTGGGCGTGGCACCTCCCATACGAAGTTAAAACCCATTTTCGAATATATGCCGTTCTATGGCAGATAAAAAACTGAAATTTTGCAGTAATTTTTCCTTCTACAAAAGATAACTAAAAAAGAATTTCTAGGCTCAATAGAATTCTGCTTGCATAAAGCATGGATTTGAAATTTTTTTTTTTTTTTTTTTTTTTTTTTTTTTTACTAGTTTATTAAAATGGTCGTCATGCTTTCTTACAATTTTTTATCTGTTTCGATGAATTTTAAGTATTTTTATTATACCCTCCACCTCCAGGATGGGGATATACTAACATTGTCATTCCGTTTGTGTCACCTTGAAGTATCGACCTGAGATCCTATAAAGGATATATATTCTTGACCGTCATAAAATTCTAAGACTAAGATCTAGCCAAGTCCGTCCGTCTGTTGAGAGCACGCTAGCATCTAAGCGAAAGGAGACAGGACGTCCAAATTTGACATAAATGTGTCTTGTATTTAGTTGTAGTTCGGTTGGGATTGAAATTTGGCTAAATCGGTCCAGAGGGAAACATTTTTCCCTCATTTTAGATTATTTAAGCATGTTCTTTTTAATATGTCTGCTTATATTTACATGATATTGGGTATGTGGTAAGGGGAATCCATGTAGTAAAAACGTGCAACATAAAGCGATTTTTATTTGTATGGGGCACAATGGGGCGAAAAGGGACATATATGGGTCCTATCAAACGATAGCAGCTACAGGGTGCGGCTAAAGTTACTATATGATGTAAAACAATTGTAACTTCTTTGCTTGCAAGTATTTAACTTTTTCTTTTTTCCTATTTCAGAAATTAAACTTGGGAGAATATTTAAAAATGGAACGCTATACAATTGCGCAATTGCGCTTGGAATTTGCTAGAGCACTTTTAAATCTCGTTGATCAAAATGAAAATTTTTTGTCAAATTTAATGATGACCGACGAAGCGCATTTTCACTTGAACGGTTTCGTAAATAAACAAAACAACAGATTTTGGGGATCCCAAAATCCCAAAAATCTTCATCAGAAATCTTTACAACTAAAGGACAACATTCAAGAAGAAATTGATCGTATACCACAAGAACACTCAACAAAGTTATGGAAAATGCCATAAAAAGAGCAAATTTTTGCGTTAGAGAAAACGGTTCTCATTTAACTGATATTATTTTTCATAATTAATGTAAAAAAATAACATAAAATAAACTTTCTTTTTATCATAAATTTTTTTGTTTTTTTCATTCCATTCAATAGTTATTTAAAAAACAAATCATATAGTTACTTTAGCCGCACCCCGTAGAAACACGAAAATCGGTGTGTACATTCCTCTAATTGAGTGGATACATATTATGCAAATATTTTTTTCCAAATTCGTACTTTTAAGGGATAAAATTAGGTTATCTTGCACTATGTACGTGAGATAGAATGGATTTCCAAAATTTGTACTTTTGGAATTAAAATAGGATTAAAATACAATCAGTCAAACGGCTGTAGCTGAAAATGCACCCACTATCCCCCAATATTTAGGGTATTTTATCTTTTTTGAAGATTGCTGACTTATTTCGATATATATATATAGTATAAAAACATTGGTAGCCTTGCCTTATAATCGTGGTTTAAAATAAATAAAATTTTATATTTATTTATTAATAAGATTATTTTTTCAATATTTTTATTTGTTTTGGTTTGGCTATATTAAAAAATCATTTTCCTGTAATGTTACTGCACTTCTCCGAAAATCGATAGTTTTTGCGGAATGCATTCCATGGCGGAGATTATATAAAGTTCGGCAGTTTGGATTTCAATTCGTAAAATAATTAGAGATGTAAAATGAAATGACCAAAATTTGCATTTTTGCATAAATTTTGTATTAATAAAATAATTACTAACGGATTTTGAAAACCAAAGCGGTCTTTTACTCCTTACTAAATGTTTTATTTAAATACATTCATAAATTGAACGGCTACCAAACGACAAAATATTGCTGAAAGGTAAATACTTTTTTTGTAAATCATACCTCTAGGGACAATATATTTTCTGGTATTCAAATATCGTCGGGGTCCTGCAAAATAAAAATGATGCTCTGTAAAAATTCCATGTCTATTTAAAATACATGGTAACTTTAAATTACAATCGGCTATAGATATAAAAAAACTTCACTACAATCGGGCAACAATTGCGAACTGTAGAGTGCGAACAAGCTTAGATGGACAGCAGACGGACAGACAGACTTCGTTAAATCGATTTAGCTGGTGATTATAATCCGATCCGTATACTTAAAGGTGGGTCTAGCTCGATTATTTTTTGGTGTTACAAACATTTGGCGGAAATCTAACTTATAATACCCTAGCCCACGAAGTTGTGTAGGGTATGATTCTCTCCGTATTAGTTTAGCATTAAAAACATTTCAATTTTTCACTCTAAAAAAATTAATATGAATGTACTAAATACACTAAAAGAGGTGAACTTTAAATGATTGTCAATCCTAAACTAATGCAGATATAAGCAACAAGTTTAAATTATGTTTAACATATGTTCTCCTCTTTACTTTGACACTAATCTCGGCATCATCGGGAGAGAAAAGTTATTTAAAATAATTTTTCGAAAAATTGAATCCTTTGGAATTTTTAATGCTGTGAATGGGCAACAGGATTAGGAAATGAAACACTAAAAACGCCGTTAACTCTAGTTTCAGATGAATGTATATCATCCGGTTTAAGAGTAATATTGACTGTCGCACGGTGCAATCGGTCCTGGACGACTTTTGCATTGTTGTCTCTTTGGCAACTACGATGTGTCGTACTTGCTTACACATTTTTTCTATCACGCTAAAGTGTTGCCAACTTTGTCATTGTCCTTTTTAATATCTGATATTTGAAAATGTTTCGTTTTTATGCCAAAAAAACAAAGCGAAACGAAACACAGGAACTTTTTTGAAGTTTAATTAGCTATATTAACTTTTAGCTGGGTATTCCCCCGCCAGCTGGTAATAAATTTTTCAGCGAAAAAGGACAGCTTGTGGAAATTATTTTGATTCTAGGAAATAACACACAGGCAGCCCTTGTGCTGGGCCAGGGTTAAGTAATCCTTCGAAGAACCCAAAATCAACAACTTTGTACGGTTAATCAGGCGATTTTCAATCTCCAATTCGTGTTTAATTCTTACATTTCTACGAATTGAAATAAACTTGTCCAAAATGTGTAACAAAAGATATAAATTTGCCATTGAAATACTGATGGCCGGCCTCCCACTTTCAGAGTCAACTGTGCACTCATCCAACTGGAAGTTGAAATCGTGCAGCTGCACTTTTCGAACTTCCGCGTGCTATTGAAAATCCTTCGCAAGTTTTTTTTCGCTGCGTGTTATCGTTTGGCTGCCCACTTCAGCATGTCCTACTTTAGTCAGTTCATTGCTCAGTCGGCCGGAAACTTATGAAAACTTTACAAATTGTGTTTCACACATTTTGCGTTTGTTGGAAAAATTATAATTAAATATTAATCAAATGGAAATAAGTTTGTCACCTTCTTGCCCACTCACACAAGTGTTAATTTCATTTCAATTGCAGGCAATTAAAAATGTATAATCGTTCAGAATTCAATAGTCGTTCGTATTAGAGTGATTTTGATAATTTAATAGTAAAACTTAAGTTCAGGATTATTTATTAATACATACATTAAGCTTATGTTTACGAAGACGCATTTAATGTGAAGAGGGGAGAAAATATTTAAAATGCAGCAGAATGGTTAAAAGAGAGAATAATGTGTGAAAGAAGGGCATAGACAAAGACGAACTGGATACTAGACAGACGGAAGGATGGAGAAAAGTGATGGAAACTGGAAATTGGAAGATTGAACGGAAAAACAAATAAAGACTAACAGGAGGTGGGTATGACTCAAAAAGGTGGTGAAAGAAGGAAGCTCAGAGGATGGGTTGACGACACTTTTAGGACGACTAGAAAGAATAATGTGTCCAGCTCTGGGAGTTGTAAAGAAATAGTATAGGCAGTGGGGCGTTGAATACTAGACAACCGGAAGGATGGAGAAAGAAAGAAGTGAAATGAGAACAAAATAAACACTAACAGACGTTAGGGATAAGTTCAAAAGGACAAACAAATTGGAAGGACATCTACATCATCACTGCTCACACAGGCTCGTGTAATTTTTACCTAGCCAAAGTGTGATTATTAGAGAAGTTGGAGAGTGGCAGAGGCGCAATGTTGGCGTCTATATTTACTAGGATAGTCATACAGTCATCCAAGGCTTGGCCATCTTCAGAAGAAGCAGTTCGATATTTACTTTATTTGAATGCCGAGACATAGGAACATCCCAGGAAACTGAGAAGCTGACGACTTGGTTCCACAGGAACTTGTTTGCCTAGGTGCACCCCTGTGGACTTCTTAGCTAAAGCTATGTCACTGATGCTGACGAACTCCTGGTAAGCGGATCTAGACACGGGGAGACAGAGACACTCGAAAATGGACTGACCAGTTAATGACGTTAAGAGTTTGATCTATCCTCTAGTTAGTGAAAAATTTCCGTCTACTGACAGAGTGTCCTTTGAAAATGTAGACTTGTTGAAAACGGGGCAAAAGGGGATAAAAGCAAGTAAAAACGGCGTTAAGTTCGGCCGGGCCGAACTTTATATACCCTCCACCATGGACTGCATTCCACAGAGGTAGTGGGTTTTCGTAGAAGTGCAGTAATATTACAGGAAAATATAAAATTTTTAATATAGCCAAACCAAAACAAATACAAATATTGAAAAAATAATTTTATAAATAAATATAATATTTTAATTATTTCAAACCATTATTTATTTCAAATCAAAAAATAAATATTCTTATATTTATATTTTCAAAAAGCTTAAATACCATAAATACTGGTAAATAGTGGTTGCTACAGTTGGTTGTATTTTCATTCTATTTTAGTTCCAAAAGTACAAATTTGAAAATCCATTACCATACGTACATAGTGCAACATAACCTAAGTTCATGATTCAATCAATTTTTGCAGTAAAAGAAAAATTACGAATTTGGAATAAAAAATATTTTGCGTGTCTATGCAGTCAGAGGAATGTATACTCCGAATTGCATGACTCTAGCTGCGGTCATTTGATTGGTACTACTTTTATCCCCTTTTTTCATTTTAACCCCAAAAAGTACGAATTTCGAAAAATCTGTTTATTTTGCTCGTCTACGCAATCAGAGGAATGTGTACACTGAATTTCATTATTCCAGGTGTAGCCGTTTGGTTGGTACAATTGTTATCCCTCCGTACCCATTGTATCCCTTGAAAGTACGAATTTGGAAAAAAACCTTTTATTTTTCATGTCTACGTAGTGAAAGGAATTTATACTCCGAATTTCATGGCTCTAGCTGCGGTCATTTGGTTGGTACTATATTTATCCCCTTTTTCTATTTTGACCCCAAAAAGTACGAATTTCGAAAAATCAGTTTATTTTCCGTGTCTACACAGTCAGAGGAATGTATACTCCGAATTTCATGACTCTAGCTGCGGTCATTTGATGTGTACTATTTTTATCCCCTTTTTTCATCTTAACCCCAGAAAGTACGAATTTTGAAAAATCCGTGTATTTTACTTGTCTATGCAATCACAGGAATGTATACACCGAATTTCATTATTTCAGGTACAGCCGTTTGGTTCGTACCATTTTTATCCCTCTATTCCCATTTTACCCCTTAAAAGTACGAATTTGGAAAAAAATACTTTTATATTATGTATCTACTCAATTAGAGGAATGTACACACCGAATTTCGTGTTTCTAGCTGTTGTCATTTAATGTGTACCATTTTTATCCCTTTTTGTCCCATTTCACCCCCTACGAATAAAAATCAATTTATGGTGCACGTTTTTGTTATAGGGCGCATACCCATAGCAAGTAATTAAAAGAAGACATATTGAAAAAAATGCTTAAATACTCTAAAATATTAGGCTTTATTATGGGTATTTTTAGTCCTTGTGAGGGAACAATTTTTCCCTTTTAGCCGATTTCACCCCGTTTCAATCCCAACCGATCTACGACTATAAGACGCATTTATGGAAGATTTGAACGTTCTAGCTCCTTTCGTTTAGATGCTAGCATGCTTTCAACAGACGGACAGACGGACGGACATGGCTAGATCGTCTTAGAATTTTATGACGATCAATAATATATATACTTTATAGGATCTCAGGTCGATATTTCAAGGTGTTACAAACGGAATGACAAAGTTAGTATACCCCCATCCAGGAGGTGGAGGGTATAATGATACCGACGAATATGCTGTGCGGAATTGAAAATGAGCGAAGCCGGTCCAAAGGGAAAACTTTCTTCCCTAACAAGGAATACAAAAACCGTCAATGTTCCCTAATAATTAGGGTATTTAAGCATATTTTTACTGCCTTTTTGAATCACTTTAAGCATTATTTAGATATATATATAGTGAATAATAGATTAGATTTTTCTGACCACGTAGACGCGCAATATAAATGGATTTTTCAAAATATGTATTTTTAAGGGGTGAGTGGGACAAAGAGGGATAAAAATGGTATCAACTAAAGTATTGCAGCTCGAATCGTAAAATTCGCAACAAAATGTGATAAAACGGCCGGCTGCATTTAGAAACATGAGATCGAGAAGTGATCTTTGGGTTTAATTATACACGCCACGAGAGTATTATGTCTTTGTGCATTTGTTTGTAACACCCAAAAGGAAGGGTGATAGACCCATTGTTAAGTATACCGATCGACTTAGAAACACTTTTTGAATCGATTTAGCAATGTCCGTCTGTCCATCTATTGTTGAAATCACGATACAGGTCGTAATTGTAGCCAGAACTAAACGAAACTTTGCACAACGAAGTTTTTCGGGACAAGGACGAACGGTGTTTAATTTGAAGAAAATCGGTTCAGATTTAGATATAGCCCCCATACGAATTTCACTCCCGATTTGACTCTTTTCACTCTAGATAACACATATTTTAACAGATTTACTTCAAAATTCGCAAAACACCTTATATTTCAACTGGAAACACCTGTGGTAAAAATGTGTTAGATCGGTTCAGATTTATATATAGCTCCCATACAAATTCCGTTCCCAATTTTAATTTTTCCGCTCTAGAATCCGCATATTTTAACAGATTTTCTTCGAAATTCGCAAATCACCTTATATTTCAACTGGAAACACCTGTGTTAAAAATATGTTAGATCGGCTCAGATTTATATATAGCTCCCATACAAATTCCATAGAATCCACATATTTTAATAGATTTTCTTCAAAATTCGAAAACACCTTATATTTCAACTGGAAACACCTGTGTTAAAAATATGTTAGATCGGTTCAGATTTATATATAGCTCTCATACAAATTTCGCTCCATGTTTGGATATAGCCCGAAACAAATATTATTCTCGATTTGACAAATTGGACCAGGCCATATTAACCTGTGATTAGGAAACATACCAACATTTCAGCTATCGGCACAAGTGAGCCATCTTAAAGGAGGTTTTAACATTTCTATTTTAGATCTATCTATATTAATCAAAAGACCTAAAAATAGAAACGGATAAAAATGTTAACAAACAACTGGCTTTTTCGCGTGTGAAGTGTGAGAAAGTGATTATAAGCCGATCTGTATAATAAACGTTGAGTCTATATCTTTTCCATTTGGGTGTTATAAACAAATACACAAAGAAATAATACCCTAGTGGAGGTTTTAAAATAGTTTTAGAGAAAAATTCCATATTTATATCACAGATGTCTGCCAAATTAGAGAATAGTTTGCAATCAAAAACTCATTTTCGAGAAAATATTAACTTAGACAAAATTATTTTTAAAATTTTTAAAGCTATGCCTACTCTATAACTGTGAAATTTTGGATATTTCTGAGAATACCTAATCATATTTTTGTTGCTTGAAAGATATAGGATGGGATAAATGTTAAAAGTTTTTTTTTTAATTTTCGGTTCAATGGTTACAAACGTGCGATACACACCCTGAAAATTTCAGAGTGGTATCGTCAGTAGAAAGTATGGACAACATTTTTGCTGGCATTTCAAAAACTATGGAAAAGCGATGTGAAAACAATAAAAAATAGAGAAGCTTTTTAATTTCAATATTGATTTCATTTGATTTGTTTGCGCTAAAAACTAAAACTTCTTCTCCGACATAATATCATGCAATTGAAAACGCATTCACCAAATTCCATCAACATTCGAAGACCTTTGCCAATTTCTCGTCGATTGTACCTGGAATTCTTCATTATTATTTTATCTCAATATAAAATTCTACACGTTAAACAAACTTTTTTATTTTTGGTACCGAATGATATGCTCATTAAAAATCAGAGAAGAAGAAAATACTCTATTAAAGTGCCTAATTTTCGATTTTTATATTATCTAATATTTTAAAATTAGCAACTTATTGAACTTCTCTCTTAGTTCTTAAGTTTTCCAATTGCAATTTACTGAAAAGATTTCATTCTGCTAGAATTTACTTGGAAAAATGTATGAAGATGCTATCAAATTATTTCGATTTAAAAAACCCACTGCCATTTTACTTATTTACGCGAGTGTGGATAGGTATGTACACACATATGTTTTATTTAATGCTGGGCCAATTAATGAAATCCATCAAGTTTCCTTAAGCCTTGAACTTCCAGCTGACGACTTAGACAACACCCGCCTACACTTGAGTTTACGGTGTGAACTTAATAGACAGCTGTTGATAAACTGTCTGCTACAGCCCCGACTGCGCTAGCTGCAGTGATGCTGTCGTAGTTGTTTAAACAATCTATGTACTCACACATACACATACTCACAACAACTATCATTGTTTATGTTTCATAATTATATTTACAAAAAACCCCAACAAATGTGTGCAACAACAAGAACCCTGAATCAACGAACGAAGGAACGAAAGAAAAACAAAAACAACAACAGGTGTTAGGCGAATTCAAATTTAAGAGCAAACAAGAAGAGAAAACCCAAGATGTTTTCTGTTAGAAAACATAGAATGTTAGAGGAGAGAGTCAATGTTAAGTTTAACAGAGGGATGTTAAGTTAAAGTTGTAAGAGAGCAGTTGATATGAAGAGAGTACTGGAGGCTTTATGATAGAATTTAAGAGAGGGAAACAATAAATTAGTAATAAACCAACGTATTTCGTTATGGAATTCGGGGTTACGTGCATTATATTTATTTATAAAATTATTTTTTCAATATTTGTATTTGTTTTGGTTTGGCTTAGAGGGATCAACAACCCTATTTTTTGCAATGTCCGGTTTTTCTAAAACCATGTTTTCAAAAAACCCGGCTTTCTTTTTATAAAAACACCGGTCGGACCGGGTTTTATTAGGTTTTTTATTGAAACAATAAAAAATTGTGAAATTAATCATTATAGGGCAATAGCACAAAATGTTGACCCATTCTAGGGGATAGCTGAATTCTGATTTCATAATCAGATTCAATGAAATCTTTCGAAATTAACTCCAAATATTTCTTTCTGAATTAGGATTATTTTGATACATTGCCAAAAAATCATTTGGAGATTTTTATACACTCTACGAGAGTATTATGTCGTTGTGCATTTGTTTGTAACACCCAAAAGGAAACTAGTTATACCCATCGTTTATTATACAGATCGGCTTAGAATCACTGCGCCTGTCCGTCTGTCTGTCCATCTATTGTTGTAATCAAATTACAGGTCGCAATTCCAATCCGATGTTAACAAAAAGTGACACATCTAAGTTTTGTGGATCAAGGACGAACGCTATTTAATTTGAGGCAAATCGGTTCAGATTTAGATATAGCCCCATACAAATGCCGCTTCCTATGACATTTTCCGCTCTAGAAACGACTTATTGGACCCGATTTTCTTTAAATTTGACACAACATCTTATAATCCAACTAGAAACACCTATGCAGTCATTGGGTGTGATCAGTTCAGATTTAGATATAGCCCCCATACAAATGTCGCTCCCGATTTGACATTTTCTGCTCTAGAAACGACTTATTGTACCCGATTTTCTTTAAATTTGACACAACATCTTATAGTCCAACTAGAATCACCTATGCAAAAATTGGGTGAGAAAAAAAATTGTTGTGGCCACCCTCAGAAATGAATACTGGACGCTCCTGAAAATAATCACATATTCTTACGTGTTTGGCTGGTCGATATCCGCAGCGACAAATGATCAACGGCGTCGATTTTTCTTCTGCCCATAAAAAATGCATGTGAAATCTAGGACGAACTTTTCCATTTTATACTCACAGTATTATTGTGTTCCTTAAATTTAAGGTATTAGTCGAATGGGCTTATACTTCAAAAATGGTTAGGGTACCTTTAACAGTACTTGTAATTTTAATAAAAAAAAAAAAATAAAATTATATTGTAAAATTTGAGCAAGATCCATTGATATGTGTATATGTACTTGAGGCCTGTGCCAAAACATAGTCCTATATAGTTCTCATTCACGGTAGGTATTCCTAGTCGAAATATATCATGATCTGCAAAATTTGATCAAGATCCGATGTAAGATGTAGTTTCTAGAGATGTAATAGAGTAGAATGGGTTTGTACCAAAGTTTGGGTTGTACCAAAGTATGAACACATATATTTGACTTTCATAGTATTCTTAGTTGAAATATAACATGATCTGCAAAATTGTATCGAGATCCAATGCACTATGTGGGTTCTAGATCTATAATAGAGTAGAAATTGGGACCCAATTTGTAGGGGGGTTATACCAAAATATGGACCCATATATTTGACTATCTTATTATGTACATTTAGTTATAATATAATATAATCCGCAAAATTTGAAAAACTTCCGATGTAAAATTTGGGTCCTAGAGTGTTAATAATAAAAATGGGACCCATGTATAATATATTACTTAAAAACCCATTGTTCATCAGACACCTTACCGATCATAATATATTCCGATGGTTGTGGCTATCAGAATCGTAACCACTATTTATCAAACGCATTGTCCATTTTTGCTATCGAAAATAGTAAGATAATTGATCAGAAGTACTTAGAGAAGGGGCACACTCAAATGGAGTGCGACAGTGCACACGCTAAGAATGAGGTGAAGTTAAAAAAGCAGACAATATACTTGCCAAATGACTATGTAAGAATAACAAAAGAAGCTAGAAAGACTAATAAATATGCCCTTTAATGCTCTATATCTGGACTATAATTTCTTTAAAAACTATACCGATGTAAAACTTATTCGTTTTACAACTATTAGACCCGGGCGAAATAAGAATGATCCCACGGTATCACAAATAAAATCTCTTATATATCTACCAAGTGGCGACATTAAATATAAACTCAGTTTCGATGAACCTTCCAACCACAATCAAAACATACGAAGGTTATAACGAACCAAAGCCCTTACTATCTGCTCCACGTCCTATCCAGCCAAGCAAATGGAAGCATTTGCAAGCATTAAAACTTGTTATTCCGCGAGAATATCATTATTTTTATGACAACTTAAAACAGACGAAGAAAGACTAATCGTGAAATGATTGATATTTATATTAATAGGTACCTTTTACTTTAAATTCTATGACTTCTAACATTTTTATATGTATTAATATTGTTATTATATTACTTTCCAATAATGTTTTACATTAAAACCCCATTAACTTGAATAAAAAGCATGAAATTTAAATAAAAATCATACAATAGTATACAATATAGAATTTTTGTATTTTTGTACAAAAAGTGCTATTTGCTTATTTGAAAATATAATTTTATTACCAGGTTTCATACAAATGTCCTTTCCGATTTAACATTTTTGTCAAAAACATACATTTACAGGATACAAAAATCCTTTTTACCAAATTGAATTGTAATGGGATAGAAAGTGGATGGTATCATATAGTCGGCCCCGTCCGACTTTTGCATTTTCTTACTTGTTTTTTTTTTAAATGCTGTTTTATATGTATATTAAGCTGGGTCGTTGTCCATACAAATGGAAAGACAATTTCCAGTCACCCCATGAAAATAAAGTTTGGATTGTTTAACGATGTTTTGCAAAATATTTCGTTTCCAGATCAAACCGTCTGTGTGTTAAACGCTCCTGAGACCTGATGCCTAAATGGTGAACATCGGATAGAAATTGACGCCACAGCGCTCATTTTTGTAAAAAGAGTTTGAAAATTTTGGCACTGAAAATCCATTTCCTGTATTAAATTATTTTACAAACATGGAGTCAGTGACGTCATTTTTTGTCCGATATCCATCATTTAGACATCACTAAAAAGGTATTGATATTTATTTTTCATAACACATCTTAGCAAATGTGTCCAAGAAATCTGAGTTTTTAGCTGTCACATTGTATTTGCGCTATATCTAAATTTGAACCGATCTTAGCCACTTTCACCATAGGTTTTTTACTTGGGTTATAAGCTGTTGTGCCAAATTTAAAGAATATCGGGTACAATATGTCGTTTCTACAGCGGAAAATGTATAATCGGGAGCGACATTTGTATGGGGGCTATATCTAAATCTGAACCGATCTTACCCACTTTCTGCATAGGTGTTTCTAGTTGGATTATAAGATGTTGTGCCAAATTTAAAGAAAATCTAGTATAATATGGGGTCTCTAGAGCGGAAAATGTCAAATCGGGAGCGACATTTGTATGAGGGCTATATCTAAATCTGAACCGATCTTACCGAATTTCCGCGTCGGTGTTTCTAGTTGGATTGTAAGATGTTGTGACAAATTTAAAGTAAATCGTATACAATATGTGGGTTCTAGAGCGGAAAATGTGAAATCGGGAGCCACAATTGTATGGGGGCTATATCTAAATCTGAACCGATTTGCCTCAAATTAAATAGCGTTCGTCCTTGATCCACAAAACTTACGTGTGCCAATTTTTGTGAAGATCGGACTATAATTGCGACCTGTAATTTGATTACAACAATAGATGGACAGACGGACAGACAGACGGACATTGCTAAATCGACTCAGAAAGTGATTCTAAGTCGATCGGTATGCTTAACACTGGGTCTATCTCGCTTCCTTTTGGGTGTTACAAACAAATGCACAAATCCATAATACTCTCGTGGAGTGCATAAAAATTACAGAGGGGAAAACATGATTTTTTCAGATGGCTTGACCCATTGACGAAATATTTTGCAGATCATCATTAAACAATCCAATCTTCATTTCTGAGGACTGACCGCTGCGATTTATTTTCGTGACCCATCCTAATGTTTTATATTCAATAATGTATATCTACATTTTAAGGAAAAAGTTATGTCAAATTCATCACTGTTCCAATTTGCATCTGCATATGGACATTTCCATGATGTTGAACGTGACCGTCGCACACATTTAATGTGACAAAAATGTGAGAATAAAATGGATTTTTATGGTGACCATATGATTAACTTATAGCTCTTAATTAACTGTATAATTGGTGCTAATGTCGATTTTGTTAAATTTTTCGTTTTCTAGACAATTAAAACAATTCAAACCTGGATTTCAGCGAAACCTGTCAATATTTCCATGTGGCTAATTTTAGAATGTTGTGCACTGATGTCTCTTAAAAATAGATTTGATTTTATCCAAAATTATTAATACTTTTTTTGTAATTTAACTTTAAGTCATGACATGTCGAACGTGACATTTTTTCCATCACGGTTTTTATGTTGTTTTTATGTTTTTTTTTTACGAAATTATAGATAATATATATCTTTTGTACTCAACAGAAGAATTCAATGTATTTATTCTCACATAACAACAGCAAAAATCAATTTTTTTTTTTTAATTTAATGTGTTGTAATTTTAGATGATGTTCTTTCAACTTTCTGACCGCCATTTTCAGCTCTCTTTATTTTTTTTCGTCTCCGTTTTTGCTCGTCTAGATTTAAATAACTAAAAAGTGTTTTTTACAAAAAACAATTTTTTCTTCGAATTTTTAATTTTCATACTTAAGATGTCGAACGTGACCAACTTTAAAGAAGTACCAAGGTCAAAAAATTTTCTTATTTTCCTGTAAGATTTTTTTTTTATTTTAATTGTATAAAAATCTCCGTTTGTACTCAAAATTTGATTATATTTCTGCATGCACTTTGGACACAGTAGCACACATGTCGTGGACACATGTCGAACGTGACATCGAAACATGCGATAACGCAAGCAAAAAGATACAGATAATTGCAGTCGTATAGTTTGTCCTGTGTCCTTTATTTTTTATTCCTTTTACTCATTAAAAGATTTTAGACAGTAAAAGTCAATGCTCAATGTCTCTATTTAATAACTTTTATCAAAACAAAATGAGCAAGAGAAATATTCGAACGAGTAAAGTTGCTCTTCCGCGACTTTGCATTCGAATATCTCTAGATGTGATAAGAATACATGTAGATGTTGTTTGCATTAGTTAAATTTAATTGTTTCTTTATGAAAATATGATAAAACAAAGTGTTTACAACAACTTTTATTTTTTTTTGGTCTTGGTGGACCTTTCTGCGGAAATGCCCATGTCTAGATCTAGAGTGTGAGTACTTAAAGATTTTTTAACATTTCCTGCATGGTGGGCCACACAGTGTTTATTATTTTACATTTGTTCTACTGATTTTCGTCCTCAAAAATTCTTCTTCTATTCACCTATCCTCTATCTGACACCCTAACTCCCACGGAGTGGTGTTTGTTAGACATATTCTGCTGATATTGTGGAAGATGAGTTCAACAAAATCCAGCGAATAAAACCGTTTTTTGCTCTCCTATTTTTTTTGTTTTTGTACATTGACGTTGCAAAACGACATATTGCAAACGGAATGACAAAATAAGAAATCCTGTGATGAAGTGTATGAAAAGTATCATTCAAATTATAGTGAGTGAATTCAGCATGAAGATGTAATAAATCCATACTGTTCTATGTATCAGACTTTACGAAAGCGACACAGGGAGTGTTCGTCCGCCTATATTAAAGAGTCATTTATCACCGGTCCACAACTATTTCTTATCATTTCAACTATCCTCTTTTAAAGGGTGATTTTTTAAGAGCTTGATAACTTTTTTTTTTTAAAAAAACGCATAAAATTTGCAAAATCTCATCGGTTCTTTATTTGAAACGTTAGATTGGTCCATGACATTTACTTTTTGAAGATAATTTCATTTAAATGTTGACCGCGGCTGCGTCTTAGGTGGTCCATCCGCTTAGTCCAATTTTGGCATTTCCACGTTTTTGAGTAACAGAGACCCAATTGGTGCGAACGGCGACGAATCGAAAATTGGTGGTCATCATTAACACTGGCCGATACAGCTGCGATATTTTCTTCAGTTCGCACTCTACGTAAGCGTGTTGGTGGTTTAATGTCCAACAATGTAAATTTGGTGCGAAATTTAGTCACAATAGCCCGAATAGCCGCTTCAGTGGGTCGATTAAACTGACCATAAAATGGAAGCGCGCAATGAACTTTCTTAACAGAGCACGCATTTTGATAATAAAATTCAATAATTTGCAAGCGTTGTTCGTTTGTAAGACGATTCATGATGAAATGTCAAAGCATACTGAGCATCTTTCTCTTTGACACCATGTCTGAAATCCCACGTGATCTGTCAAATACTAATGCATGAAAATCCTAACCTCAAAAAAATCACTCTTTATATATATCCGAGATTCTGAGTATTTATTCATATCTACGTGAACATTCATTGTTTTCCTATATACATACAGTACATATAAAATATATATTTGTTATATACATACATACATATAAATATATATTTCTCGTTAACAATGGAAACCCTTCGCAACAAATCAAAATGCTGAAGACTTTTGTTTTGATTGCATTGTTGTTTTATTTATTTCTCGTTTTTTTTTTTTTGTCGGCATCTTGTCAATACCACATCAAGCTCTCAGTTTCATACTCTTTCCACTGAAAATATGGTCCTTTTGTTTGATTTCCGTCAAGTGATGGCCTTGCCACTCACAAATTTCCACATGACAAGGCCATTCACAAATATCGTTCCCAGAAGCAGGCCGGCCTTTGTAAGCCTCACAGCGAAAAACAAAACAGAAAAATGATATTTTTAATTACAGAAAATTTACTTTCTTTGGTGCGTTCTTGTTGTTGTTGTTTTGGCCAAAACAAAACAGAACTGAACTGAAGGAAATTGATAATGAAAAGAATGTAAACAAACCCGAAAACGGCCTAAAATGTATCAAAGCATACGTCCTACGTCCATAAGCCTTTTTTCGTGCAATTTCTTTGTATCGTTTCATTTTAATTGATGTGGAAATATCCGACAAAATGATATCAATTAAAATTGATGACCAACGATTTGTTGTGAGGGATAAGAGTGGCTTTAAAATGATTTTGGGGAAGATAAATGAAATGAGGCGTGAAGATTTGTGATGACCGGACAACGGAACCTTTTAAACTCATATACTTAGAAAAGAAATGTGTGTAAAATTACTTAATCCTTAAATGTATATCACTGTGCAGTGGCATAACTGACATCAGAGACTGGTTAGACCCAATTTTATATTCAATTTAATTTGAAAACCTCAAATCACTGTGTGTTTTTTTTTTTGAAAACAATCGTTTTTCTTTTGACGATTTATCGAGCTAAATGAAATTGTATCACAAAAATAAAATTTTTATAACTAAAATTTTTTTTGAAATTAAAAAAAAAATAATTTTATTTTTATACCCTCCACCTAAGGATGGAGGGTTCCGTTTGTAACACCTCGAAATATTCATCGGAGACCCCATAAAGTATATATATTCTGGATCGTGGGAAAATTCTAAGACGATATAGCCATGCCCGTCTGTCCTTCTGCCTGTTGAAAGCACGCTAGCATCCGAACGAAATGAGCTAGGAGGTTCAAATTTTTCCTACATGTGTCCTATGGTTGCAGAAAGGGATAAAAATGGTACCTATCAAACGACAACAGATAGAAACACGAAATTTGGCGTGTACATTCCTCTAATAAAGTAGATACATAGCATAAAAGTATTTTTTCTAAATTCGTACTTTTAAGGGGTTAAATGGGTTAGAGGGATAAAAATAGTACCAACCAAACGGCTGCACCTAGAATAATGAAATTCGGGAAATTCCTCTGATTGCGTAGACACGCAAAAAACGGATTGTTCGAAACTCGTACCTTTTGGGGTTAAAATGGAAAAAGGGGATAAAAATTGTACCAAACAAATGGATGCAGCTAAATTCAAATTCAAGTAAATCCAAATTCGTACTTTCAAGGGATTCAATGGGAGCAGAGGGATAAAAATGGTACCAACTAAAAGGCTACAGCTAGAATGGCATGTACATTAGAGCGTACCAGGTTACAAGTAAAAAAAAAAAGTTCGCCGTACACCTTCGAATATGAAGTATTATTGAAAGGTAGTTTCAAAAAAATTTTTTTTATTTTTTTATGCCGAACGTAGGGGTCGCGCTTTTACATTTTTCTATATAACTTCTGCATTTATAAACGGATTTTAAAGTGTGATACATCGATGTTTTTGTCCGATTTTTTTGTCTTTGAAGTCATTGAGCTCAAACATGATTCATGATTTTATGCGAGCTTTAATTTTCGATTATTAGAGTGGTACATTAGGGTAGTAGCAACTGAGAAATGATGGGTAAGTACCAGAAGGGGGTGCTTGAGCTCAATGACTTCAAAGACAAAAAAATCGGCCTCGTCGAGACAAAAACATCGATGCATCACACTTTAAAATCCGTTTATAAATACAAGTTATATAGAAAAATGTAAAAGCGCGACCCCTACGTTCGGCATAAAAAAATAAAAATTTTTTTTTTGAAACTACCTTTCAATAATACTTCATATTCGAAGGTGTACGGCGAACTTTTTTTTTGAGGTACGCCCTAATGTACATCCCTCTAATTGCATAGACACGTTAAATAAATAGATTTTCGATAGTCGTACTTTTAAGGGATATAATTGAAAAAGATGCATATAAATGGGACCTACCAAACCGCTGAAGTTGAAATTATTAAATTCTTTGTATACATTCTGACTATGAAGACTCGACACAAAAAGTTATTTTTTCGAAACTTGTACATTTGGGCGGAGAATGGAGCGAATCTGGATGGATATCTTTAAAATTTGTACTTTTCTTATGAAAATAATACAGTCACTTTGTCTGTATCTGAAAATGCCCTAATGGCGACTGACAATCACTAAATACTGTGGAATGCACTCCGTGGTGGAGGGTATATAAGATTCGGCCCGGCAGAACTTAACGCCTTCTTATTTGTTTTTTATTGAAATTAAAATTATCTTCAAATGTACCCTTATTATTTTTGAAGTATAAGCCCGATCGACTAATACCATAAATTTAAGGTTATTATAAGGGCTTCAAATGTTACTTTCACGTAGAACCAGTGGTTTAGTAGCAGTCGTTCAAAATATCAAAAAAAGTTTTTTTTTAAATCGACTTTGATTTTGACGATTTACTGAGCTAAACTAAATTTTATTAAAACAGATAAAAAAAATATCTGAGAAAGGAAAGCATTCCACCTCTTTTTGAAAATCAAAAATTGTCTAAAATCAACACATCCTCCTATGTAATATACTAGGGTCTGTCTAGTCTCAAGCAAATTCTGCAGACAACTCCAGTATTGAGAATTTTAAAAAAGTCAAGGAGGGTCTGGTCAGACCCAGGAAGAGCAAATATGAAGAAAATTTAATTAGGGCAATTACCACGATCATTAACGATTTTTCTACAAACAACTCCAGAATTGTGAAAATTCAAGAAGGATCTGGTTAGATCCAGGAAAAACATATTAATGCACATTCATTTAGGAGAATAACCAAGCTATTCACAAGCTATTTTTTCTAACTATAATCAGAATAACATAGTAAGAATTTGGCTGCGGAAAACTCCAGACTTGTGAAATTGAAAGGAGTCAAGAAAGGTCTGGCCAGACCCAAGTAACAAAATTAACAAAAGTAAATTTAGGGCGATGACCTCGCCTATAGCAATAATGCTATAACAATTAAAGAAACATCTCAGTGGAAATATTGGACAAAAAGTCCAGAAAGGTCTGGCGAGACCCATGCGAATAAATAAAATAAAGTGAATAAAAGTAATTACTGGGCAATAGCAACACCTATAGCAATAAAAATACAGAAGTTCGAGAAATTTTCTGTAAAGAAACATCTGAAATTAAAATTTCGAAAAGTTCATAAAGGTCTGACCAGACTCATGCGAAGGAAGATACAACAACATAGATTCGGACGAGCGAATACCATACAAACAACTGTCGAATATTTTTTTGAAATCGCATTTTTGGATTTATTTTCCCCTTTTTAGTATTTCCCCTTTTTAGTTTAGTAGACACTTTTGCTCATTATACCCTCCACCACCAGGATGGGAGTACCTTTGTCATTCCGCTTGTAACACCTTGAAATATCGACCTGAGAACCTATAAAGTATATATATTCTTGATCGTCATAAAATTCGAAGACGATCTAGCCATTTCCGACAGTCTGTTAAAAACACGCTGGTATCTATTATAGTCGTAGATCGGTTGGGATTGAAACTGAGCGAAATCGGCCCAAAGGGAAAATTTTTTCCCTCACAAGGACTAAAAATACCCATAATAAACCCTAATATTTTATAGTAGACTTGATAATGGATATGCGCATTCCCCCTATAACAAAAACGTGTACTATAAAGTGATTTTTATTCGTAGGGGGTGAAATGGGACAAAAAGGGATAAAAATGGTACACATTAAATGACAACAGCTAGAAACACGAAATTCAGTGTGTACATTCCTCTAATAGAGTAGATACATAATATGAAAATATTTTTTTCCAAATTCATACTTTTAAGGAATAAAATGGGATAGAGGGATAAAAATGGTACCAACTAAACGGCTGCACCTAGAATAATGAAAATCGGTGTATACATTCCTCTGATTGCGTAGACACGTAAAATAAACGGATTTTTCGAAACTCGTACTTTTTGGAGTTAAAATGGAAAAAAAGGGTTAAAAATAGTACCAACCAAATGACCAAAGCGAGAGTCATGAAATTCGGAGTATGCTCTGAGTGCGTAGACATGAAAAATAAAAGGTTATTTTCCAAATTCGTATTTCCAAGGGATACAATGGGTACAGAGGGATAAAAATAGTACCAACTAAACGACTACAGCTAGAATGATGAAATTCGGTGTGTACATCCCTCTAATTGCGTACACACGGAAAATAAAGAGATTTTAGAAAGTCGTACTCTTGAGGGGTTAAAATGGAACCAACCAAATGACCGCAGGTAGAATCATGGACGCTACCAGCCCATAAACCGCACCAAACTGTGACTTTTTCTGGATGCCATGGTAGCTCTTGCAATGCTTCTCGCTGATATTCACTCCAAAATCGACAATTCTGCCTATTTGCGTACCCATTGAGCCAAAAATGAGCTTCGTCGCTGTACACAATTTCGTTCTTTCTGAACTTTCTTAACAGAGCACGCATTTTGAAAACAAAATTCAATAATTTGCAAGCGTTGTTCGTTTGTAAGACGATTCATGGTTAAATTATAGACTAAACTGAAGATGTGTGACAGTGAAACAAAACACGAAACGTGCGTCAGCTGTTTAAACCAGTGTTACCAAAAAGATAATAGCTAAAAAATCACCCTTTAAAGGAAATACAACCAACTGTTGCACCCACTATCTACCAATATTTATGGTATTTAAGCTTTTTTGAAAATGTAAATATTAGAATATTTATATTTTTGACTTGAAGTATTATTTCGATATATATAGTGTAAACGTATTGGTAGCATTGTCTTATAAGCGTGGTCTGAAAAAATAAAAGTATTATATTTATTTATAAAATTATTTTTTCAATATTTGTATTTGTTTTGGTTTGGCTATATTAGCAAAATTTATATTTTCCTGTAATATTACTGCACTTCTACGAAAATCGACAGCCTCTGTGGAATGCAATCCAGTGGAGGGTATATAAAGTTCGGCCCGGCCGAACTTAACGCCTTTTTTACTTGCTTTTTAATAAAATTTTATCGTTTGACGTACTGTTCAATAGTGTAACGTGATGATTTTGGCATCAGTGACTGAATAATACACATCAGGTACATTTTTTGTTATTTACACTTGAGCTGTAACGATGCGCTCGACTATGGCTACAACGGCGAAGGATTTTATTTTTGTGATTTTATTTCTTGTCTGAAGTCATTACTTAAATTATGTTTTTAGTTTAATTATCACCATTATACATATGCGTCAAGAGAACAGGAATATAAATAGAAAGAATAAAAGCTTTGCCATCTGCACAAAAAGAAAGTCCAAAAAGGTGTGAGTTACTCTGGGAAAATGCGACTATAATTCTCTCTTGGTTGCTGAATTGTTCTGGGAATTTGTAAAGAACTCTTAAACGTTTGATTCTTATTGACTTTTTGAATTTGGTTTTATCTAAAGTATATTTGCTCTGAAAAAATCTATTATTCAACTTGTTACAAGGAATCATGTACTCTGTTTTAAGATTTTAGTATGGCCATGCATACAATAAAAGAGTAAACATTTTTTGGAAAATTTCCTTTTAGACCACTTTCTCTGTAAGTAAAAGGAAATGCAAACTTTTTTCTTGTTAAAATGTTTTATTGTTTGCATAGATTTATTAAGAATTCCAAAGGAGTATATACTCGCAGATGAGGTAAAATTGTAGAATGTATAATATTCTTGATAAAAGAGTATTGGTTGTGGAAGGGTGGGGTTTGCTTGAAAAAGAGATAGAAGATAACTTAACAAAGGACAATGTACTATTACGGTCTTATGGATATTTTAAGATGTTATGCGGGACATGAAGCAATGTTCACTAATACAAACAAACTTCGGGGAAATAATAATATTTTTGAAGGACATTTCCTTACCATTAATTTAACATACTACATATTGTACAGTGGTTCAGAATCAAAATCCATCGGCCAAAATTCAATAACTTTTGTTCTAGTAGATATTTTTGAGTTTTGTAAAAAACCAAAATTAGACCAATTTTGAGATATTAACATTAAAAATCGAGAAATCAGATATATATTAGAAATAGGCCCAAATTGACTACATTTGGTTTTTTCCGATTTTAAAGGAAATTAAAATTTTAATTTTTTATGTGTTTAGATTATACCGATCGACTTAGAATCACTTTTTGAATCGATTTAACGATGTCCGTCCGTCCGTCTGTCCATCTATTCTTTTAGTCAAATTACAGGTCGCAATTATAGTCCGATCTTAACAAAAATTGACACAAATAAGTTTTGTGGATCAAGGACGAACGATATTTAATTTGAGGCAAATCGGTTCAGATTTAGATATAGCCCCATACAAATGTCGCTCCCGATTTGACATTTTCCGCTCTAGAAACGACATATTGCACCCGATTTTCTTTTAATTTGACAAAACATCTTATAATCCAACTAGAAACACCTATACAGAAATTCGGTAGGATCGGTTCAGATTTAGATATAGCCCCCATACAAATGCCGCTCCCGATTTGACTTTTGCCGCTTTAGAAACCACATATTGTACTCGATTATCTTTAAATTGTTCACAACATCTTATAATCCAACTGGAAACACGCATGCAGAAATTAGGCAAGATCGGTTCAGATTTAGATATAGCCCCCCTACAAATGTCGCTCCTGATTTGACATTTTCCGCTCTAGAAATGACATATTGCACCCGATTTTCTTTAAATCTGTGCAGAAATTGGGTAAGATCGGTTCAGATTTAGATATAGCCCCCATACAATTCTCACTCACGATTTGACATTTTCCGCTCTAGAAACCCCATATTGTACCCGATTTTCTTTAAATTTGGCACAACATCATGCAATCCAACAAGAAACACATATGCAGAAAATAGCTAAGATCGGTTCAGATTTAGATATAGCCCCCATACAAATGTCGCTCCCGATTTGACATTTTCCGCTCTATAAACGACACATTGTACCCGATATTCTTTAAATTTGACACAACATCTTATAATCCAACTAGAAACACCTATGCAGCAATTCAGTAAGTTGGGTTCAGATTTAGATATGGCCCCCAAACAAATGTCGCTCCCGATTTGACTTTTGCCACTTTAGAAACCACATATTGTACTCAATTTTCTTTACATGTGGCACAAAATCTTATAATCGAACTAAAAACACCTGTGCAGAAATTGTGTCACATCGGTTCAGATTTAGATATAGCCCCCATAAAAATCTCGCTCATGATTTGACATTTTCCGCTCTAGAAACCCCATATTGTACTCGATTATCTTTACATTTGGCACATCATCTTATAATCCAACTAGAAACACATATGCAGAAAATATGTAAGATCGGTTTAGATTTAGATATAGCCCCCTACAAATGTCGCTCCCGTTTTGACATTTTCCACTGTAGAAACGACATATTGTACCCGATTTTCTTTAAATTTGGCACAACATCTTATAATGCAACTAGAAACACCTATGCAAATGTCGCTCCCAATTTGACTTTTGCCGCTTTAGAAACCATATATTTTACTCGATTTTCTTTAAATTTGGCACAACAGCTTATAATCCAAGAAAAAAAAACCTATGGTGAAAGTGTGATCGGTTCAGATTTGGATATTGCCTAAATACAAATGTTGCTCCAAAATGTTTAACCGATTTTGGCCAAACTATACATATTATATTTCACCTATTTCATTCCAGATTTCAATATACCCCATACAAATGTCCTTTCCGGTTTAACATTTTTTGTCAACACATACACACATACACATACATTTACAGGATACAAAAATCCTTCCCGTTTTCACTTTTTCGCCGAATTAAATTGTATTCGGATAGAAAGTGGGGTGTATCATACAGTCGGCCCCGCCCGACTTTAGCCTTGCCTTACTTGTTTTTGTTTGAAATTGTGGTTTCTTAGCTTTATTATGACGCCAAAACTATGTTCGTGCTAAATATAGTTTGGTTGTAATGAAATATCCTTTTTGAACATGTCTGCATTTGGACAAACACAACTTTTTTCCTTCAAAAGCCTTTAGCGAAATGTATACATATTTAGAATGGTTGAAGGGTTCCCCGTTTTCGTAGGTTAGCTCTTGCCTGCACGAAATTGCACCCTTGGAAGATACGATACATTTAGTGCAAAATGTCAGATTTATTATTTCCAAAACGCAATTTAATCATTTTCGTCTCATTGTTTGCATTGGTGCACCGGCGTTAAATTTGTGCCATCTTCTTCAAAGCATTTGACTTTCTCAGTAAATGTCAACACACTCAGGTAGGATTTGTGATTTGAACTCTTAATAAAGTCCTATAATAATATCACTATCACATGTATAGTGGGGACCCACTTACAATAATAGCCTAGCCATATCGTAAAACATAAAAACATAAAAGGTATATTTTAAACATTATTTTTATATTCTTTTTTTAAATTTTTTGGATATTACAGTATATTTTTAATTCTATGGATAACTATTTATGACTATGAGGTAAAATTTTCCATTCTAACATAATTCAAAAACGATCAGTAAAATTACACTGATTTAAAAAAAAAACATGAAATAAAGAAAATTAAAATTAGCGAAATCGAACCAAAGGGAAAATATCTGAAAATACCCCCCAATAACACTGTCCAACAAATTAGAACTTTTTGAATGGAACAGAGTAGCGACCCTATACTTCTAAAATGGCATGTTGAGTAGACGATTTTTGCAGAATAAACTTATATTCCAGCTGCTCCTCTAGTTTTCATTTTTTTGGTCAAAGGGAGCATTATACAAAGTGATAAAAGTGTTGTAAGTTAATATCTGAGAGAATTCTTATTGTCAGAACTATATTGTGGAATTGTATGAGGATAATTTTTGTGGAAGATCTTAACCCTCTAGCTGCTCTCTTTAAGGGTCAATTTAAACCTTTTTTCGAGAAAATCAAAAAAGTCCATTCAAAACGGATATTTAAGGATTAAAAAGTTTTACGAAAAAAATTGTCAGAACTTAGGATAAATGTTGGCTGTTAAGTAAAAAATTGTGAAAAACCCGCGTAAGTTTCTCTCAAACTATCAGCTGGACTGTATTCAGAATTATAGGGTCGCCACTCTGTTCCAAAAATGCTGTTGTTCGGTGTAATTATAGTACTTAATCACATTACTTGATGATATCTGCTTTATATTCACTTCATCTAAATTAATTTCTCTCATTGCTAGATTCGTGCAAAAATGATTCGTGAAATTTTGTGAAAAGGGATAAAAAGTGGTACCAATCAAACAACAAGAGCTACAATTCGGCGCACACGTAAAATATTGAGTGCACTAAATTCCTAGTTTTAAGGGGTAAATGGAATAATAGGGGTACAAATGATACCAAACACCAATTTGAGAGGAAAAAGTCAATTTTTGAAGTATCGCATTTTCAGTAAGCAATAATGACAGGTTGTTGGCAACACTTTAAAATGGCAAAATATACAGGGTTTATCAGTAAGGTCTTGACAACTTTTTTTAAATAAAACGCATACCATTTGAGATATTTTCATAACTTTATGATCGACGTGAAATACATTTTGGCTCGGTCTCACATTTCGACCGAAACGGCCGCTATATCGAGTTCAATGTTGACCCTGAGTTCTTCCAACGCCGCACAGTGGGGCCTTTTGACTTTTTTCGTTGCAAAAATCAAAACTTCTGAAATAGGGATCATAGTTACAAAAGTAAAATTTTGTTGTAAAGAAGACATCAAAGGCTTTAAAATGAGACCACGAATTTCATCCTATACTTACTAGGAGCTTTAAAATCAGGCGTTGAATATGGAGTTTCTTTCTTTTCAAAAACATTATATTTCGTGTTATTTTATATTTACTTTTTTGATCTAACATAACATATATTCAAATATTTAGTAATATAATTATAGTTAACTAACTGAGCCCCGCCTGCTTGTCCAGACAAAAACACATACCGAAAAATCAAAATTCGGGTTTATATTGTTTTTTTTGTGCTCTGTAATATATATGTACTAATTTTTATAAAGTTACTAGCTGAACCCCGCCCGCTTCGCCAGGCAAAATACAAATGGTAAAATTAAAATCAGGTTTCATATTGATCTTATCATATTGATATTATCGTGGTTTGTAATATATAGGTTCCAATTTTCAGCCTTCTAATTAAAAAACACTTTTTCCAAATTTTTCCCGTGGTCAGTAATATATATTGATCTTATCATATTGATATTATCGTGGTTTGTAATATATACGTTCTAATTTTCAGCCTTCTAACTAAAAAACACTTTTTTCCCGTGGTCAGTAATATATACGTTCCAATTTTCAGCCTTCTAGCTTAAAAATACTTCTAGCCAATTCCAATTTTCAGCCTACTACCTCTCAAAAACACTTTTGCCACGCCCACACCGCCCACAAAGCGAAAATCCAAATTTCGCATCATATTTATCATTCTCGTGGTCAGTAATATATATGTACCAATTTTCAGCCTTCTAGCTAGCCAAAACACTTTTGCCACGCCCACGAAACGAAAATCCAAATTTCGGCATCATTTTTATCTTTCTCGTGGTCAATAATATATATGTATCAATTTTCAGCCTACTACCTCTCAAAAACACTTTTGTCGCCCACTCCGCCCACAAAGCGAAAATCCAAATTTCGGCATCATATTTATCATTCTCGTGGTCAGTAATATATATGTACCAATTTTCAGCCTTCTAGCTCTCCAAAACACTTTTGCCACGCCCCAAAGTCCACGAAACGTAAATCCAAATTTCGGCATCAAGTTGATCTTTCTCGTGGCCAGTAATATATACATTCCAATTTTCAGCCTTCTAGCTCAAAGAACACTATTGCCACGCCCAATCCGCCCACAAAACGAAAATCCAAATTTCAGCATCAAATTGATCTTTCTCGTGGTCAGTAATATATATGCACCAATTTTCAGCCTACTATCTCTCAAAAACACTTTTGCCACGCCCACTCCGCCCACAAAACGAAAATCCAAATTTCGGCATCAACTTGATCTTTCTCCTGGTCAATAAAATATACATTCAATTTTTCAGCCTTCTAGCTCAAATAACACTATTGCCACGCCCACTCCGCCCACAAAACGAAAATCCAAATTTCGGTATCATATTTATCATTCTCGTGATCAGTAATATATATGTACCAATTTTCAGCCATCTAGCTCTCAAAAACACTTGCCACGCCCACTCCGCCCACAAAATGAAAATCCAAATTTCTGCATCATATTTATTATTATCGTGGTCAGTAATATATATCTACCAATTTTCAGCCTTCTAGCTCTCAAAAACACTTTTGCCACGCCCACTCCGCCCTCAAAATGAAAATCCAAATTTCGGCATCATATTTATCATTCTCGTGGTCAGTAATATATACGTTCCAATTTTCAGCCTTCTAGCTCTCAAAAACACTATTGCCACGCCCCCTCCGCCCACAGAGCAAATTTTTAAAAATTCTATAGCCTATAGTTCCTTCCAGACCTACATCTATCTGCACTGAAAATTTCAACAACATCGGAAAAAAACCTGTCGTAACACGCTGTGTGGTAAAAATAAGACATTTTGAAATTTTGATTTTTTGACGTTTTTTTTTTGACTTTTTTAAAAAACCCGTACTGAGAAAATACCTTTCTAACAAAGTATAAATCATCAAAATCGGTTTGGCCAATCTCGAGTAAATGAAAAAAGAAAATTGAAAAAAATCGAAAATAAACCTGTTGAAACACGCTGGGTGGTAAAAATCAGACATTTTCAAATTTTGATATTTTGAAGTTTTTTTTTTATTTTTTTTAAAACCCGTGCTGAGAAAATACCTTTCCAACAAAGTACAAATCATCAAATCGGTTTGGCCAATCTCGAGTTATGGGATTACATCGCTTCGGACACTTTCTTTTATATATATATATATATATTCTCAAAAATATAGTGTTTTTTACTACAGTGATTTTTGGGTAACTAAGCCTCGGAAACCACCAATTTTTGTTTTATTCCATTTCATTTAACGTACCTTTCAAACGAGACCAAAGACGTACAAATTGGGTAAATAGTTTGTTTGTAACTCAATTACGAATTTTAAATTTTTTTTCCTTTTTGCTTTTTATTATGTTCTAGAATGAATTAACTTTGAGTGGCTTTATAAACCAAAATTTTGTCCGATTTTGAATCGGTTTACGGATGTTTGATCGGTAATAAGTTCTCTATCAATTATCAGTCTTACCAAAAGCTTTTTATCAAATTTCCGACTGATCGTTATTGTCGACGAAAAAATATGTCCCAATGATGCAGCAAGCATGCAAACCGCACCAAACAGTCATTTTTGTGGATGAAGTGGTGATTCATGAAGCGCAATAACGCATACTTTGCTTATTGACGAACCCGTTGAGCTAAAAATGAGCTTCGTCGCTGAAGATGATTTTCGGATGAAATTCATTGTCTTCGAGCATCTTCTCCAGAGCCCAATCGGAGAACATACGTCGCGTCAAATGGCCCATCGGCTTCAATTCTTGAGTCAGCTTGATCTTATATGTGTGTAAACCAAGATCCTTTCGCAAAATTCGCCATAAAGTGGTCTTGGCGATGCCCAGTTCCTGAGATCGCCGCGGAATCGACTGATTTGGATTCGACTTCGACCAACCCGTTGTCTCACTGGCACTGCAGCATCACATAATGACTCAAAATTTTCACTAAACTTGTTATTGCGAAAATAACGACCGAAAATTGGAGTTAACGCTTTTAAAGTTACGGTCGCCGACTCCGAATTTCGGTACAGCAATTTTATAATTTGCATACGTTGTTCGTTCGTGTACTTTATCATGATGAAAATGTTGAGTGTACTGAAAAAAGGAAAGTAACAGTTAGATGACCAGTGAAATAGTGCGTTCATAATTGAATTTAGTTCAAAGTTGTGAAGTCACCATTAGAAAACCCTTTATATAGTATTTTTTGGGTTTTCAAAATGGCAAATAAAGTTCGTATTTCTTGACTAAATATTGTAAAAACAATTATTTACTTATTATTTTTTTATTTAATGAAACATTAACAGAAAAAATCAGTCAATTCATCTGAAGTTTATCATTTAGGCATCATTCGAAAGATACGGATTAACCATTTTTTTATACAATAATTGCACAAAACACGAATAAGTTTTCAGTTGCCACTATAAAATAATATTCTAGTACTAGAATACAAATTTTTATTTAATGTGCTTCAAGGGACTATCAATTTAGTAAAAAATTTGAGAATATTGCAATGCAAAAAATTACTCTGGAAAAACACGATTTTTAGGGGTAGTTTCAAGGCTAGAACCAGCGAAGAAATATTATGCAGATAAACATTAAACAATTCAAACTTTATTTCCGCGGACTGACTGGGAAATACTTTTTCAAATCTATATAAGCAGCAACCCGGATTAATGTATTTACGTCATACTTTCCTGGTCGTTATGCATGTTTTTTGTGGGATGGCAGAATATTTTTATGTTTAACTAACTAATTGTTTATTTTGTCATGTTCCTGGAAGCATATGAATAATATTTCAACCGTAATTCATATCAATCATACGTCATACATAAAAACACACATACATGTAGTTGCACCTACATACATAAATTTCGAATTAATAACAATCATACGACAACCATACACAATTAATTACACTGTACAACCAAATCAAACAATTTTCGAAATAACAACTTACGACCAAGGGATTCTGGTAGAGTAAACAAAAAACAAGCGCAAAAGTTACCCCCTTTCTGAAGATTCCTATCATATGGCATTGGGAACAATGTTAGGATTACATTTAATTAAAATTAATTCCATATTTGTCTAAACTAAGGATATAATTCTAACTAACATGCTCATGGTCATTGGCCAAATGCTGTTGCAACATTCACTTAACCAGCATGTTCATAAGTAATGCGTTGTTATTACTCCGTTCTTAGCTGAACATTAGTAAAGGGTGTTTTTTATTGAGGTATAGAACTTCGAATTGAAATAAAACACAAGAAAATCGTTTTAATGTCCATCAATTTGGCTTTATTGGAAGGATAATTTTATGCCATTAATGTTTAAATATGATTTCGGGCATGTGGCCGCCGCGGCTGGCTCGAATATAGCCAGCATATGGGGCCGTTTGTTTGCAATAACGCCACGAATGTTGGCTTCCAAGTCCCCTAACGTTTCTGGTTTGTTGGCGTAGACGAGCGACTTCACATATCCCCAAAGAAAATAATCCAATGGTGTCAAATCACACGATCTTGGTGGCCAATTGACAGGTCCATTCCGCGAAATTATGCGGTTAACCGAATTAATTGCTCTGATGGACGATTATGTCGACCATAAAATGGACGGAGCTTGCGGTGAACTTCGCGAACTGAACCATTACTTTCGAAATAAATTTGCACGATTTGCAAGCGTTGTTCTTTTATCAACCTGTTCATGATGAAATGGCAAACCAAACTAAATATTAATCACTTGACAGCTGACAAAATGGCCGCCAGTTAAAAAAGTGATGCCAACTTAAAGTTCTATACCCCAATAAAAAACACCCTTTATATATGTACATGTAAGTATGGCGATAAACTTTACTATAATGTCATGCAACACTGGGCCACAAAGAACCGATATTCCACAGATTTTCTATATGAAATTCGTGTTTACTACAACACAAAGAAGTGCTAAAATAATACTAGAGTAGCAGGGATATACAATCTGATATATAGTCTTGCTAATCCTAATAAAGTAAAATCCATGCTCGAATTTATTGTAATAAATTTATTGGTCATTGTCGAGTTTTCTCGATTTTGGCTCAGTTTAATAGTTTTCTACTTTCAGGGCACTTAATAAGACATAGTTATTAAAATTTGATTTTCTAGTTTTATGAATAACAAGCAAAGAGGTGTTAAGTTCGGTGGGGCCGAATCTGATCCACCACCAATGAGTGCATATCATAGAATTATCGCTAGATTAGAGGCTGCCGACATTACATAAAAGTGCACTACCATATTAGGAAAATTGTGATTCTTCATTATTATAATATTAATTGTCCTCTACTATATATAAATTTTAGTCAGAAATCTTCAAAAATGTGCCCTAAATATTATTAGGTAGAAACAATTTCCCTCAAGCCCAATTATCCCCTTTTGCAATTTCTTGATTCCATCTACAGCCTAAATGTCTGTACTATTTTGATAGGAAAAGTTCTAATATTTCCAATATGTTTCAGAGTGGAATGTACACACTTAAATTCAATGCTACAGCCGTTTGATTGTAGCCAAATTTAATTCCATTTAGATCATCATGCTATGAATATCGAAAGATCTCTTTATTTTTCGCGTCACCGCAGTGGGGGAAGTGTACACACCAAATTTCATTATTATAGATGCAGCCATTTGGTCGGTACCTTGTTAATCCCCATTCGCCCCATTTTCTGTCTAAATGTAAAAATTTCGAAAAATCCTTTTTATTTCGCATCTTCACAGTCAGATGAATGTACACACCGAATTTCATAATTTCAACTTCAGCGGTTTGGTAGGTACCATTTTTATCCCTATTTTCCAATTGTATCCCTAAAAAGTACGAATTTTGAAAAATCCATCTATTTATGTATCTACGCAATTAAAGGGATGTACATTCCAAATTTCATGTTTCTAGCTATTGTCTTATCATTGGTACCACTTTTATCGCTTTTTGTCCCAATTTACCCGATAAATCTTTTTATACCCTCCACCTCCAGGATGCTTGTATTTACTTGATATTTGCAATTCGCATTCCCTTTATAGCATAAAAGGGCACCATAGAGTGATTTTTATTTGTAGGGGGCGAAATGGGACAAAAAGGGATAAAAATGGTACTTATAAAACAACAACAGATAGAAACACGAAATTTGGCGTGTATATTCCTCTAATAGAGTAGATACATAATATAAAAGTATTTTTTCTAAATTCGCACTTTTTGGGGGTTAAATGGGGATAGAGGGATAAAAGTAGTACCAACCAAACGGCCGCACCTAGAATAATGAAATTCGGTGTATATATTCCTCTGATTGCGTAGACACATAAAATAAAGGAAATTTTCGAAATTCGTACTTTTAGGGTGTAAAATGGAAAAAGGGAATAGAAATTGTACCAAACAAATGGATGCAGCTAGAACCATGAAATGCGCTGTATACATTCCTCTGACTGCGTAGACCCGAAAATTTTTTTTCCAAACACGTACTTTCAAGGGATACAATGGGTACAGTGGATAAAAATAGTACCAACTAAAAAATTACAGCCAGAATGATGAAATTTTCCAAAGTCGTACTTTTAAGGAGTAAAATGCGAAAAAGGGGATAAAAGTGGTACTAACAAAATGGCCGCAGATAGTATCATGGAATTCGGAGTATTCATTCCGGCTAGAATTGTGAAATTCGGTGTACATCCCTCTAATTGCATAGACACGTGAAATGGAGGAATTTTTCGAAATTCGTACGTTTAAGGAATATAATTGAAAAAGAGGGGAAAAATGGGACCTTCCAAACCGGAATTTGTACATTTGGGCGGAGAAAGGGGCGAATGGGGATATCTTTAAAATTTGTACTTTTCTTATCAAAATTATACAGTCACTTTTCTGTATCTCCCTAATGGCGACTGACATCGCCTAATATTTAGGCATGTTCATTTTCACAATTACAGCATTGTATTTAATTATAGTAGTACATTGTATTTAATTATAGAAAAAAAATATATAGTAATGTGCATAAAAATATCACAATTTTCGTAATATAGTACTGTACTTCTATGTAAAGTCGACATCCTTTAATCTGCTGGTAATACTGTGAATGCACTCCGTGGTGGAGGGTATATAAGTTTCGGCCCGGCCGAAATTAACGCCTTCTTACTTGTTTGTACTGTTTGGGGACTACACGTTACTAGAGGGTACTAAAAAAATTTCAAGTGTATAAAAATCAGAAATTTTCAAAAAAATCCTTAAATTATCTGAATATTAGGGGTATTTTCAGTCATTGTTAGGGAAAAATGTTTCCCTCTGGGCCGATTTCGCCCACTTTCAATCCCAACCGATCTGCAACCATAAGACACATTTACGGAAAATGTCAACCTTCTAGCTCATTTTGTTCGGAAGCTGGCGTGCTTTCAACAGCCAGACGGACATGGTTATGGGGTTTCCGCTGAATATTTCAAGGTGCTACTGGAGGTGGAGGGTTTAAAAATAAATAAAAATTAAATATTGAGAATCAGATCAATATGTCAGCAGCGGAATGAGCGGAATGTGATTTGTATATTATCCTTCTACTGTAGAACTAAGTTGTGGACTGTGTAGCCTGTACATGGACTGTTTAGTGTTGTGTGAAAAGCATACTAAAGACCGTTTATGCTCGTTAAAAGACCAACGAACAAATATTATTCAGATTTATGTTTTTTGTACAGTTGTGGGTGTTTCCATGAAAACCTGGGAATTTGAAGATGTCATCATTATTAAAATAACATAATTTCCTAATCTAAACGAATTTTCGAAATTAGCAATAGCCACTTAGGGAATTTATTTCCGAGGAAATCATAATGATGACAACTTATGTTATACTCATGTATGTACGTCATACTTTTGGGTGGTTTGTGTAGGCTGACATACATACACGTGGAAGTAAGTATAATTAATTGTTTATTTTCAGGTCAGGTTCCTGGATGCGTATAAATAACATTTCTGCCGAAATTCATATCAATCATTCGTCCCAGGAAACTATCAAACATACGTTTGCACCATGAATATGTACTACTTGGAATTAATAACAATCATACGCCAACCCAACCAACCAGCTTCAGCAGTCATGCACCTACTAAGGGGTAACATTTTTGGCCGAATGGCACCGATAACAAAAGTAAAGATGAAATTTTGTACACGGACATAGTTGCTAATACATGATCGAAATGAAGGAATAATGGTTATTTCTTGAAATCACATTTAAGAGAATTATTATCCCGGATTTAGGAATTGTGGAATTTTTTATATATCATTTTAAAAGTGTGTTTCAAAAGTAAAAATTCTTGAGATAACCCAAGGTCTTAAATTACACCAGAATTTGGAGTACATTGTCACATGCTGTGATATATTAATAGTACCTTCCGATTTGATTCTACACAAAGCTGTACCTTTTCAAGTTTATAATGAGAAAATATAATTTATAATCAGAATATGAAAATTCATAAGCGGAAGATTTTAATTCACTAATAGCACTGTAAATTCACAATGAGAAATGTAAATTCATATTGAGAAATATAAATGCGGATTACGAACCTTCAAATTTATAATGAGAAATATAAGTTCAAAATGAGAAAATCCAAATATAAATTCATATTCTGAAAATATATATTCACAATGTGAAAATATTTATTAATAATGAGAAACAGTAAAGTTTATAATCGAAGCTATGTAAGTACGTTCTTTTCAATGGGTATTGCGGTAGTATGAATATTATCACAAGCGGATTAAACACTTCTTGGAATGTTCGCTAGAAAAATCTTGCGTTCCCGAAGAATATCATCATATCATGTAGGTCGTGTACCAACCATTCGTGGTCCGTTATTGTAAGAACAGATAAAGCTGTACCTCGAGAGCGTTGTTGATGAGGCAACAATAAGTATAACTGGAGGAGTCTGAGCAAGAGCAGTGCAACATGCAAGCTCATTTCACTCAGATGCAATATCATTAACTGATATGAATGTGGCAGAAAATAATTTTTAAATTAAAACAATTTTTAATTTTAAAACAAAACAATTAAAACTTTCTATCCGAATACAATTGAGTTCGGTAAAAAAGTGAAAACGGGAATGATTTTTCTATGTTTTCTAATCATAGGCTGATATGACCTGATCCACTTGGTCAAATCGAAATATGCATCGAGGCTATATCCAAACATGGAATGAAGTGACCCACTTTCTATGGCGGAAAAGTCAAGCCAGGAGCGAAATTTGTGTGGGAGCTATATAGTATACATCTGAACCGATCTGACTCATTTTTAAGCATGTGTGTTTCTATTTGAAATATAATATGTTTTGTCAGATTTGAAGCAGATCTGTTAAAATATGTGGTTTATAGAGTGTAAAATGTCAAATTGGAAGTGAAATTTGTGTGTATATAAATCTGAACCGATCTGACCCATTATCACCTTGGGTGTTTCTAATGGAAATATAAGATACATTGCCAAATTTGAAGAAGATATGTTAAAATATGTGATTTCTAGAACGGAAAAGTCAATTTGGGAACGACATTTGTATGGAGGCTATATTGAATAAGGTTCGTCCTTGAGTGGTAAAACTCACTTGGGCCAATTTTTGTTATGATCGGACCATAATTGCGACCTGTACTTTGATTACAAAAATTGATGGACGGACGGACTAGAGCTAGACTGACTTCGCTAAATCGATTCAAAAAGTGATTCTAAGTCGATCGGTATACTTAACAAGGGGTCTATCACGCTTCCTTTTGAATGTTACAAACAAATGCACAAAGATATAATACCCTAGTGGAGGGTATAAATATCGTATCACTATGTTTCTCTTGTTCGTAATTCATTTATGCATTACATTTTCCTATATCAATCTGAAATAAAATATTTTATTGATGTTCTCATTATAAATTTATATTTTCTCAATATGATTTTAAATTTTCTGAATATGAAAATATATTCTCTCATCATGAGTTTGAATTTTCTGATTACAAACTTGTATTTATCATTATGAATTGGTATGATCCTACTATGAGTTAAGAGTTTTCGATATAAATTTACAATTCTCATTATGAATATACACTACCTATTATGAATTTATATGTTTCTAATGTGAATTTACATTTCTCAATATAAATTTGTTATGTTCTGATTACAATTTCGAAAAGTGTATATGCTAATCCTTGTATTTCTCAAAGGACTGCCGTGCCCCTCCAGCGATCCATTTCAATTACAAATTGGACCAAAAATGTGGTGGTTATTTCGGCTTTTATAAAAAATAGCATAGAAAAGACTGGCTAGTTCCTGAATGGGCAGTTATGAAGCCGAAATACAATATATAAAACACATCAAAGATTAGTTTTAGCCGGAAATTTCCTCTAAATCTCTTCAAACCAATTTAAAAAATATTGTTTTAATTATTTATTATGTATTTTTTATGGGGTTATGTGGAATATTTTCTTATAACCCTATGAATCCCCAGCATAAATTGTTTAGATAACATAGAAACATGCCTAGAATGATTTTGGTGTATTTAGAGAAAAAATATGCATAAAAATGATTATAAAAATAAGGTCGAAAATACAAAATAATTAATTTGTAAACTGGAACTTTTATGGTCATAGATTATATGTTAAAATTAAAATTTACCTAAAAACATAAAAATTTTACATTAGAGTCGACCATAAAAATAGTACTGATTATTTTTCAAATTTCTGGTAATCTTAGATAGGTTGAACTTTGTCATTTAATAATGAAGCACAATACTCATCCGATCAATACAAGTTTTCTGTAAAGCCCATGTGTGGGTTCTCTGAACCCCATATGCCATATGGGTTCTCTGAACCCAAGACCGTTCTCTTCTCTCTCTTCTTTTAATATTTCTCAATTTCGTCGAGCGTATAGCACCCCATTTTGCAAATATCAAATATAAACCTGAAAATAAAAAATGGCGTTAAGTTCGGCCGGGCCAAACTTTATATACCCTCCATGGATTGCATTCCACAGAGGCTGTCGATTTTCGTAGAAGTGCATTGACATTGCAGGAAAATATATTTTTTTAATATAGCCAAACCCAAACAAATACAAATATTGAAAAAATATTTTTTTAAATAAATATACTATTCTTATTATTTCAAACCACACTTACAAGGCAAGGCTACCAATAGATATAACACTGTATATATCCAAATAATACTTCAAGTCAATTCAAAAAATATTATTCTTATAAAGGGTGATTTTTTAAGAGCTTGATAACTTTTTTAAAAAAAAAACGCATAAAATTTGCAAAATCTCGGTTCTTTATTTGAAACGTTAGATTGGTCCATGACATTTACTTTTTGAAGATAATTTCATTTAAATGTTGACCGCGGCTGCGTCTTAGGTGGTCCATTCGGAAAGTCCAATTTTGGGCAACTTTTTCGAGCATTTCGGCCGGAATAGCCCGAATTTCTTCGGAAATGTTGTCTTCCAAAGCTGGAATAGTTGCTGGCTTATTTCTGTAGACTTTAGACTTGACGTAGCCCCACAAAAAATAGTCTAAAGGCGTCAAATCGCATGATCTTGGTGGCCAACTTACCGGTCCATTTCTTGAGATGAATTGTTCTCCGAAGTTTTCCCTCAAAATGGCCATAGAATCGCGAGCTGTGTGGCATGTAGCGCCATCTTGTTGAAACCACATGTCAACCAAGTTCAGTTCTTCCATTTTTGGCAACAAAAAGTTTGTTAGCATCGAACGATAGCGATCGCCATTCACCGTAACGTTGCGTCCAACAGCATCTTTGAAAAAATACGGTCCAATGATTCCACCAGCGTACAAACCACACCAAACAGTGCATTTTTCGGGATGCATGGGCAGTTCTTGAACGGCTTCTGGTTGCTCTTCACTCCAAATGCGGCAATTTTGTTTATTTACGTAGCCATTCAACCAGAAATGAGCCTCATCGCTGAACAAAATTTGTCGATAAAAAAGCGGATTTTCTGCCAACTTTTCTAGGGCCCATTCACTGAAAATTCGACGTTGTGGCAGATCGTTTGGCTTCAGTTCTTGCACGAGCTGTATTTTATACGGTTTTACACCAAGATCTTTGCGTAAAATCTTCCATGTGGTCGAATAACACAAACCCAATTGCTGCGAACGGCGACGAATCGACATTTCACGGTCTTCAGCAACACTCTCAGAAACAGACGCAATATTCTCTTCTGTACGCACTGTACGCATTCGTGTGGTTGGTTTAATGTCCAATAAAGTAAACTGAGTGCGAAACTTGGTCACAATCGCATTAATTGTTTGCTCACTTGGTCGATTATGTAGACCATAAATCGGACGTAAAGCGCGAAACACATTTCGAACCGAACACTGATTTTGGTAATAAAATTCAATGATTTGCAAGCGTTGCTCGTTAGTAAGTCTATTCATGATGAAATGTCAAAGCATACTGAGCATCTTTCTCTTTGACACCATGTCTGAAATCCCACGTGATCTGTCAAATACTAATGCATGAAAATCCTAACCTCAAAAAAATCACTCTTTATATATTTTTTTTAAAAAAAAACTTAAATCTGAAATATTGGTAGATAGTGGGCGCTACAATTGGTTGTATTTCCATTCTATTTTAATTCCAGATGTACAAATTTTGAAAATCCATTATCTCACGTACATAGTGCAAAATAACCTAACTTCATGATTCAACCAATTTTTGCCGTAAAAATAAAGAGCGCGAATTTGGAAAAATATTTTTATTTTGCGTGTCTATGCAGTCAGAGGAATGTATACACCGAATTACATGATTCTAGCTGCGGCTATTTGGTTAGTACCATTTTTATCCCCTTTTTCCTATTTTACACCCTTAAGAGTACGACTTTCTAAAATCGTTATATTTAACTTGTCTAAGCAATTAAAAGGATGTACACACCAAATTTCATAATTCTAGCCGTAGCCGTTTACTTGGTACTATTTTTATCTCTCTGTGCCCATTGTATCCTTTTAAAGTACGAATTTGAAAAAACCTTTTATTTTTCGAGTCCACGCAGTCAGAGGAATGTGTATTCCGAATTTCATGACTCTAGCTGCGGTCATTTGGTTGTTACTATTTTTAACCCTTTTTTCCATTCTAACCCCAAAAAGTACGAATTTCGAAAAATACTTTTATATTATGTATCTACTCAATTAGAGGAATGTACACATCAAATTTCGTGTTTCTAGCCGTTGCCGTTTGAAAGGTACCATTTTTATCCCTTTTTGCGCCATTTCACCCCCTACGAATAAAAATCACTTTGTGGTGCACGTGTTGTGCGCACACCCAATATCAAGTAAGTACAAGCAGACATATTGAAAACAAGTAAGGAAAGGCTAAAGTCGGCCGGGGCCGACTATATAATACCCTACACCACTCCCTGCGTATGTACCTCGCTTTGATTACTAAACCCATTTATTTCATGGGAGCAATTTTATGTAGTTCATATAAATTATACAGTTACTATAAATTCATCTTCAGTCATATTTAACGAATATAGTTAATAATATGGTAATTGATCCAATTATCCGACAGACAAATACAAATTATACAGTAGTAATAGGATGAATCGGACCGACATTTCAAAAGGGGGCATATAACTACATTTTGGGCCTGGTCCAAAACATGGGCCTATATATTTCTCATTCACGGTAGGTATTCAGAATGGGACCCCATTTGGGTTATACCAAAGTATGGACATATGGGCATCTCCCAAACAAGTAAGGAAATGCTAAAGACGGACGGACTTTCTATCTCATTACAATTCAATTCGGTAAAAAATGAAATCGGAAAGGATTTTTGTATCCTGTAAATGTATGTGTTTGACAAAAAATGTTAAATCGGAAAGGACATTTGTATGGGGGTATATTGAAACCTGGAACGATGTGACCCCCTTTCACCATGTATGTTTATTGGTGAAATATAATATGTAAAGTTTGGCCAAAATCGGTTAAACATTCGTGAGCAACATTTGTATGAGGGCGATATCTAAATCTGAACCGATCTTACCCACTTTCACCATAGGTTGGATTATAAGATGTTGTGCCAATTTTAAAGAAAAACGGGTACAATATGTGGATTTTCTAAAAATCTGAACCGATCTTACCCAGTTTCAGCAAAGATGTTTCTAGTTCGATTATAAAATGTTGTGCCAAATTTAAAGAAAATCGGGTACAATATGTCTTTTCAAGAGCGGAAAATGTCAAATCGGGACCGACATTTGTATGGGGGCTATATCTAAATCTGAGCCGATCTTACCCAATTTTTGCATAGGTATTTCTAGTTAGATTATAAGATGTTCTGCAAAATTTAAAGAAAATCGGGTACAATATGTCGTTTCTAGAGCGGAAAATGTCAAATCGGGAGCGACATTTGTATGGGGGCTATATCTAAATCTGAACCGATCTTACCCAATTTTTGCATAGGTGTTTCTAGGTGGATAATAAGATGTTGTGCCAATTTTAAAGAAAATCGGGTACAATATGTCGTTTCTAGAGCGGAAAATGTCAAATCGGGAGCGACATTTGTATGGGGGCTATATCTAAATCTGAACCGATCTTACCCAATTTTTGCATACGTGTTTCTAGTTGGATTATAAGATGTTCTGCCAAATTTAAAGAAAATCGGGTACAATATGTCGTTTCTAGAGCGGAAAATGTCAAATCGGGAGCGACATTTGTATGGGGGCTATATCTAAATCTGAACCGATCTTTCCCAATTTTGCATACGTGTTTCTAGTTGGATTATAAGATGTTGTGCCAATTTTAAAGAAAATCGGGTACAATATGTCGTTTCTAGAGCGGAAAATGTCAAATCGGGAGCGACATTTGTATGGGGGCTATATCTAATTCTGAACCGATCTTACCCAATTTTTACATAGGTGTTTCTAGGTGGATTATAAGATGTTGTGCCAATTTTAAAGAAAATCGGGTACAATATGTGGTTTCTAAAGCGGAAAAAGTGAAATCGAGAGCGACATTTGTATGGGGGCTATATCTAAATCTGAACCGATTTCCTCCAAATTCAATACCGATGGCCAGAAAAAATAACTTCTGCCAAGTTTCATGACAATCGGACAACAGTTGCGACCTGTAGGGTGCGAACAAGCTTAGATGGACAGCAGACGGACGGACGGACGGACGGACAGACAGACATCGTTAAATCGACTCAGCTGGTGATTCTAAGCCGATCGGTATACTTAAAGGTGGGTCTAGCTCGATTATTTCTTGGTGTTACAAACATTTGGCGCGAAACTAACTTACCACGTGGTGGTGTAGGGTATAAAAATGTGCTTAAATACTCTAAAATATTAGGAAATATTATGGCCATTTTTAGTCCTTGTGAGAGAAACATTTTTCCCTTTTGGGCCGATTTCGCCCAGTTTCAATCCCAACCGATATACGGCTATAAGACGCATTTATGTAAAATTTGGACGTCCTAGCTCCATTCGTTTAGATGCTAGCGTGCTTTCAACAGACAGGCGGACATGGCTAGATCGTCCTAGAATTTTATAATGATCAAGAATATATATACTTTATAGGGTCTCAGGTCGATATTTCCAGGTGTTACAAACGGAATGGAAAAGATAGTATGCCCCCATCCTGGAGGTGGAGGGTATAATAAAAAGGAATGTTATTCTACCTTTCAAAGTCAAAGTAATCGGTAATTTTTTTTTCAATTTTATATAATTTTTTATAGTTTTAAATGGCCCACCCTATACCCTTAAAATAGGTCAAACCAATTGCAAAATTTAAGAATTTGAATATACACTTATCAGCAAGATTTTCAATTTGTGTGTTTAAAATAAATATAAAATATTTTTTAAAGAAGAATATTTCATGAGATTTTCAGAGTAAACGGTTTCGTGTGAATATTTTTTGTCCGTGTTAAGACAGAACGAGCCTTTATTTAAGGCTAAATTTTGTTCGTGGCCACAACGTAATCAGGAGCATAAATGAGGATATTTCGATATAAGGTCCGCAAAATTGCCTCACCGATTTGAGATGTTTACTGAAATATGCGATAAAATGAGCATTTTTGCCGGCGTTGCTCGCGTTCATTCTTCCCTATTCGTATGTTTTTGAAAATAAAATAAGTTTTAAAGAATAGTTTATGTGGGCAGTAGCCAGAACCCTTTCTCAGTCCTCTGGCTAGCCACTGTAAAATTTTCAGGAGAATCGGTCCATCGGTTTGGCGTCCAGACAGACATACAGACACACATTGATTTTTACATATATATAGATTTATTTGTTATTTTATGTTATTATGGGAAATATTCCCGTCGCTGAATTATTTTGCAAATAAAAGCGACCTGGAAATATTGGCTTGAGATAGGATTTTAAACGCTACAGCGCATATATATTTTCTAAATCATTATCAGATTCCAAAGAGATCCAGGGCAAGGCGTCTGTCTTCTAGTCTGCCCAAAACACAACAATGTCATAGAATCACAACCATGCAAACACCCATATGGACGAATGAAAATCATGCTAAAATCCTGCTTCCGTGCTTTCATGTACAAAATATTTTTGTAAATGGTCCATACGAATTCAAATATTTCTATCAACAAACCGTAATGCCACAAGGCCCCTTCAGCATACCACATCAACATGCACATCCACATCTACAGTCAACATACTATCTGCATCCACATCCCCACCAACCCAATTTGTTGAAAGCCTTAAAGCAACAAATGTGCGAACGAAAGCGAGAGAAAAACAACGCAAAAAAGTAAAACGTGAACACTTAAGCCCCCAGATACGGAGCTCTAACAAAGCTGTGGGATAATAAATGTTGCTTGCATGTTTCATGTCCCACGTCCCATAATGCACGTAACACACACAGTCACAGACACATATGCTTACAACAGCACTTGCATAAAGTAAACCTAAATAAGGATGCACATGCACACACGTCCTTTTGTGTATGTCCCTGTTTCAGATGTATGTATGTATGTGACGAATAATCGAGCTCGAGTTAAAAGCTAAGCAACTCAATAAGAGTTCAGGGTTGACTAAAATATTTTTTGATGATACATATGCAGTTATATGGGGAGGGGGTGTGTGACACAGTCCATGGTAAATAGCAGAAAGGACACAATTGCACACACACACACATTCATGTTGTGTAAACATCAACAGCAAATATCCTTAAGAGCAGTGTATAATGGTGAAAAGATATGGATACAATGTAGCCATTGTAGCAGAGAATGGCGATAGTGTTAAAGCCTAGACAGTGGTTCAGATGCAGAAGAATAGCACATTCTTCTGCATCTCCAATCTTAGAAACTAAATAAACCTCAAAATCAAATGAAATAACATCCACAGAGAAAAACAAGTAAAAAGGTGTTAAGTTTGGCCGGGCCAAATCTTATATACCCTCCACCATGGAGTGTATTTTACAGTATTATCGCTAGATTAGAGGCTGTCGACATTACACAGAAGTGTACTACCATATTAGGAAAATTGTTATTCTTCATTAGTATAATATAAATAGTCCTCTACTATATATAAATTTTAATATAATTATTAGTCAGAAATATTCAAAAATGTTCCCTAAATATTATTAGGTAGAAACAATTTCCCTCAAGCCCGATTTTCCCATTTGCAATTTCTTGATTCTAGCTACAGCCTAAATTCCTACCTCTTATTTTCACACCGAATTTCATTATTATAGCTGCAGCCGTTTGGTTGGTACCATTTTTATCCCCATTCACCCCATTTACCATTTTTACCACTTTTTGTCCCATTTCACCCGCTAAATCTTTTTTGTACTTTCTGATGATTACACGTTACTAGAGGAAGGTATGAAACAAATTTCAAGTGTATAATAATCTGAAATTTTCAAAATAATTGCTTAAATAGTCTAAATATTAGGGGTATTTTCAGTCCTTGTTCGGGTAAAACTTTTCCCTCTGAGCCGATTTCGACCTCTTTCAATCCCAACCGATCTGCAACCATAAGACACATTTACGGAAAATTTCAACCTCCTAGCTCATTTCGTTCGGCCGCTATCGTGCTTTTAACAGACAGGCAGACAGACGGACATTGCTAAATCGTCTTAGAATTTTTCCAGGATACAGAATATATATACTTTATGAATGACAAAGTTAATATACCCCCATCCTACTGGTGGAGAGTATAATAAAGCCCAACAGAGGAGAAAGAGTCCCCAAATTAGAATTAGAAAATCCCAAATATTTGGAGGTTATTTCATAACAAACTAACCCCCTAAGGAAAAAGGAAGTATCTGTAATGAAGTTCCAATCAAATGAAATAAACCCCAAATAATCATTCCAGCGAGTCCCATAAAACACAAATCAAAACAAAAATGTGGAATGGACTGTGAAAGTCCAAGTCGAAACAACGTATAAAACAAGCCAAAGATTAATTTATGTTGAGAACCTTTAAATTCTTTAAATTACATATTTATACCCTCAGTCTACAGAGTAGGAGGATATATATCATTTGCGACAGAAAAAAAGTGTAACGCATTGGAGGAGTGACTTAAGACCCCAAGTATGTTTGAACCAAATCCGTTTCACGGCTTTTTAAGGTGTTTCAGACATGTCCGTCCGTCCATCTGGCTGGCTGGTGTACACGATAACTCTCGAAAGGAGTTAAGGACTCGATTCAAATTTGCACATCATCATATTTTTCCCAAACTTAGTTGGGCTAAATTGTCACGCCCCATCTGGTACCTCTCACATAAATAGCCCATATTCCAATGTTAAATTAAAACCTATATAACTTCCACACGGATAATCGGAATCAGCTATATTTTAATTTGATAATATTTTTATAATATCCTTAAGTGTACTGAATATGATGGGTTTTCCCACGCCCCTTCCAGTACCTCCCACACAAATCATGCAAAACTACATAAAATTAAGTAGTTAAAACTCGGAATGATCGGAATACTGTGAAATTTGATATTTATTTAATTATTGTCTCTATCCTAGGTAATATTAAATCCTTCATAACTTACTGGTGCATGGAATCCACGATGATTTCATATTTGATCATGTTTTTACAATTTTTTTATAAATGTGGAAGCTGGGATCATGTATTACGAATCTCCTAGCACATTTCACACAAATTATCCTGTACTTCATAAAATTGTATTCCTTATAAATTCCGTCTGAAGCTTACTTACTTTGATTAAATCTTCAGCATAAAATTTACAGGAAATATATCTAGAATAGTTTTAGTATACTTTGGGGAAAATATTGATATACTAATTTTTAAAAATTTAGACCAAAATCTTCAATCTGCTGTTTGCTTTCAATGTTTTCCCTATGAATTCCATTTCATATTGCAAAAAATAACTTGGCCTAATAGCTCGTAGCGAATTGTACGAAAATAAATAAAGTTTGTAAAACTCAAGTGTTGTAAATTATACAATAAATTACACCGTTCAACAAATTAAGACATTTTTGACTGGAAAAGAATAGCTACCCTATAATTCTGAAAGGACATGTTGATAAGATAATTTTTGTAGAATAAACTTATAGTCCAGCTGGTCTGAGTTTCTTGTTACAGTGGATCAAAGTTTTGATCCCCACTGAAATTTTCCAGAAAATTTATCCATAGAATATTTTAACCCTTAAATGTCCTTTTTGAAATGACTTTTTTGATTTTCTCGGAAAAGGGTCAAATCGACCCATAAATAGATGAGCTAGAGGCTTAAGATCTTCCCAAAAAACAATGATCCACTGTAAAAAGAAACGCAGACCAACTCAGACCAATATAAGTTTATTCTGCAAAAATGGTCTACTCAACTTGCCCTTTCAGAATTGTGGGGTTGCTACTCTGTTCCAAAAATGCTGATGAACAGTGTTATTAAAATACTCCAGATTTTCGTGGAAATTGGAATCTGTATAATTTTGCAAGTAAAGTTTTACGATTTTTATGAGATTTTCAGAAAAATCGGAGTTAAAAAATTGAACCGAAAAATCTTTTCATCCATACTAGTTACGAAATAAGTAAATGAATGAGATTTCAGCATTTTTTAAGGTAAAGGTCTAGTAATATAGCGATATTTAGACCGTACTCAACCAAAAAAAATACGTTTTTCATACATACCTATTATACTACTCTATAAAAATGTCTCTGGAACTCTTAATTTTTAGGTATATTTAAATTTTTTTTAAGATTTATTCTTTGTATTTATTTGATATTTAAATCATTTCATATAATTATTTTTTTATAATTTTAGCCATATCTTCGGCGAAAATGAAAATTTACACAAATATTCAATTTGTATTTTTTGTGTTTCCCGTGCTCAACGAAAAATATCGATCTTCCAAAAAACATGTACCAATCTTAACCCTAGTAATTTTGTTGTATAAGTAGGCGTTTAATTTTGCTATTTAAGCGGGAAGATCATTATTTACATTGTTGTCTTCGGTGACCCCCAATAAAATTTTCCGGTAATTTTTTCTAGAATATTTTAATCCTTAAATGTCCTTTTTGAAAGGACTTTTTTGATTTTCACAAAAAATGGACAAATAAAGAAAGGAACTAGAGGGTTAAGATCCACAAAAATAATCCTCATAGGACAATACAGTTCTAACAATAAGAATTCTCTCAGAGATTAACTTACAATACATTCCTCACTTACTTTCCTTCGATAAAAAATGAAAACTTTGACCCACTGTAAAAAGATTTTCAGTCCAGCTGGACTATAAGTTTATTGTTCCATTCAAAAAGTCTTAATTTGTTGGACAGTGTAACTAATAGCTGAGATACTAACGTAATATATTTTCAAAAAAATAAAATTTTTGTTTAAATAGCATTCTTGTTGCACCATAAAAATATTACTATACTTCTATATTAAACCATAGATTTTCTTCATTAGAAAATAAAATAATATATTTAATTTTCGACTTCAAATTGGTTTTGTCGCCCAGAAAAAAACTTTTTTTAAAATGCTCTTACATTTACAAAGAGGATGATAACTTCTACGTTTGTACAGATTTATTGGCGACTTGAAAAATTGCACAGAAAATGGCCCAAATCCGAAAATATTTCAAAAAATTGTGAAAAATGAAATTACCCCAAAAATAAAAAAATCGTCCAAAAGTGCATACAAATTGCTCACCGAATTCCATTATTCTAGATACAGACGTTTGTACCTTTCGGTACGTTCCCCCTAAAAATACTAATTTTTGTTCTTTTACGAGTCTACAGAATCCATTTCCGTTTTATCCTTAATATCCACTTATTTTCCAAGCTAGTCTCTTTAATATCTATGGATTATTTTCCCACCACACGTACCACTGTCTCCATTCTAAATACTCAGCCTTGAGGCTTCAGTAAGGATGCACTTCCTACTCCATCTCCAGCCAAACCATTGGATATAACCTTATGAGCATTTAGTTGCATGTGTTGATTTAAAGCCCAACATTATGTGATCTGATATCGGATATCGTACAACAAATTTCTATGAAATTATTATTATGGCGTCTTAGATTTTTTTGCAATACCCCCCCCCCCCCCCAACCAATCTAACCACCCACAACAACAAACCTGGCTACCATTCAACTACACCAAGTGGCCGAACTAGAGGCGTCTCGCTGTCTTTAAAGTATAAAAATTATTTATGTGCCATAATACTTGAATGGCATGGCTGAGAGGATTGCATGCATTTGGTTTTTGCTCATGTAAAATGCATTTTGCTTTGAACGTCTTGTTCGTTCGTTTTGTTTTGTTGTCCTCTGGTGGTGTGAAGAGTAAATATAAATAGAAACATTTCCAATAATCACATAACGTATGAGTTATTGACAAATGGAAATGGCATTTGTGTGGCAATAAATTTCCACTTAGAATGGGGTTAATGGCGGGAATGTTGTTGGAAAGGGTGGGTAAAATGGTGAAAGAGGTATTATTTTGAATAGGCGAGTGGACAAAGGAGCAGACGTAGGGATAGAGGGGCGACCTGTGGTCAGGAGGAGATAGTTAGAAGGACAGACAGTAGGATAGAGGGAGGGAGAGTTGAAAAGACGAAAGAAAAGGCTGAGTGCCGGACAGAGAGGTGGTTGGAGAGGAGGTAGAGCGAACACAAAAAGCGATTGGACAGCTGAAAAGTGTAAATCGGACTCTGGTCGGCTTTCATAAAAATAAATGAGCAGAGTTTCAAATGATAGGAATTTAAAAAATATATATATTGTTTCAAAAATACGTAGAAAATACTAAGATTTTATTCAAATATGGCATGAGTACACCCTTGGCTATCACGTGGAAGTTGAGCCTAAATACAATTCTCCTCCCAAAAAAAAAAACACTTACCCTAGTGTTCACATCCTTGTCTCTTCATCATAAGGAAAAATGTATTTAAGGTACCTTCACTGGGAGTACTTTCCCTTCTAGCATTGACAAATCAATAAATTTTATATAAGCCCCGCACATATGTCTGTAGATATTTTATGGTCTTCCCAAAACCATCACATGATTATATTTATGTATGGATGTGTATTATTCAAAGATTGAACTGTTTGTTATAAAATTCAACACCGAATGGATATAAAATTCAAATTACGTTGCACAGACATACATACATGCATAGATCTGCAATCGAATGCCGGATAATAAAATTGGCGACGGAGTGATTTATGGTTGAATACCGAAGCGAATCTTTGGTGGGATTTATTCGTTTTTATTTGTGGCCGCTGACTAACAAAGTTTGAATAAAGTGCTGGCTTTTGTGGCATTCAGTTAGGGGAAATGACCTTATAATTCGGTCAATTCGGTTTTAAGTGGTTTCCATGTGTTTTAAGGAACTTCGTGATGAAGTTTTAAGGAACTAAGTGATGATAAATGTTTTTCAACAAATTTCGGATAATTCTGGCAATAGGAACTATGAATCTAAGCAGTTTCATGCAAGCACTTAAATCAAAAGAGATCAAATCCATGTATATGCATATGGTCGACCCTGCCCCGCCGTTTGAATTTTTTATACTGGCAAGTGGTTAATTCGGAACAGATCTTCGTTAGGGACTATATCAAATTCTAAATCCGAGTTACCTCATGTCCAATAGGGTCCGTCCGTGGTCGAACATATATATCATTCACATTTATTTTCATTTAACGATGTCACATTTATTAGAAGCAAATCACAGAACGAACTCGAAGTCTTCATGATATATTTAACACGGAGATCACAGTTATTCGCCGAGAACATATAGGTGGTCATCCGAATGTATTTCATACTAATCTCGCAGATATCATACAACGAAACTTTCTATAAGCCACCGTGATGTCAGATTGTTATTGAAGTATTATTGTCATTATCATTGTCTTATGGACAATTTCGTCACATTGGCTTCGACGATCTGATTACTTCAGTTTATTACTTCGTATTATCTTTAACGACCATATTCGAAACAATGTCATCCTTACTATGGAAAACGAACAGTGGTTCCAAGTCGATATTTTGACGAAATTTCACATGCTTAGAGCAGAGGTGTTTTGCAGATGATTTGTAAAATTAAAGATCTCTAGCAGCTATGGGGGCCACGATGTGACCCACCAAAGTTAAATAGCAGTACCCGCTGCTTCGCACGCGAAAAAGCCAGTTATTTGTTATTTTGTTATATTATGATTTTATCCGTCTCAGTTTTTGGATAGTATTTATTTAATTTTCTTTTGGTGGATATAGATAAATCTAAAATAGTAATTTGGAAACCTCCTACAGTCAAACCTCACACACAGTCAAAGTAATGTGCTTGTCGATATGCACTATTTTAGCTGAACTCCTTCGTATGTATAATTTTTATCATTTTCTACCAAGTTTTGAACCAAAAATTCCCACCATTTATATCCTCGATCTCTTTCCCAAAAAGGACACATTTTGAAAACCCACTATAGGTAACATGTGTTTTTGCTTCCCCTAAAAATATGTATTTTATTTGGTAACACATTTATTTCTTTTCGGAACGTATCATTGTATTATGCATACATTTTGAAATATCCATTTATGTTCCGCGTTTACGTAATTAAAGGACTGTACACAATTTGTATCCCTTTTCGTCCCACGCATCCTTTAAAAGTACAAATTTCGAAAAGTCCAATTTTACTGCGCTTCTACGTGGTCAGAAGAATTTACATACTAAATCAAGAAATCCATTTCTGTTGCAAGTCTACGTTGTCAGAGGAATTTACACTCCAAATTTCTCGACTATAGCAGCAATACGTTAGTTGGTACCATTTTTATCCGCTTTTGTCCCGCTCACCTCCTATAAGTACAAATTTCAAAAAAATCCATTTAGATTTCGCTTCTACGTTGTCAGGGAATTTACACTCCAAATTTCGCAACTGTAGCTGCAATATTTTAGTTTGTACAAATTTCGAAAAACTCATTTAGATTAGCGCTTCTAAATTGTCAGAGAAACTTACACACCACTTTTCACGACTTTAGCTCCAATACAACTTGGTACAACTTGTATCCCTTTTTGCCCTGCGCACCCCTTGAAAGTAAAAATTTCGAAAAATCCAATTTTACTTCGCTTTTATATGGTCAGAGGAATTTACATGCCAAATTTCACGATTCTAGGTGTTATACTTTAGTAGGTACCATTTTTATCCCTTTTTGTCTCTCACGCCCCTAAAGGTACAAATTTCGAAAATCTAATTTTACTTCGCTTTTATATGGTCAGAGGAATTTACATACCAAATTTCACGATTCTAGGTGTAATACTTTAGTTGTTACCATTTTTATCGCGCATGCCCCTTAAAAGTACAAATTTGGAAAAATCCAATTTCACTTCGCTTTTATATGGTCAGAGGAATTTACATACCAAATTTCACGATTCTAGGTGTAATACTTTAGTTGGTACCATTTTTAACCCTTTGTGTCCCGCACGCCCCTGAAGAGTACAAATTTCGAAAAATCCAATTTAACTTCGCTTTTATATGGTCAGAGGAATTTACGTACCAAATTTCATGATTCTAGCTACAATACTTTAGTTGGTACCATTTTTATCCCTTTTTGTCCCGCTCACCCCTTTAAAGTACAAATTTCGAAAAATCCATTTATATTGCAAGTATACGTTGTCAGAGAAATGTAAATACCGATTGTCGCGATTCTAGCTGCAATTTTTAAATTGGTACGCTTTTTATCCCTTTTTGTTTCTTTCCTCCCTTAAAAGTTCAAATTTCGAAAAATCCCTATTTGTAGCTCTTCTGCATGGTCAGTGCAAGGAACACACCGAATTTCATATTTCTAGCTACTGCTGTTTAGTCAAGACGAAGGTTCGATGTTTATCCCTTTTTGTCCCATTTTACCCCCTAAAAGTACGAATTTCGTAAAACCCTTTCTTAGTCGTCTTTGGGAACTACCCTGAAAATTTCATCACCCTGGCTTCAGCCCTTTGCCAAAACCACAATTTGAAAATATATTGACAATGTTTTAGGACTCGTTAATATCTAAAGATAAAGATATTTGGGTTACAAGAACAAAATTTCTTTTTTTAGAGATTGGTTTTGCATTTTTAACGTTACGAATACACTATAAGCTTGATTTGTTTATTCAAAAATCAATTCGTTTTGTTTCAAAAAGGGAATAACATTATTTCTATAGAAAATTTGTTTATTTCCTCCTGAAAGTGAAAATTTCTGTTATTTTTCGCTAAGGAGACATAATTTAGATGTGTATAATGCCCTTCTGGAATCATTTTAGTCAAAGGACCTCCAATTTTTCAATACAAAAAAAAAATATTTGCAAAAATTCTCAAATCTCAAACAAAACACAGAATGGAAAATTTAATTTATTTTTTCTTAACCCATTAAAGAAATGACGTCTATTTTAGTATAAAATTCCAAATTTTGGAATATATTTTCTCCACTTTAGGAATTTGAGTATTGTTGTTATATCTCGATTTGTGTAGAGTGTAATGTTGAATTTGGTTTTCTAATAAAGTTTACGAAATTTTTAGTATTACGCGTATTGTATAGAGTGATCAAAAAACCGCTTTTTAAAAATTTATAAATACCAGTGAAATGTTTTTTTCGTTTTTGCAGAAAACCTATTTTTCTGACAAGAAAAAAATCTAATTGAATCTAGCCTTTCTCAAAATTTTATATACATTTTTGACCACACTCAGTGTTCTTTGGCCTCATAATTTCATGGAAATTTGAAAGTATTTTTATAGAGTAATTTCTTCTTGATGTACATACACATTATTAATGTTGATAGTTATGTTTAAATTTCGTTCGCAGACGTCAATTTGAATTTGAAAGTATTCTGCCTCTAATTCAGTCTTGAAAAGACTAGTATGCAAACAAGACTTAGAACTTTTTAAAAGAGATATCATTCAAAAGGAGACTGCTGTCAAAATCTGTCTCCGTCGTCAATTCTATAAAAATTTCTAATAAATAATAAATAGCTTTAACAGATTCTGTTGTGTTTGTAAACACATTTGTGTGTGTTAATAGAAGTTTTGCTATTCAATAAGAATAAAATTGTTTTATTTTAACTTTAATAGTTAATTAGTAGTATTTTATTTGATTCCACAGCAATTTTTGGAAGTTGATTGACCACAATTCATGTTTGGAAATTGAAAGTGTTTTCATTCCGTAATAAAAATTCGATTTACATTTTCTGTAGAAGCAAAATTCGGATTACATTTAATTTTCAAATGGAATTTGTCTGTGTGACAAGGTCCATCAAATAAACTTTGAACGTCTCCGTTACAAAACGCACTTTTTAGACACTTTATGTTAACATATGTTTAAATATATAAATAATTTCTGATAGTTTATTTGTGTGAAAATAAAAAAACGGTGGAACCAGACGGAGAACCCGGTTTTATCGGCTGTTCGTAAAACCGTGATTTTGAGATGATTCAGAAAAAGTGATTCACTATTAATTGTCTATGGTACAGACAAAAAGTGGTATAATTTTTTTCAGAAAATACCAATTTTTCTAATTCGTTATTATAATAAGATGTAGTTAGACAAATAAATAATTAATTAATCGAAACCTAAACCTCGGGCTACATAAGTAATAATTGAAAATCATACACAGACGACAATTATTCTCTAAAAATCATATTTTGGGATTTATTTTCCCCGTTTTAGGAATTTTTTAATTTTTTCGTTTGTTTTATTTTGGTCTGTAATCAATATTTAATTTGAACTGGGCAATTCTCTCGGCTTAAGACCATTTTGCATCTATATTTTATAGAATGCAAACTTATATAAAAATGGCATGGGGGTATTTATTACTTGGCTGCACACTACAACTGGCCCGTGAAAGCCTTCTTCATTCGGGAGTAGTAAAGTGTTAACATGGAAGAAATAAGAATTGCTAGTAGTATAGTTTCGACCGAATAAAGTCGACATACGAAAAATCTATTTGTATGTTATGAACCTTTTCATAAAATCAACAAATTCTTTTATTAAAATTATGAAAAACATTTCATAACACATATATTTATTGGTTATGAATATTTCATAATCATTAAGAAATTATTATTTAATACACAATAATTTAACAATTTTATTTTATGAAGTATGAAATGTTCATGCAAAAATTGTATGATACATTTTATTTATGAATGTATCATACATATTAAGAAAAAATGCACTAAATTTATGAAAAACCTTTTATGAAATAGTTAATAATAGTTAAAATAATTAATAATCAATTAAGTTACTGACTTATAAGAGCTCAAAACCGGGGTTTTACCCATAAGTCAAGATTATGAATGTGTCTGGGAACTATAAGAAAAATGGTAACATATCAATTCCCAGGAGTTACTACTTCATACTTTTTTTGTATCACTGTGTAATCATGCCATATGAGTAAAATTAAAATGTCCCATTACATTTGTGAATCCGTTTAGTCCTCAGGATATACATCATGTGCCAATAAAATTAAATATTGAGTTTTATTTATTCGAATCGGTTGAGTCTTTATATAGTATTGCTCATAATTATGATTGTTGCAGCTTTGAATTGATAAATAATGAGCATCAACAGGAAGCATATTTTTCAGGACAGAACGCTAATGCTAATCTGATTTCAACAATAAAATACAAAGTATTTCTTTAGGTAATATTCCACGATTGAAGCCAAAATCTTAAATCAAAAGCTTACGAAGATGGGGAATAAGTATTTTAAAGCTTATTCATCTTCTAACTCCCCTAAGAGTAAAAGGCTGTATGAGAACTACTCAAGAGAATTTTATTTCTTAATTAAATTTTTATATAATCTGTATATAACGTACTTTGAGAACAAAATTAATAGCAATGCAAATTATTTCTGGCAATTCATAAAATCCAAAAAATCTAATAGCGCCTTCCTGTGAGCAGGTTCATCTTTTTGTACATTTTTTAAAGCGAATTTTCAGTCTGGTGACCTGCCGTTCAATAATATATTCCTAAATATTATTACATCTGGTATTAATGTCGAATTTATAGTTTGATACATGAATATCAGAAAAGGATATTGTTTCTGTGCCATTACATTACCATTACTCTGCAGAGTAGGAGGGACAGAAAAAAGTGAAAGAGTGACTTACGACCCTATGTATGTTTGGCCCAAATCCGTTTCACAACGTTTTAAGATGTTTGAGCCATGTCCGTCTGCCTGGCTGGCTGGAGTACACGATAAATCTCGAAAGGAGCTAAGGAATCAATGCAAACTTTGCACATGGTAATAGTTTCGCCAAACATAGTTTAAGTTCGAAGATGGGCGAAATTTCCACGCCCCTTCTGGTAGCTCCCACACAAATGGTCCTTATTCCTATCTTAAATGAAAACCAATGAAACTTCCACACGGATATTCAGAATTAGCTACATTTTGGTATATGATAAAGCTTTTATAAACGCTTTAAGCGTGCGAAATATGGTGGGTTTTGCCACGCCCCTAAAATTAAAGCTGTTGGAATACTCTGAAATTTGACGTTTGGCAATGTTTTTGTGGCCGTTTGGAACACTTGAAATATGGGCGATATCGTCACACCCTTTCTGGTACCTCCCAACCAAAGTGCAATAAGCCATGGTTAAAATAAAACCAATATAACTTCCATACGGGTAGTCAAAATCAGATGAAATTTGTTATTTGAAAATATTTTTATGATCACATTAAACATAATAAATATTTATGCTTTAGCCACGCCCCTTCTAGTACCTCCCACACAATTGCCTCTATCCTAGGTAAAATTAAATCTTGAATCTTAAATTTGTAACTAGCGATGCCTGAAATCCATTATGACTTCATATTTGATCATAGTTTTACAAATGTGGAAGCTGAGTCTATTTGCCACAAACCTTCAAGTAACACCCACATAAATAATCCCTCGCTAAGTAAAATTTATTTCCTTCACACATGTTTTCTGAGAGTGAGGCTATACATAGGTCGATTTAACGGACTGAAACTTACTTATTTTTAGGACGAACGCTATTTAATTTGAGGCAAATCGGTTCAGATTTATATATAGCTCCCATACAAATTTCGCACCCGATTTGACATTTTCCGCTTTAGAAACCACATATTGTATTCGATTTTCTTTAGATTTGGCACAACATCTTATAATCCAACTAGAAACACCTGTGCAGAAATTCGGTAAGATCGGTGCAGATTTAGATATAGCCCCCATATAAATGTCGCTCCCGATTTGACTTTTTCCGCTTTAAAAGCCACATATTGTACTCGATTTTTTTAGATTTGGCACAACATAATTTAACGAGAAGCACCTATGCAGAAATTGGGTAAGATCGGTTCAGATTTAGATATAGCCCCCATACAAATGACGCTCCCGATTTGACATTTTCCGCTCTAGAAACCACATATTGTACTCGATTTTCTTTAAATTTGGCACAACATCTTATAAACCAACTAGAAACACCTGTGCAGAAATTGGGTATGATCGGTTCAGATTTAGATATAGCCCCCATATAAATGTCGCTCACGATTTGACTTTTTCCGCTTTAAAAGCCACATATTGTACTCGATCTTCTTTAAATTTGACACATTATCTTATAATCTAACTAGAAACACCTATGCAGAAAGTGGGTAAGATCGGTTCAGATTTAGATATAGGCCCCAAACAAATGACGCTCCCGATTTTATATTTTCCGTTATAGAAACCACATTTGTACCCGATTTTCTTTAAATTTGAGACAACATTTTATAATCCAACTAGAAACACCTATGCAGAAATTGGGTAAGATCGGTTCAGATTTAGATATAGGCCCCATATAAATGACTCTCCCGATTTGATATTTTCCGCTATAGAAACCACATTTTGTACCCGATTTTCTTTAAATTTGGGACAACATCTTATAGTCCAACTAAACAAAACTATGGTGAAAGTGGATAAGATCGGTTCAGATTTAGATATAGCGCAAATACAAATGTTGCTCCCAAATGTTTAACCGATTTTGGCCAAACTATACATTTATATTTCACCTATTTCGTTCCAGGTTTCAATATATCCTCATACAAATGTCCTTTCCGATTTAACATTTTTTGTCAAACATATACATTTACGGGATACAAAAAACCTTCCCGTTTTTACTTTTTCACCGAATTGAATTGTATTCGGATAGAAAGTGGAGTGTCTCATAGAGTCGGCCCCGACCGACTTTAGCCTTTCCTTACTTGTTTTTTGGTATCACTGTGTATTCGTGCTATATGAGTAATACTAAAATGTCTCTTTACTCATATAGTAACACAGATTTAAATTGTTTTGATTTTGTGGCTTTAAATGGGAAATATCTGAAAACAAGTTTTAACCTAAAAACTGTTATTACCACTTCAATCAAGTTCCCCACACATGTTGTATAGTGTAATGGAGACAGCATATTCTCCAGCGACTGTTGCCAACAGTTGTCTGTCTCTCAACAATTTCCATAAATTTTCCCAGCGGCCCGTTTCCTTGCGCTTGTCTTGAAATATTATAATCATAATCATTATCGTTGTCATTATTATTATTATTTCCATTTCATTTAATAATTCTGATTAAACTTTTACGCCACTCAAAAGGCAACTGCAAAGTCATGTGTGCTGTCTGTTGTATAGTTAATATTCAAATATATTAGGTTAACTTCAAACACACACACACGAGAATTTCATACTCCTACAGATATTCGCTTCTACATGAGTACGAGTGCTGCCAGTCATGTCATGACACGGCGAAATGCGCTTACCGGGGTTAAGCATAACTTTGTTGGCGTGGCTGTGTGTTGGCGGTTAATTCGAAATTGTAAATCACGTCTATTTGTGTAACGCGCCAACGTCTCCCGGCAGCGTTATGAGGATATGAATAACTAATGAGATTAAAGTTTAAAGTTCGCGACTGGGCACGACTTTAGCCAGCGCCGAAGCATATGTGTGGGGGTGCGAATTGTCAAACAAATCGATGGATATTTGTAAAGTTTGGGAAACTGATTTTACCACGAAATTAAATATGCATCAAATATTGCGGCACCCCCCCCCCAAACCAATGGCATGCAAAGTCCTTAAAAGCATGTTCGAGGGGGAAAATATTCAATTTCATATCATGGATTTTGAACAGTAAAGGCTTACTGCTGTCAAATTTGCATAATCAATATGGGAAATACGCAGAAATCACAAACGTTTCAGGAGATTAAGGTGTAAATGGATTTTTTGTTAGAGCAAAAGTTCATGCCACGAATGAAAATTACCAAGAAGCTATTTCTCTGGGAATGTTCGATCAGAAGGAAACCACCATGGAGTACATTCTACTGTAGAAGTGAGTAAATATTAAGTATAGTTTCATCTCGGGAAAACTATGCCTCTTTAGTCATACAGTACACTATTTCCAATCTGCCAAAAAATATGTTTGAAATATAACATGTAAATATGTCGTTAAGTGACTTTGCAAATTTTCATTTATTATTCGGATTTCGATTTCTTTTGAATGCGATTCTAAATTAATCGATATAATAGAAGCCGAGTCTGCTTCAATTCCGGTTCCACAAGAGTGTGTGTGCTTGGTATATTTTACAAAAGACCTACTCCCTGATACTTTATTATTAGCCTAATATCCTACATCTCCTCTTCGGGCACACAACAATAATGCCGCCCGCCTAAAGGTCATCTTAGTATTCACATAAATCATGAAGCCATCCAAAGTTTGTGCCACACTATCCACGAAATATATCGTGTTAAACATATTATTTATAGTCATGTTTCGCTGTGGTTTACATTTGAATTGTTATCCTCCCAAGGATTATGAAAACAGGAAGAGAAAGTGATGCCGAGGCTGACAGCATAATAAGATGTTCCGAAAAAAATGGCAAATCAAAATGTCTGCCAATGAAGACGGTTCTATGTTGAAATGGCATTAAAAAGCTGTGGGTGTGTGAGGTGTTATCGAAATTGTTTTCTTTTCAAAGCTAATTTGTAAGGAATATAATATTCAAATGTCCGCCATCCAGTAGTTCAGAATCAATTTTACTCGGCAACAATTCAATAATTTTTGAAGTAGTAAATATTTTTGAGTATGTTAAAAAATTTGACAAAGAACCTACGATTATTTTGATTTCAACATTGATTTGGGGCATTCGAATATATATATTAGATAATTAAGCCAAATTTGATCATTTGTCTTATTTTTGTTTTATAAGAGAAGTAAAATATTTATTTGGTTTTTTATTTTTTAACATACGTATTTGTTCATAATGCACAGGTAACAAGTAAGTAAGCTACAGTCGCACAGTGTTGCGAAAGCGGAATTTTTTGGAAATCATATTGCCTAAACTGTATTTTTAATTGTATCGATGAGAAACTTCTACAGATTGGTCAGAATGAAATCCCAAACAGAATGAGTGAAAAAAAATTTACACCGAAAAAAATTGTTGGGTCAAATTTTCAACAAAAGTAAAAAAAAAAATTGTTCGAAAAATTTACAAAAAAAAATTATTTTAATTCTTCTTTTATTTCTGATAAATACCCTATGATTAGTTTTTTTAAATAAATTATAGGGTGGTCCGAACAAGAATTATAAACGTCAAATTTTCATGATTTTTCGATATTTGTTGAAAAACTCTGAAATTTTATAAAAAACCAAAATCTATTTCATTTCTTATTTGAAAGGTGGCAATCAAAGCTTTAATTTGATACCGGTTTGAAGTCAATAGCTTCAGTTTTAAGAGAGTTATGCTCATTTTTGTGGAGTGCTAGAATAGATGTAGAATAAAAAAAATTTGAAGATAGCGATTAGCCGAAACCGGTCTGAAAATAATAAAAATTTGACGTGGGATGACGGAAAGTCACCCGAAAACCAATATGATTAAATTATTCAATAAGTGATTCCGAGAATTTCTGTTCTATTTCTATGGAATATATACTGAGAGTGATATACTAAAATCGCTATAACTCCCAGGAGGGCAGGTATGGGCAGCTGATTTTTTCACAGTTCGTTGAAAACAAATTATGTAACATTTCTGTAGTGGTTTGGAACTGGGACTCTCTGGGACTTTTTAGATATTGCTTACCTAACCCAAATTTAAAGGAAAAATGGACCTTTAGTCGGGTTTTCGTTCTAAAAAAGGTGCATATGAAAATGTCTCAAACAACATTCCTTTTTTTTACAGAAGATACTTGTCCGAAGGCAGATTTTTTTCCGAATCAAAATATCTGTCACCAAAATCAAATGAGATCATTTTGAATACAGCCCTGAAATCCCCTCTTTTCGTGAAAATTTTGTATATTTGACTTCTAAAATCAATTAAAAATCAACGGGCCAACATAAAAATAAGCTTTATGTGTTTTTTGTTTACTTGGAATGTCTGTGACAAAATTGCATCATTAAAAACACTGAAAAAAATAATCGGAAAAAAGTTACTTTTCCACTAGCCGCAACACAGTGAGTCGGCTAAACCGAACTATATATACCCTCACTCTCAGAGAACATATATGCGGAAGTTATAAGGAATTAAAAGAAAGGTTAACGTTAATTTGTATAAATGGTACTAGGAGGTGTCACATGGTCTCAGCTTCCACATTTGTAAAACAATTGTAAAACAAGTAAGGGAAGGCTAAATTCGAGCGGGTATCATATAGTAGTCCACTCTCAAGCCCGTTACAATTAAATTCGGGGACGATTTTTTATGGGTATTATATCATTAACCGATGTGACTTACGTTCACAATATATGTTTCCAGCTGAAATATAACGTGTTCTGCTTAATTAGATCAAAATATGCAATACATTAAGATAAATAATGTGGCCCACAATGACTATAGGTTTTTCTAGTCGAAATATATAATTATTTATTTTATATGGATTAAAGAGCGGAAAAAGTCTAATTGGGAGCGACATTTTTATCGCTCGACCCAAATAACGTTTCCAGCTGAAATACAAATTGCTATAGCAAATCGATAAAATATGTGGTTTCTAGAGCTCCTTCATCACAGACATTTATATTGATATAAATATGAAGAAAGTCGGATAAAATATGTGGTATCTAGAGCGCACAAAGTTAAATTCAGGCCGAAATTTGTATAGAAGCTATATCTAAATCTGAACCGATCTGACTCTAAAGACAAATATAAATTTTTGTATGCCAAATTTGAATCATTAAAGTATGTGGTTTCTAGTGGGGGCTAAATGTCAAATAGAGAGCGAAATTTGTATGGGAGCTATATCTAAATCTGAACCGATATGACCCACTTTTGTGCGAAATATGAAGAAAATCTGTCAAAAAATGTGGTTTCTAGAGGCGAAAAACTCAAATCAGGAGCAAAATTTGTATGTGAGCTATATCTAAATCTGAACCGATCTGGCCCAAATTCACCATAGGAGTTTCTAGTTCAAATAAAGGGTGATTTTTTAGCTATTATCTTTTTAGCAACACTGGTTTAAACAGCTGACGCACGTTTCGTGTTCTGTTTCACTGTCAAACATCTTCAGCTTGGTCTATAATTTAACCATGAATCGTTTTTCAAACGAACAACGCTTGCAAATTATTGAATTTCATTATCAAAATGAGTGCTCTGTTAAGAAAGTTCATCGCGCGCTTCTTTCATTTTATGGTCAGTTTAATCGACCCACTGGAGCGGCTATTCGGGCTATTGTGACTAAATTTCGCACTGACTAATTTCGCTTACGTAGAGTGTGAACTGAAGAAAATATCGCAGCTGTATCGGCCAGTGTTCTCAACAATTGGGCCTCTGGAAATTCCAAAATCGGACTAAGCGGATGGACCATTTGAGGCGCAGTCAAGGTCAACATTTGCATGAAATAATCTTCAAACATTAAATTATATGGACCGTACTATCGATTCAAATAAATATTTCATGCATTTTTCTGAATTTTATGTGTTTGTTTTTAAATTTCCTATAGCTTTTAAAAAATCCCCTTTATATGGTCTTGTGCCAAATATGAAGAAAATCTGTTAAAATATGTGGTTTCTTGAGGGGGGAAAGAAAAATCGGGAGCGACATTTGTATGGGGGCTATATTTAAATCTGAACCGATCTGACTCATTTTTATCACAGACGTTTCTCGTTCAAATATATGGTGCTGTGCCTAACTTGAATCAAATCTGTTAAGATATGTGGTTTATAGAGGGAAAAAAGCCAATTCGGGAGCGACATTTGTATGGGGGCTATATCTAAATCTGAACCGAATTGCTTCAAATTAAATAGGGTTCGTCCTTAGGCCACAAAACTCACGTGTGTCAGTTTTTGTTAGGATCAGATAATAATTGCGACCTGTACTTTGATTACAAGAACAGGTGGACGGACGGATATACAGACGGACATGGCTAAATCGATTCAAAAAGTGATTCTTAGTCGATCGGTATACTTCATAATAGGTCTATATCGCTTCCTTTTGGATGTTACAAACAAATGCGCAAAGACATAATACCCTAGTGGAGGGTATAAACAAGATATATTCATATCAAGTCATAGTGGATTCCATGTACTAGTATAGAAGTTAGGGAGAATTTAATATTTCCTAAGACAGAGACAGTTGTGTGGGAGGTACAAGAAGGGGCGTGGCTAAAGTGTAAATATTTTTTATTTTTAAAGTGATTATAAAAACATTTTCAAATATTAATTTGCAAATGTTCTGGACTACCCGTATAGATGTTATGTCGGTTTTAATGTAACCAAAGTTAATGCCACTTTTTATGGGAGGTACCAGAAAGGGTGTTGCAATATCGCCCGTATTCGATGGGAATGTAACCTCTATAAAAGCATTGCCCAATATCAATTTTCACAGTATTCCGATCATCGGTATAGAAGTTATAACAGCTTTAATTTTGCGTAGTTTAGCGTTATTTGTGTGGGATGTACTGAAAGGGGTGTGGCAAAACCCGTCATATTTAGTACAGTTAAAGTGATTAGAAACCAAAATATAGCTAATTCTGAATATCCGTGTGGATGTTATATGGGTTTTAATTTAACTTAGGAATATGGGCTATTTGTGTGGGAGGTACTAGAAGGGGCGTGGCAATTTCGCCCATCTTAGAACTTAAACTATGTTTTGGAAAATTACCATGTGCAAAGTTTTAACCCCTTCGAGAGTTATCGTGTACACCAACCAACCAAACGGACGGACATGACTCAAACACCTTAAAAAGTCTTGAAACGGATTTGGTCCAAACATACTTAAGGTCTAAAGTCACTCCTTCAATGCGTTACACTTTTTTCTGTCCCAAATGGTATATACCCCCCTACTTTATAGAGTGAGGGTATAAAAATACGTTTATATTATCGAAATAATACTTAAATTCAATTCAAAATGTAAATGTAAGGCAGCAATCTTCAAAAAAGCTTAAAAACACACCCATTTCACAACCGTTTGGTTGGTTGTATTTTAAATCCAAAAGCACACATTTTTAAAGTCCATTATCCGTATACTTAAAGGTGGGCCTAGCTCGATTATTTATTGGTGTTACAAACATTCGGAAAACTAACTTATAATACCCTAGTCCACGAAGTGGTGTAGGGTATACAAATCGAAAAAAAATCGTAAAAAATAGAAGCCATCATATTTTTCAATAGGGGAGTTCGAAATGAAATCTCCGCAAAGACATCCCAAATTGACAAAATAGTTATAATAATTCATTTGATACAATTTTTATCCCTTTTCCCGCTCACCCCTTATAAGAAAACATTTCGAAAAATTCATTTTGATTGCGCTTCTACATGGTCTGAGGAATTTACATACCGAATTTTTGCGATTCTAGCTGTAATACTTACGATTTTAACGAATATAGCTGCAATACTTAAATTGGTACCATTTTTATCTCATTTGCATAAACGACTGAATAAATAAATAAAGAATAGATTTCACAGACCTCAAAACAACATGGTCATTGGCCAAGTGAATATTTATACACTCCACGAGAGTATTATGTCTTTGTGCATTTGTTTGTAACACCCAAAAGGAAGCGAGATAGACCCATTGTTAAGTATACCGATCAACTTAGAATCACTTTTTGAGTCGATTTAGCAATGTCCGTCTTTCCATCCGTCTGTCTGTCCGCAATTGTAGTTAACAAAAATTGGCACAAATAAGTTTTGTGGATCAAGGACGAACGCTATTTAATTTCAGGTAAATCGGTTCAGATTTAGATATAGCCCCCATACAAATGTCGCTTCCGATTTGACATTTTCCGGTCTAGAAACCACATATTGTACCCGATTTTCTTAAAATTTGGCACAACATCTTATAATCAAACTAGAAACACCTATGCAGAAAGTGGGTAAGATCGGTTCAGATTTAGATATAGCCCCCATACTTTTTTGCTGCTTTAAAACCACATATTGTCCTCGATTTTCTTTAAATTTGGCACAACAGCTTATAATCCAATTAGAAACACATATGCAGAAATTAGGTAAGATCGGTTCAGATTTAGATATAGCACAAATACAAATGTTGATCCCAAATACATTTAAAGGATACAAAAATCCTTCCCGTTTTCACTTTTTCATCGAATTAAATTGTATTCGGATAGAAAGTGGAGTGTATCATAGAGTCGGCCCCGCCCGACTTTAGCCTTTCCTTAATTACTTTTGTTTATTTTTTGTATGCAAAATGTTTAATAGCCTAGAAGTAGTGCTTCTCCACTGTATGTTATGTCTTTAATTTAGTTTTTTTCACGGGACATCCTACTACACACTGAAGATATATATGTTGAACCGAAAAAAACTTCCTGAAATATTTAAGAAATCTCTGACTATTTCATGCCTCAACTTTCGAAATGAAAATAAATAAAGGCGCACAAGCCAAAGCCACCTCGCCACACCCTTCCCCCACCTGTCATCACCAACAGCTAAGGTCCTCAGTGATCATTTCTTGCCATTTGGCTGGCATACGGAAAGTTGAGTTCTTACCGGAGTGAAATGAAAAATTTATTATTTAGATTTTGTTTTGCTGTGGTTGTGGTGTAGATGATGTTGGCTTCGACACTATTCAGATAAATTGTGCAAAACATGTGTTTACACACTTAGGGGCCCCTACATATGTTGGCTGTCATTTGTGGTCGTCATGTTACAGGCAGAGGAGGTGGAGGTTGAGGTGGCTGTGGTGGAGAAGACGGTGGCTCGAGTGGCAAATATGGCGGCAATGATGCTTGAATGTTGTTATAACAAACCACACACGCACCACGCACAAGCACACCCCAGCCACCGCCACCTTCCGTTTCCGCTTACAGATGCCTTAACTTATTCCAGTTATCAGAAAACGAACAGACAACAAAAACCCAACAAACCAATAACTATTTTTCTTAAGGATTTTTCTACTCCAGCCACTGCTGCTGGTTCTACTTCTGGTACTGCTGTTGTTGTGGTTGTTTGCTGTTGCCAACAATTTACATTTATTTGATGCCATAAACTGAATTAAATCTGTAACTGAATATGGTGAATTGCTTGGTTACGGGCCAACTGCCAGGGCTGAGCTGAAAATGCAAAACCTTAACAATCAAGCTCTTACACGCACGCACACACGCACAAATCCTTGGCATTGCCACAACGTACAGTAGCAGAACCTAACCGAATTGAAAACCAAAAATGCAAAAACAACTTTGGCAACATCTACAAGAGCATTACAAACAATATCATCCATTTTCTTCAATTTAAATTGCCTTCAAATATCCTGACAAGATGCTGCCTGCTTTGCTCTTGATGTATCTGATGTTCCTAAACCAAATATATGTATGCATGCGAACGTACATACAATATTCTACACACGCACACAAGTACAACAATGACTACCAGAAAAAGCCCCCCGAAAATCCCATATTAACATAACCTTTCGTTATGTCTTAAAAAATCAAAGAAACACAACAATGCCAACCGTAAAATTGCGTACATTGAATGTGTAAAGGACCCTCGCAGTGGAATGATGGAAGGCTAACAGTTAACGGGAAATTTGAGAAAAATGTGATGCCATTAATCACCATGGCCACTAAGTGAGAGAATAATGTACACCGTAACGTATAAGTAATATTAAATTGAACTTCTACATTTAATATCAATCATTCGCATAGATGTCCGCGAAAGCTATACAGAGCATTCTGTGGGACAAACTATAAAAAATTGAGCTCTGGTTGCGTGGCCGCTCTCATGGGTGAGTCAAGTAGTGTCTTATGGCACCGTTTATGTCCTTTACATTTTCCAATATATCAATTGTGATTTTTATACCCTCCGCCAGGCAATTATGTCTTTGTGCATTTGTTTGCAACACCCAAAAGGAAACGAGATAGACAGAATCAAAATTTATATTTAAAGTGCTTTCAAGCGTCTATTATTTCAGAAAAATGGGATAAAAATGCAATAAAAAACAAGTAAGGAAGGGCTAAAGTCGGGCGGAGCCGACTATATGATACACTCCACATTCTATCCGAATACCGAATTCGGTAAAAAAGTGAAAACGGGAAAGATTTTTGTATAATTACTAATCACAGGCTAATATGGCCTGGCCCAATTTGTAAAATCGAGAAAAATATTTGTATCGGGGCTTTATCCAAACATAGAATGAAGTGACACACTTTCACAATAGGTTCTTCCAGTTCAAGTATAAGGTGTTATGCTAAAGTTGAATAAATTCGGTGAAAATACGTGGTTTCTAGTTAAAATCGGGACTGAAATTTGTGTGGGAGCTACATATAAATCTGAACCGATCAGAGCCATTTTCACCATGGGCGTTTCTAGTGGAAATATAAGGTATTTTGTCAAATTTGAAGAAAATCTGTTTAAATATGTGATATCTAGAGTGAAAACAGTCAAATCGGGAGTGAAATTCTTATGAGGGCTATATCTGAACCGATTTTCTTCAAATTAAACAGCATTTGTCCTTATCCCATAAAAGTTTCATTTAGTTCTAGCAACAATTGCGACCTGTTATTTGATTGCAAGAATAGATGGACTGACAGTCGGACGGACGGACTAGAGTGTCAAAAAACCGGTTATTTTAAAAAGATGGTTTTCGGTTTAACCGAAAATTATTTTTTTTAAAACCGGTTTTCGGTTGTAGTTTTTTACAAGTACGAAAATATTTAAATTAAAAGTTTTTTATTACGAAAATAAATACAGTTCATTTTTAGTAAAGGTACATTAGTTAAGGAACTTCAATGGCATTTTTTGTTTGAGATCATTTTGAAATAAAGTCAATTCTATAAAATAATTCATACTTTTACGTACAAAAACTTGAATAAAAAGTTTGCGTAGAATCCTTCTTATAATAATATCGCAATACCAGTATATAATTTAAGTGATAATTTTGTAAGCCTTTTTTTGTTTGTTTTTGATAAAGCTTGACGTAGAAAAAACACGCTCACTAAACACGCTTGATGTTGGACTAACAGTCATCAAGGCAGCATATAAGTAACTTAGCATTTCAGTTTTTCTTTGTTTTGTCAAAAAAATGCGAAAAAGTCGCCTGTCTTTCGCCTTTTCGAACAATTTTGGTGTTTTGGATGTGGTTTATTATTTGGTTTATATTATTCACAATCACAACTTACATCCGAATCTGAACCGTTGTCTAAATGTGGTTCTACAGAAATTTCGGGGAAAAGACGTTTGTAAAATTCATTTGCAAATTCCTTTGTATCTAATTTTGATGAGTATTTCAATACGCCATCGTTTAACGAAAATTTTCCGGAACTTAAAAACAGCAAAAGTGTATTCAATGTTTTTACTCTTCTTTCTTCCAGTCTACCCATCAGCCTTTGGCACAAATCCAGGGCTTATGTGTCTTCTATCTTTTTAAAATTGTTGAAAAAAAATGTTTGTATTGCTTCAGCTTCTATGAGTTTTGCAGAGTCCTTTGACAGTTCTTTAATTGCTAACACAATGTGCAATGTTCTCTTATTAACCAAAAACCGACTAACCGACACGAAAAACCCGGTTTTCTCGGTTAGCCGAAAATGGTCATTTTGCAAAAACCGGACGACGGTTTCGGTTTTGGACACCCTAGGACGGACAGCCATTGCTGAATCGACTCAAAAAGTAATTCTAAGTCGATCGTTTTAATAAACGATGGTCTATGTCGTTTCCATTTGGGTGCAGAAATTTATTATAAAAAATATCCAATTTGTATTTTTGTTTACCTTGCTCTTCTGAAATACTCACATTGTTTGTCGATAAAGACCGATCTTCCATAAAAACATGGACCAATATTAACCCTATTAATTTTGCTGTATAAGTTGGCGGGTAATTTTGCTATTTAATAGTGAAGAGCTTAAAGTTTCGCCAATTCCCACGTCACATCGGCGAATTAATCTCTCGGATCTGGCAAGAAAAAAAAAAGTTTTCATTGAAACAACATACAAGTTGTGGTCATCCTCAAAATTTCACGAATTATCAGTCCAACAAATACACTGAACATTCTACATAACGGTTGACAACGATGAAAAATACTAGATCTGCAGATTTTTCAAATTTTCAAAAAAAACCGAATTTCCAAAGTGGGGAAAAGTGTTTACCAAAATTCGGGATTATTTTATTAAATCGGTCACCATGCCTTTATTTAACTTTTTTCAGTTTTATTCGACCACACATTCCTAAAATTTTGAGAGACGTTAATAATCATTCCGGCTTTTTACTTTTAAGTCAAGATTCTGGGTGGTGTTTGTGAAATTTCACAAACAGATTCTTGTTTTAATCAACACCTTCTCAATAGAACAAGTAAGGAAAGTCTAAAGTCGGGTGGAGCCGACTATATGATACACTCCAATTGTTATCCTATTACAATTCAATTCGATAAAAAGTGAAATCGGGAAGGATTTTTGTATCCTGTAAATGTATGTGTTTGACAAAAATTGATAAATCGAAAAGAACATCTGTATGGGGGTACATTGAAACATGGAACGATGTGACCCACTTGTATGTTTATAGGTGAAATGTAATATATAAAGTAAAGCCAAAATCGGTTATACATTTGGGAGCAACATTTGTATATATATAAATAAATGTATATCTAAATCTGAACCGATCTTACCCACTTTCACCATAGATGTTTTAGTTAGATTTTTAGATATTGTGCCAATTTTAAAGAAAATTTGGTAGAATATGTGGATTATAGAGCGGAAAAAGTCAAATCGGGAGCGACATTTGTATGGGGGCTATATCTAAATCTGAACCGATCTTACCCACTTTCACCATAGATGTTTTAGTTAGATTATTAGATATTGTGCCAATTTTAAAGAAAACTGGGTACAATATGTTGTTTCTAGGGCGGAAAAAGTCAAATCGGGAGCGACATTTGTATGGGGGGTATATCTAAATCTGAACCGATCTTTCTTCATAGGTGTTTCTAGTTGTATTGTAAGATGTTGTGCCAAATTTAATGAATATCGGGTACAATATGTGGTTTTTAGAGCGGAAAATGTCAAATCGGGATCGATATTTGTATGGGGGCTATATCTAAATCTGTACCGATCTGACCTATTTTCACTATAGGTGTTTCTAGTTGAAATTAAAGTTGATTACAATAATAAATTGACAGACTGATGGAAGGATAGACGGACATTGCTAAATCGATTCAAAAAGTGGTTCTAAGTCGATCGGTATAATTAACAATTGGCGTATCTCCCTTCCTTTTGAGTGTGACAAACAAATGCACAAAGACATACTACTCTCGTGGAGCGTATAAAAATAGAAGAACTTCCTTGCCGTTTCCACGTCAGTTTTTTGTCGCACTGCCTTAAATTCTATAACATTTTCTTGTCGATGAACATCTGTCTAGCCACTTTCATCATTCCTAGTGATTCACCCTTCCTGCAATGTTATGTTATCAAGTACATGTAATGTCAAATGTAAACCTCGCATACTTGCTAAACATACACATACATCCAGACAAACAGAGTTTTCTGGAAAAATGTACAGTACTTGTCTCCTTTTGGACCTGTCCCAGGGGGAGTTTTCTTTTTGTGGGCAAGGACTGCCGCACAATTGTTTGGAAAATCTTCTTTTAAATTCGACTGATATATGGTATGCAAAACAACAACAATAAGTACAAGACACAAACACACACATAAGTACACATGTTCACACACATATACATATCTTCCCTATCAGGGAGGGGAAGGATCTTCTTTCATAGATATTCCCGATTTTATGTGTGTCGTAAAGTATCAATTGAGCCACCACCATGTTTGCATCAAACTATGTGCGCAAAATGAGATTGCCCTAAATAACCAACACAATAAAGATTAGGAGTCTGGTCTTTGCATGGATGCCACCGACATTATGCTATCCTTCGTACATCGTGTGCTTTGTGATGGATTTCGAATTTTTCATGATTTGTTGAAAACTTTAAGGACACTTGATGAAAAGCTAAGATATTGTGGATTATTTCAAAAATGAAATTTTTTAAGATCTTGTTGTATTAGATATATTTATAAATATTTCGGCGGAAATTCGCTCTTCACTTTTTAATAATAAATAAGTATTAAGGACCTTAGGTTTGACCGGGCTGAAGCATATATACCCTCAACGATGGGCTGCATTACACAGTATAACCGGTATATGTCTTAATTGTTATAAGTACCTTTAGTTATTGTTATATCCTACAGCACATCGTGGACTAGGGTATTATAAGTTAGTTTCGCGCCAAATGTTTGTAACACCAAGAAATAATGGAGCTAGACCCACCTTTAAGTATACGGCTCGGCTTAGAATCACCAGCTGAATCGATTTAACGATGTCTGTCTGTCCATCCGTCCGTCTACTGTCCATCTAAGCTTGTTCGCACCATACAGGTCGCAATTGTGGTCCGATTGTCATGAAATTTGGCAGAGATTATTTTTTTTTGCCAAGCACGATTGGTATATTTTACCCGTTTTTCTTTAAAATTCGCACAACATCTTATAATCCAACTAAAAACAAGTAAGAAGGCGTTAAGTTCGACCGGGCCGAATCTTATATACCCTCCACCACGGAGTGCATTCCACAGTATTACCAGCAGATTAAAGGATGTTTTTCGAGTCTTAATAGCCAGAATGTATACACCGAATTTCATGATTTCAACTTCACCATTTTTATCCCTCTTTTTAATTATATCCCTTAAAAGTACGAATTTCGATAAATCCCTCTATTCTACGTGTCTATGCAATTAGAGGGATGTACACACCGAATTTCATGATTTTAGCTGTTGTCGCATCATTGGTACCATATTTTATCCCTTTTTGTCCCATTTCGCCCGCCAAAACTTTTATTTTCTTTGAGGTGCTTCCAAGCTACAAGAGGAATATCCGCAACAAATTTTAACTGTATGAAAATATGAAATTTAATTAATAAGCCAAGGCTACCAATATTTGTATACTATGTTTATATATAATGGATATAATACTTCAATTCATAAAGTAAATATAAGGGAGCAATCATAAATACCCTAAATATTGGGGATAGAGAGTGTACTTTCAGCTACAGTAGTGTGGTTGGTTGTATTTCCATCCTATTTTAATTTCAAAAGTATAACTTTTGAAAATACCTACATACGTACGCAGTATAAGACAACTTCATGATTCTACCATTTTTTGTCGTAAAAGCAACAAAATAAAGTACGAATTTGGAAAAAAAATATTTTACGTGGCTATGCAGTCAGTGGAATGTATACACCGAATTCCATGATTCTATCGGCGGCCATTTTGCTGGTAGCATTTTTTCCCCTTTTTCCAATTTTGCCCCCTCAAGAGTACGACTATCTAAAATCTCTAATTACGTATACACAATTAGAGGGACGTACTCACTGAATTTCATCATTCTAGCTGTATTCGTTTAGTTGGTACTATTTTTATCCCCTGTAGCCATTGTATCCATTGAAAGTACGAATTTGGAAAAAAAGTTTTATTTTTCGTGTCTACGCTGTCAGAGGAATGTATACTCCGAATTTCATGATTCTAGCTGCTATCATTTTGTAGGTACTATTTCTATCCCCCTTTTCCATTTGAACCCCAAAAAGTACGAATTTTGGAAATTTCTTTTATTTTACGTGTCTACGCAATCAGAGGAATGTATATATCGAATTTCATTATTCTAGGTGCAGCCGTTAGGTTGGTACTATTTTTAGTACCTCTATCCCCATTTAAACCCTTAAAAGTACGAATTTAGAAAAAATACTTTTATATTATGTATCTACTCTATTAGAGGAATGTACACGCCAAATTTCGTGTTTCTATCTGTTGTCGTTTGATAGGTACCATTTTTATCCCTTTTTGTCCCATTTCGGCCCCTACAAATAAAAATCACTTTATGGTGCCCTTTTATGCTATAGATGGAATGCGCATTGCAAATATCAACTAAATACAAGCTAATGTGTTCAAAAAACATGCTGAAATACTCTAAATATTAGGGGTATTTTCAGTCCTTGTGAGGGAAAAATTTTTCCCTCTGGGCCGATTTCGTCCAATTTCAATCCCAACCGATCTACAACCATAAGACAAATTTGAACCTCCTAGCTCATTTCGTTCGGCCGCTATCGTGCTTTTAACAGACAGACGGACAGACGGACATGGCTATATCGTCTTAGAATTTTACCACGACCCAGAATATATATACTTTATGGGGTCTCCGATGAATATTTCAAGGTGTTACAAACGGAATGACAAAGTGAATATACCCCCATCCTGGAGGTGGAGGGTATAAAAACTATGGTGATAGTGGGTAAGATCGGTTCAGATTTAGATATAGCCCCCATACAAATGTCGCTCCCGATTTGACTTTTCCGCTCTAGAAACAACATATTGTACCCGATTTTCTTTAAAATTGGCACAACATCTTATAATCCAACTAAGAACACCTATGATGAAAGTGGGTACGATCGGTTCATATTTAGATATAACCCCAATACAAATGTTGCTCTCGAATGTTTAACCGATTTTGGCCAAAGTTTACATATTATATGGTGAAAGCGGGTCACATCGTTCCAGGTTTCAATATACCCCCATACAAATGTCCTTTCCGATTTAACATTTTTGGTCAAACACAAATCCTGTAAATGTACAGGATTCAAAAATCCTTCCCGATTTCACTTTTTTACCGAATTGAATTGTAATGCGGAGTGTATCATATAGTCAGCTCCGTCAGTATTTAGCCTTTCCTTACTTGTTTATGAGATGCCCATATTTCCATACTTTGGTATAGCCCAAATGGGGCCCCATTCTGCTCTACTACAGCCCTAGAAACTACATCTGACATAGGATCTTCTCGTGAATGAGAAATATATAGGCGCATGTTTTAGCAAAGGCCTCAAGTGTTGTTATAGGCCCCCTTCAAATGTCCGTCCGATTTATCCTATTACCGCTGTATAATCATTGAATCGTGATCAATTTTTCCAGATCATGTTATATTTACTTTACTCGGAATATCTGCTGTAAAATTGGATCAATTACTTTATTATTTACCATACTCATTAAATTTGACTAAAGATGAATTTATAGTAACTTTAAAATTTATATGAACTACATAAAATTGCTCCCATGAAATACCTGGGTTTAGTAAGCAAAACACAGGGTAGGGTTTTATAAAGTCGGCCCCGCCCGACTATAGCCTTTCCTTACTTGTTTTATATTTATATTTTCAAAAAAGCTTAAATACCATAAATATTGGTAGATAGTGGGTGCTACAGTTTTAATTCCAAAACTAAAAATTTTGAAAATCCATTATCTCACGTACTTATTGCAAAATAACTTCATGAGGGACCCTAAAAGTACGATTTTGGAGAAATACTCATATTGTACGTGTCTATGAATGCAGACGAGTGTAAACACTGAATTTCATGCGTGGTACCAATTTTATCCCAGCAATGTCCACACCGACTTTCACTATTCTAACGGCAACCGTTTGATTGGTACCATTTTTATCCCCATTCGCCCCATTTTCCGTCTAAAAGTACAAATTTCGAAAAATTCCTTTTTGTTTCGCATCTTTACAGTCAGATGAACGTATGCACTGAATTTCATGATTTCAACTTCAGCGGTTTGGTTGGTACCATTTTTATCCCTCTTTTCTAATTTCATCCCTTAAAAGAACGAAATTTGAAAAAGCTCTCTACTTTACGTATCTACGCAATTAGAGGGATGTAAATTCCAAATTTCATGTTTCTAGCTGTTGTCGTATCATTGGTACCATTTTTTATGCCTTTTTGACCGATTCCGCCCGCTAAACTTTTTATTTACTTTTTGGTGCTTTAACGCTACAAGTGGAATCTACGCAACAAATTTCAAGTGCATATAAGCAGAAAAATTGCTTAAATAGTCAAAATATTAGGGTTAATTTCAGTCCTTGTTAGGGAAAATTTTTTCCCTCTGCACCGATTTCGCCCACTTTCAATCCCAACCGATCTGCAACCATAAGACACATTTAGGAAAAATTAGAACCTCATTTCGTTCGGCAGCTTGCGTGCTTTCAACAAACAGACGGACGTACGGACAGACAGACAGGCGGACATGGCTAGATCTTCTTAGAATTTTGCCTTTATGGAGTCTCCGATGAATATTTCAAGGTGTTACAAACGGAATGACAAAGTGAATATACACCCATCCTTAGGTGGAGCGTATAAAAAGGTTTTTCCAAATTCGTACTTTTGTACTTCCAAGGGATACAATGGGAACAGAGGGATCACATGTTACCAAGTCAACGGCCGCAGCTAGAATCATGGAATTCGTTGTATATATTCCTCTGACCGCATAGACACGCAAAATAAATAGATTTTCCAAGAGATAATGGATTTTCGAAATTTGTACTTTTGAAATTAAAATTGAATAGAAATACAACCAACTGTAGCAACCACTATCTACCCATATTTATGTTATTTAAGGTATCTTAAATATCTTTATGGTATCTTAAATATAAATATCAGAATATTTATTTTTTGGATTGTGGAGTGCAATCCATGGTGGAGGGTATATAAAGTTCGGCCCGGCCGAACTTAACGCCGTTTTTACTTCTTTGTGTTGATATTTTACTTAGTAAAAGCTCAAAGCAAACAATTGATTTTTTTAGGTCTGTATTCCAGATAGTAATCACATTCCGGACCATTGCAGATACCTGCAGAACCTGGTTAACACATATATTTCAATCCGGACCCCTTGACACCATCAGCAATCACGTTTAATGAATGATTTTGTATCTGCGTGGGTGTAAAGTGTTGGCTATTCATATCTCTTTAATCGCCCACAATGAGTGTTACAGCTCCGGGGGAACAGTGCACGTTGATAGTAATAAGGTTTTATTCCTGGAAAGAACGAAGGTCATTGCATACCAAACAACCAACGGAATTATTTGCTCACGTAATTTGGTGTGCCTTAAACCACACTCTTATTTATTTATTTATTTTTACGTTTTATTTAAATTACAGAAACTTGTGAAAACATTTACTTCCCCGTAATTGATTGATAACCACATTTCTGGCAACTGGCATTCCACCGTCAGCAATTCTTGTGAAAGGCTACCGCATTTTCTTCTTCAGCCTTTACAAGTTCTGCACTCTATCAGGGCCACAATATCTCCCCCACTCTCTCTCTCTCTCTCCCTCTCGCACTCGAACCATTGCCTTAAGGGGCTAAACTGTATTCAATTCCAAAGCTGTTTTATCTGCGTTCACTGGCAACCGCCAGGGGCAAAACTTTGTTCCGTTATTGGTTTTGTGTCTCGATGATTGGGATTTAATTAAAAAATTCAAAAGTTTCTTTGCATTCAAATGAAACCGCGCATTTGTCTTCTATTAATCTCAGAGATAATTACTTTCGTTTCGAAGAGATGCTGCTGCTGCTTCTGCGACTGCTGTTGATGAGGATGATGGTGTTGTTTGGTTTGGTAAGCAAGGCAAACAACATCGATGCTTGTAATGAGTTGTTCGTAAACAACACAGGACTGCGAAAGTTTACTATTTAGAAAATCACTTAATTTTGATAACTGATGGTGATGGTTTTTATACCCCACCCCAGTACTATGTCTTGGGACATTTTTTAGAATCACTTTCTGCCCGTTTGTCCATCTATTTTATTAATCTAAATACACTACGTAATTAATATCCGATCACAACAAAACTTCCCACAAGCGACTTTTGTGGTCATACCGGTTCAAATGTCCTTCCTGATTTGACTTTTTTCGCTCACACACATCAATCGAATTTCAACTCTCAAAATCATAGCAAAACTATTAAAGATTTCTTCGACGAAATAGAAATTTCAATAAATAATATATAATATATATGGGGCATACCACGACAAATCGTACAGTTCAAAAAAAATATTTTTGATTTCCTCCATTTTTTTACATTTTTTAGTACCCACTAAAAACACCCCCTGGTATACTTTGGGGTTTTTTCTGATTACTCGTTAAAAAGATATAGCTTTTTTAAAAAATCGTTAAATAGTAGTTCTTTTTTCAGTCTTTTGTTCGTAACATCGTCAATAATGGTCCGAATTGGATATTCTTTTTTTTAATATTTTTGTTTTTGAAGTAAAAAAAAAAATATTGAAAAAAGAATTCACAATATTTTTGTATACAAATTTTGATTTTTTAAATTAAAACTTTATTTTTTAATTGTTTGTACTCTTCGATTTTATTTTATAATATTTAAACTTCTATTTACTCTGTAAATTTCGAGGCTTGGTTGAAAGTGGCCTATAAAAAATACTATGTTTTTCTTAATTTTTTTTCGTGTTTCCAAATTTTCATAAAATTAAAAATATTAAAAAACATATTAATTTTTATAGGGCCACTTTCAATCAAGCCTCAAAATTTACCGAGTAAATAGAAAAAATAGAATTGAAAGTGTGCCTATAATTATTAATACATTTTTTAATTTTTTGAAAATTTGGAAAACCAAAAATAAGTTTAAACTTTATTTTTTAATTGTTCGTACTCTTCGATTTTTTAGAAAATATATTTAAGCTTCTATTTACTCTGTAAATTTTGAGGCTTGGTTGAAGGTGGGCCTATAACAAATACTAAGTTTTGTATTTTTTTTTCGTGTTTCCAAATTTTCATAAAATTAAAAAAATTGAAAAACATATTAATTTTATAGGGCCGGATGTGGCCAAGCCTCAAAATTTACCGAGTAAATAGATATTTAAATAATATTTTTTTTTGAGAAAATCAAAAAGTACAAACAATTAAAAAAAAATAAAGTATACAATTATTTTTGGTTTTCTAAATTTTCAAAAAATACTAATTATTTTAGGCCCACTTTCAAGCAAGCCTCAAAATTTACAAAATTCGAGAAAATCTAACCGTACAAAAAATTAAAAATAATAAGTTTTAATATAAAAATCAAAATTTGTATACAAAACAAGTAAGGAAAGGCTAAAGTCGGGCGGGGCCGACTCTATGATACACTCCACTTTCTATCCGACTACAATTCAATTCGGTGAAAAAGTGAAAACGGGAAGGATTTTTGTATTCTGTAAGTGTATGTGTTTGACAAAAAATGTTAAATCGGAAAGGACATTTGTGTAAGGATATATTGAAACCTGGAACGAAATAGGTGAAATATAAAATGTATAGTTTGTCCAAATTCGGTTAAACTTTTGGGAGCAACATTTGTATTTGGGATATATTTAAATCTGAACCGCTGTTACCCACTTTCACCATAGTTTTGTTTAGTTGGATAAGATGTTGTGCCAATTTTAAAGAAAATCAGGTACAATATGTGGGTTCTAGAGCGGAAAATGTCAAATCGGGGGCGTCGTTTGTTTGGGGGCTATATCTAAATCCGAACCGATTTGACTTATTTTCTCCACAGGTGGTTCTAGTTTAAATATAAGATGTTTTGCCAATTTTAAAGAAAATATGTTGTAATATGTGGTATCTAGAGTGAAAAGAGTCAAATCGGGAGTGAAATTCGTATGGGGGCTATATCAAAATCTGAACCGATTTTCTTCAAATTAAATAGCATTCGTCCTTGTCCCGAAAAACTTCATTGTGCAAAGTTTCATTTAATTATGTCTACAATTGCGACCTGTATCGTGATTTCAACAATAGATAGACAGACGGACATTGCTAAATCGATTCATAAAGTGATTCTAAGTCGATCGGTATAATTAGCAATGGGTCTATCTCGTTTCCTTTTGGGTGTTACAATCAAATGCACAAAGACATAATACTCTCGTGGAGTGTATAAATATTGTGAATATTTGTTCAATATTTTGTCTGAAGAGTATGATGTTATGAGCAAACGACTGAAAAAAAAATACTATTTAACGATTTTTAAAAAAACTATATCTTTCCAACGAGTAATCAAAAAAACTCTAAATATACCATGGTGTGTATTTTAGTAGGTACTAAAAAATTTTAAAATTGGAGGAAATCAAAAATATTTTTTTTTGAACAGACCTATTTGGCGTGGAATGCACCATATATATAATATAATAAAGAAATAATCCATAAAATTGAGGAATAATCACACAAAAAATTATTTTTTAGATCCCGAACAATTTTGTTTCTTTTTTATTGCCTAGTGTTATTAAACAAGCAAACATTTCGCTTAATTTTTTTCATTGCAGTCCTGTGTAGTCCTTTCATTTTGTTAATTTAATGAAGTAAACGAGTGTTGAAAAGTATTTTAGAGGATTACATTATGTATATTAGGTCTGAGACTAAAGTATCTGTGAAGAAATCTGTAAGCCCCTATGACATGAATAAATTTCTAGAGCAATTAATCATTTAAAGATAACATCTTAACAGACTTTCTGGCTCGGACAAAAGACGACATACATTAAATTTATAGAAAAATAATTGCAATATACATATTTACTATAAAAAAATTATTGACCTAAGGTTGACCATCTAAGAAAAACAAGTAAGTAAAGAGTAAAGTGACCAACCTCTGTGTATGTATAGGCTTAACTACTTAAACCAGGCATTATCAGTAGGTCGATTTCACTTTGGAACATAAAATAAAATAGCATGTTTTTGACAACGGTTTCTTATAAAGGCAGGTAAGAGCTGGAAGCGATAAAAATGAATTACGTGTTTCCAAATTTTGTTAGTTAAAGTATGTTGGCCATTTTTGAAGGGGATCAATATTTCCCCCTTTTGCACATTCTTATGCTGAATCGGCATAGGAAGCCTCGTGATGCTTATATTTAGGTATAGGGTGAGTTCAGCAATATTACTTTTAACATTACGAGGAAACTCTTAAACCTCTAGCTCCTCAATAGAGGGGTCTTTTTGGTCAATTTTGTGCAAAAAGGTTAAAAACACCTCTTAAACAGATGTTTAATTGGTCAAAGTGTTCTAAAACAAGTAAAACCAAGTAAGGAAAGGCAAAGGTCGGGCGGACCGACTATATGATACACTCCGCTTTCTACACGAATACAATACAATTCGGAAAGAAGGGGATATCGGGATTTATGTATGTGACCCACTTTGTAAAATCGAGAAAAATACTTGTGTGGGAAATGTTACTAAACATGGAACGAAGAAACCCACTTTCACCAGAGGTGCTTCTTGCTAAAGTATAAAGTGTTATGGAAAATTTGAAGAAAATACTTGGTGGGCGGAAAAAGATAAACATATCTGAGCCGATCTAACCTATTTTCACCATACCTGTTTCTAGTTGAAATATAAGATAATTAACCAAATTTGAAGAATATCTGTTAAAATGCGTGGTTTCTGGGGCGGAAAAAATCAAATAGGGGGTTAAATTTGTGTGGGAGCTATATAAAAATCTGAACCGATCTGACTTATTTTCAATATAGGCGTTTCTAGTTTCTAGAGAGTAAAAAGTCAAATTAGGAGCTTAATTTATATGTGAGCTATACATAAATCTGAACCGATCTGCCCCATTTTCACCACGGGTGTTTCTAGTTGCAAAAATTTAAGAAGATCTGTTAAAATATGTGGTTTCTAGAGCAGAAAAAGTAAAATCGGGGGCGAAATTTGAATGGGAGCTACATATAAATCTGAACCGATCTGACCTATTTTCACCATAGGTGTTTCTAGTTTAAATATAAGATGTTTTGTCAAATTAGAAGATAATCTGATAAAATACGTGGTTTCTAGAGCGAAGATACTCAAATTAAGATCAAATTTGTATGGGAGCTATGTATGTATAAATCTGAACCGAGCTAACTCATTTTCACCACAGATGTTTCTAAGAAGTTTTGCCAATTTTGAAGCAAATCTGTTAAAATATGTGGAAACTAGAGTGAAAAGAGTCAAATCGGGAGTGAAATTCGTATGGGGGCTATATCTAAATCTGAACCTATTTTCTTCAACTTAAATAGCGTTCATCCTTATCCCGAAAAACTTCGTTGTGCAAAAAAGCTTCATTGGGTTCTGGCTACAATTGCGACCTGTACTTTGATTGCAAGAGTAGATGGACAGACAGACGGACATTGATAAATCGATTCAAAAAGTGATTCTAAGTCGATCGGTATAATTAACAAAGGGTCTATCTCCCTTCCTTTTGGGTGTTACAAACAAATGCACAAAGATAATAGTTTCGTGGAATGTATACAAAGTTACTGAGGTTCAAAAAATCATCAATTTCAGCAATTGAAGAATTAAACAACATATAAGACTTCGGCTAAAAATTACGATTTTATAACGAAACTCTAGAAATATTTTATTTCAGAATGTAACGACAATGTACATTTCAGATATATTTCGCATATATTTAAAGGTATTAAGAAAAAGTCGGCGCCAAAGCGTTTTTTTTTCAAAATATTTAAAAATATTTTGCATATTTTATAGAATGTAATTTTGTTTACAAATGGCATGCTAATATTTATTATTTATTACCATACCATTTGTAAATAAATTTGTATTCTATAAAATGGTATTGAGACAGGACAATATCCCAAATCAAATATTGATTACAGACAAAAAAAAAAAAACAAATGATAAAAATATTTTCATATCGAGTCTCACCATCGCAATAAACACAAAATGCATCACCTGTGAAAATTTAATAATTCTTGGACGTCAGAGCACAAAATATTTTAGAGCAAAAAGAAGAATACCAAAAATTATTCTAAAGTCCTCTGTAATGACTTCTCAAAGAGAAATATTGCTTCATTTAGTAGTAGTATTTCGTTATATGATATGCTTATTTTCTTTAAATTCAGAATTATATAAAGTTTAGTTTTTTTAATTTCGATAGAGTGAACAGGAGACAGGAATAGTTCGTAGATAAAATTAAGTTTTTACTTTTGAAATCGGTGCTTTAAGTTTCGAGCATTAATTGTCGAAATAAATTGTTTTCGGTGAGGATTGGTCATATTCTAGTGATACGGCTGGTCAAATTATTGTAGTCATCTATTTCATGATTATTTTGCGTTTATTACTTATTATATATATACATATATGTTGGAGGTAGGTAAGAACTGTCAAATACAAAGTCTGAGAGGATGAAAATCCAAACCTATGGTTTTTGTGTCGTTTATATTTCCTGCATATGGAGGTTTCAAGTAAACACAGCAGCTTTTAGGGTACTCTTTAAGCTCTGTCGTGCAAATAAGTCCAATGACCTGATGGTCATTTTTCTTTTTGAGCGTAGAAAAATGTCTCGTTGTGCTTTAATATTTAATTGCTCGCACTACGTATACTTAATATTAATTTTTCCATAAATATTACGTATACGATACATTGGTCTCTTCGTAATTGATTTATGCTTGTTGTCGTTGTTTGTATTAATTTTCCGCTCATTGCTCCACCATTTTGCGGTCATTCACACTAGTCGCTTGGCCTCTTTAATACATTTCGGCATCGTGTTCAAGGCGAACTTATCCCTTGTCAGTTGTGTATGTTCTCGATAACACCCCTCTGGTTAAATCGGAAGCATCTTGCCGTTGTGCGACTTCTGTTTCATGGTATCCATTTTCGTGGCTGAATGCTGAAGAGTATTATTACTTTTGAAAAACAATTTTAGTGGCCCATAAAAATAGCATGTAAGGAGATAGCGAAAGCTGTATTATTTTCGGGGGTGGTTGTGCCATTGGACACAACCACAAGAAGCTGAAACAAAAACTGTTGTGGCCCCGACATTACTGTGTGCAGCCACAAATTATTGTGTGTCACATTAATAGATAAAGATTGAATTTTCTGGAATAGCTTATTTGGCACAAGATTGTTGAAGAGGCCAATAGACGTATACTATGTATGTGCTCAGATAATGGTGTGATACAATTGCTGTGCAAACTGCCCGTAGTTTAATAGGATTTATGGGGTGTCAGATGAAGCAGAATGTCATTGGTAAAAGTAAAAAGCTAAACAATCGCAAATTAAAGATTTCCAATTGGCCATAACCTCGACAAATATGTTGTGACATAAACAACTCAATAATCTTAAGAAATCTGTGATAGAGTTGCCACACTTAAATGAAAGTATGGATGGGCCATTTTAAACTAAAAATCGGCTATAGGAAAGAACTGATTATTTTTTAAATTTCTGGTTTTATTGGAAAGGTTGAACTTTGTCATTTAATAATGGAACATAATATCATTCATATGACTACCACGACTGGCTCTGCAGTACCTCATCCGATCAGTATAGCCCAAAATCCACACCAAACAGGGACTCGTTATGGATGCATTGGCTTCTCAATAGTCACGTGTTGGTTCTTTGAACCCCATATGCGGATATTTTGCTTATTGACCGAGATGAAAATGATCCACGTGAATCAAAAATTTTCCACGTGAATTTCTTACAGTTTGCTTTAAAGACTCAATACTTTGGAAGTAAGTTCTTATTATTTCCCAATTTTGTTGGAGCATAAATCGTCCCATATTGCAAATGTCAAACATAAACCTGAAAATAAAAACGAATATTATTCTGCCTTTCAAAGTCAAAGTAATCGATAGTTCAAATTTAAAATTTTAAATGGCCCAACTTATACTATAAATTTTTCCTCAAACCAAATAAATAATTACTAGATCTGAGGAATATTTTGGTAAAAATTTCCTCAAGCTAAATATGTTCCTTATAGGAACTAAAGGAACCATGTACTTAAGGAACTTTTTACTGATTGAATATTTTTGATACCCCTCCTCCCAAATAGGATTGGCGTACACTAAGTTTGTAAAACCTCTAAATATCGCCAGCTAGAAACATAAAATTGGCTATGTAAAGGGTTTTCCAATAGGTACTTAACAAATTTGTGAATGCACTATTTCACTGATCATCTGTGAACACTTGTTACTTTCCTTGTACACGAACGAACAACGTGTGCAAATTTAATACCGAAATTCGGAGTCGGTGACCGCAACTTTAAGAGTGTTAACTCCAATTTTCGATCGCTATTCTCGCCCTAGTAGACAAGCAATTAGAAGTTTAGTGAAAAAAAGTTGAGTCTACATATTCATTTTGTTTGCTCCATCCAAATCAGTCGATTCCGCGGCGTTCTCAAGAACTGGGCATCGCCAAGACCATTTTATGGCGAATTTTGCGTAAGGATCTTGGCCGATGGATGGATATGACGCGACGAACGTTCTCCGATTGGGCTCTGGAGAAGATGCAGCTCTGGATGATGAATTTCAAAATCATCTTCTATGACGAAGCTCATATTTGGCTCAATGGGCTCGTCAATAAGCAAAATATGCGTTATTGGTTTGGTGAAAGTCCACATGTGCTTCATGAATCACCAGTTCATCATCCAATAACGATCGTCACGTTACTGTGAATCGCGATCGTTATCGCGCCACAATTACCGATTAGTTTTTGCCCGATTTGTAAAACATGGACATGGACGACATGTGGTTTTAACAGGACGGTGTCACAAGCAACACACGTTACAATCGATTTATTGAAGAGTAAGTTTGGTGAGCGTGTTGTCTCTAGAAAAGAACCAGTCAATTGGCCGCCTCGTTCTTGCGATTTAACGCCTCTAGACTTCTTTCTATGGGGCTACGTCAAATCATTGATTTTTGCCAACAAGCCGACGACGTTGGAAGAACTCAGAGCCAACATTGAACGCGAAAAAGCGGGAGTTACGGACGAAATGTGTGCCCGAGTCATCGAAAATTGGGTCCAACAAATCGACCGCTGCGACGTGCCCGCTGTGGTCATATCAACGAAGTCGAGTTCCACTCATAAATGGTTTGATTGTATTTCAAGTCGATCATAAAGTTTTGGAAATATCTCAAACGGTTTGCGTTTTATTTAAAAAAGTTTTCAAGTCCTCATTGGAAAACCCTATATTTCATGATACTTTCGCCAAGTAAGTAAGTTTTTACTCTACCCGCAGTATAAGTATATTTTACCTGATTCTTATGAAATTTGCAACAATTCATTATACAATTCAATTATCCAAGTTTTTTCTGAATTAATAGACCCTTGAAAGCTCTTTAAATATCAATTGATCTCTTGTCTTAGAATAACTTATTGGTCGAATTATTTGACTTTTGTAGTATTTTTTGTGATTTTTTATAGAAACTGCAATTTAACTACATTTCGAATGATTCCTAAATGATAAACATCGACAAATTGACTTCGCAACGCTCATTTCTGTTAAAAGAATTTGAAATTATTGGCTCTGAAAAATCATCAATTGTATTAAACTATTTTCACAAAAATGGAGTCAGTGACGTTATTTTTCGTTCGATATTCATAATTTGGACGTCATTAGAAAGATATTGATTTCTTCTATTTATTTAAGCAGTTATATAAATGTCGATAAATGTCATAATTTCATAAAATTCTCTTATTTTAAACAAATTGTCATAACTTCAACATTTTCTTTTTAATTTCCAGCCCTCATAATTATGTAATAATAATTTAACGTATAACCGCGCATGATCGCACAAATGCTCCCTAAATTATAGTAGAAGTACTAAATGCATCTTCAATGAAAATATATGTAAATTGTAATTGTAAAAAACAAGTAAAACGGCGTTAAGTTCGGCCGGGCCGAACTTTATATACCCTCCACCATGGATTGCACTGCATTCCACAGAGGTTGTCGGTTTTCGTAGGAGTGCAGTAATATTACAGGAAAATATATTTTTTTAATATAGCCAAACCAAAACAAATACAAATATTGAAAAATTAATTTTGTAAATAAATATAATATTTTAATTATTTCAAACCACGCTAATAAGGTAATGCAGTCAGAGAAATGTATACACCGAATTCCATGATTCCAGCTGCGCCCATTTGGTTGGTACCATTTTTACCCCCTTGACGTTTCTACGCAATTAGAATTTCATCATTCTAGCTCTAGTCGTTTAGTTGGTACTATTTTTATCCCTCTGTACCATTGTATCCCTTGAAAGTATTAATTTCGAAAAAGTTGTCTATTTTTCGTGTCTACGCAGTCAGAGGAATGTATACTCCGAATTCCATGATTCTAGCTGCGGTCATTTGATTGGTACTATTTTTATCCCCTTTTTTTCATTTTAACCCCAAAAAGTACGAATTTCGAAAAATCAGTTTATTTTCCGTGTCTACACACTCAGAGGAATGTATACTCCGAATTTCATGACTCTAGCTGCGGTCATTAGATTGGTACTATTTTTATCCCCATTTTTCATTTTAACCCCAAAAAGTACGAATTTTGAAAAATCCGTGTATTTTACTTATCTATGCAATGAGAGGAATGTATACACCGAATTTGATTATTCTAGATGCAGTCGTTTGCTTGGTACCATTTTTATACCTCTATTCCTATTTTACCCCTTAAAAGTACGAATTTGGAAAAAATACTTTTATATTATGTATCTACTCAATTAGAGTAATGTACACACCGAATTTCGTGTTTCTAGCTGTTGTCGTTTAATATGTACCATTTTTATCCCTTTTTTGCCCCATTTCGCCTCCTACAAATAAGAATCACTTTATGGTGCACGTTTTTGCTATAAGGGGAATGCGCATACCAAATATCAAGCAAATATAAACAGACATATTCAAAAAACATGCTTAAATACGCTAAAATATTAGGGATTATTATGGGTATTTTTAGTGCTTGTTTTTAGGGCCGATTTCGCCCTGTTTCAATTCCAACCGATCTACGACTATAAGACGCATTTATGGACGCCCTAGCTCCTTTCGTTTAGAAGCTAGCGTGCTTTCAACTGACGGACAGACGGACGGACATGGCTAGATCGTCTTAGAATTTTATGACGATCAAGAATATGTATACTTTATAGGGAATGACAAAGTTAGTATACCCCCATCCTGAAGGTGGAGGGTGTAATAAATTAACCATAAAAATTGTTGACGTTGATTTTATGGAACGGTAAGCCTCATTGCACACAAAAGCCAATTTTTAGGTTCCAGACAAGTTTGTTCATATTTTTTATAAAGTGTAATTTATATAAATAGGCTTATTTAATTCATATGCAAAAACCTCAATAACCAGCAATTTAAGAGTGCAATATTATGACATATGACATAATATAAAACATTTCTGTTTCGATTCTTGAAGAAAACAAACAACAACAAATCATTTGACGAGCTATCTTCTAAATCCATACGAAAATCCCCTTAATCTGGCATCATGCGCTGGTCTTACCTTGAAAAGGATATTTGTGATATTCTGGGAAACAGAACATGTCCATCCCTCTATGACAACACAGTGGGCCTATCTGCCAATGCAATAACAATTCATCAGAAATGATTATACCATCCATTCGAGAATAAAATAAAGATAAACAAATATACATTTTCATACTACGTGCATATATTAAATCGTATACATCCCACTACGAGGTGATTACATTTTCAAACGAAACAATGCAAATCCTTAGAAATTTATGCATGCATATAAATAAACTCTTATCTTGCAAACACAAAACGAATACTTATTATTATTTTCTTCGTTCGTCATTCAGCCCACCCATCCATCCATCCAGGCAGCCAGTCAGTCAGCCAGCCATCCTTTCTTGTAGTGCAAATAGCACAATAGTATAAAGGTGTGAATTGGAACACCCGCTGCCAGCAACATCTGAGACCTTATCAATGATTAATCATACATAAAAGTGCCAGGGGGTGTGTTAAGAGGAGCCACCCACCCACAATGGCTTCCCTCCCAGAAACTGGGCATCACATTTGAAAGGAATATAATAACAATGACAAAAATGTCGGATAGCTAAGATATAATGTAGATTTAATCGAAGAATATTCCCATGAAAAATAGCATTAGTCAGTGGGAGCCGTCACATTCGGGGAGAATACAATTAAATTGCAAACAGTTATGTGAATGAGATATACCTAGATCTATGAATATGTTTAAATTTCAGTTATTATATTTCAATTTCATTTTCGTTTATTTCAATTTATGGAAATTAAAATATTCCTTACCTACTTTATATTATTAATAACAAATCAAAAGGACATTATGTTCTTATATACCCTCAATTACAGGCCGTCGACTTTACATATACCTATTCCACGAAGTGGAGTAGGGTATAAAAATGTAACGATACACGCTTCAACAACGCATTGAAATTATTAAGTTTCATGAACGAAAATGATCCGGAATTCAATTGAAAAATCATCTTGACTGATGATGCCCATTTCCACCTCGTCATGGCTACGTCATGGAGCAAAATTGTCGCATCTAGGGCTCGGAAAACCCAAGAGTTATTGTTGAGAAGCCTCTCCATCCTCATTGTGTGACTGTATGGTGCGATTTATGGTCCGGCGGAGTCAGTGGACTTTACTTTTTCGAAAATGAGGTTGGATCAACAGTTACGGCGAATGGATTGCGCTATCGAGAGAGACGGCGATACGTGCCACACAAGCAACGAAACCATTGCTCTTTTACGGGAAAAGTTTCCGGACCGTGTTATCTCTCGAAGAGGTTATCACAATTGGCCACGGAGATCTTGTGATTTAACACCTTGCGACTTCTTCCTTTGGGGCCACGTGAAACATAAGGTCTACGCCAAAAGCCCAACGTCGATTCAAGATTTTAAAGATATCTATCGAGGACATAGGACAGTCACTTTACGATTTGGTTATGGAAAATTTCATGAAATGGATATGGTCCTGTAAGCGTTTTCGTGGTGGTCATTTGGCTGATGTTGTTTTTCATTATGAACGGCATACCTTCCCCTTCATTATGAAATGAACATCCCATCATTTATCTTAAAAAATGGAATTTTTCTTGAATACCAAAATAACACCTCTTGTTGGAAAACCCTGTATTTGTATAACTCCACGAGAGAGACATAATACTTTGTGCATTTGTTTCTAACATTCAAAAGGAAGCGAGATAGACCCATTGTTAATTGCACCGATCGACTTAGAATCACTTTTTGAATCGATTTATCAATGTCCGTCTGTCTTTCCATCTACTCTTGTAATCAAAGTTCAGGTCGCAATTGTGAACCAAATAAAACCAAATAAAACTTTGCACATCGAAATTTTTCGGAATAATGACGAACGCTATTTAATCGGTTCATATTTAGATATAGCCCCCATACGAATTTCACTTACACATATTTCAAGCGCTTTTCTTCTAAATTGGCAAAACATCTTATATTTCAACTAGAAACACCTGTGGTTAAAATAGCTCATATCGGTTCAGATTAATATATAGCTCCCATACAAATTTCGCTCTAGAAACCACATATTTTAACAGATCTTCTTTAAATTTGGCCAAATATCTTATATTTTATGTAGGAACACGTATGATGGAAAAAGTCATATCGGTTCAGATTTATATATAGCTCGCACACAAATTTCGCTCCCATACAAATTTAGCAATGCCCGTCTGTCTGGCAGTCCATCTATTATTGTAATCAAAGTTCAGGTCGATATTGTAGCCAAAACCAAATGAAAATTTGCACAAAGAAAAAAAATCGGTTCAGATTTAGATATAGTCCCCCTACTATTTTCATTCGCGATTTAACTTTTTCCGCTCTAGAAACCACATATTTTAACAGATCTTCTACAAAATTGGCAAAACATCTTATATTTCAACTAGAAACACTCGTGGTGAAAATGGGTCAGATCGGTTCAGATTTATATATATGTATGCGAGCTACAAATTTCGCTCCCGGCTTGACTTTTCCGCTTCAGAAACCACGTGTTTCACCGAATTTCTTCGAATTTAGCATAACACGTTATACTTGCAATTGGACAGCCTTTTGTGTAACTTCATTCCATATTTGGATGTAGTTCCGATACAAATATTCTTCTCGATTTGACAAATTGGGTCAGGTCATATTAGTCTATGATTAGGAAACACACAAAAATGTTCCAGTTTTCACTTTTTTACCGAATTGTAATGTATTCGAATAGAAAGTGGAGTGTATCATATAGTCGGCCACGCCCGACTTTAGCCTTTCCTTACTTGTTTAATGTTATGATTAATTTTTAAAAAATCATTTTTTGTCATTTATTTTGGTTGAAGACCATTTTTGGTTTAAGACATAACAGACCAACAATACATACAAACAACAAATCGCGCGTCAAAATATCTTAATTATACAAAAAGTTGTAGAATTTTGAAAATATATATTGCTATGTCGTTCACACCAAAATTTTCAGAGATTTATCTTATTCATACTCCAAAATTATAATATAAATACTAAATGTATCTTCAAGGGAAAATGGAATTTTATTTTTTTTATTTTCCAATATTGGTCTTATGGATCAGTAGGTTTCAATGTACAGACAAAAATCAGTCTTTAGGTCTCGGAAACATTTTTTTATTTATTTATTGTGGCACTAGCTGAACCCTGCCCGCTCCGCCAGGCAAAAAAAAACAAATGGTAAAATTAAAATCAGGTTTCATATTGATATTATCGCGGTTTGTAATTATACGTTCCAATTTTCAGCCTTCTAGCTAAAAAAACACTTTTTCCACGGCCCCACCACCTACGAAACGAAAATTCAAAATCCGCCATCACATTTATCTTTTTCGTGGTCACTAATATATACGTTCCAATTTTCAGCCTTCTAGCTTAAAGAACACTATTGCCACGCCCAATCCGCCCACAAAAAGAATATCCAATTTTCGGCATCAAATTGATCTTTATCGTGGTCAGTAATATATACATTCAATTTTTCAGCCTTCTAGCTCAAATAACAATATTGCCACGCCCACTCCGCCACAAATCGAAAATCCAAACTTCGGCATCATATTTATCAATCGCGTGGTCAGTAATATATATGTACCAATTTTCAGCCATCTAGCTCTCAAAAACACTTTGCCACGCCCACTCCACCAACAAAATGAAAATCCAAATTGCTACATCATATTTTTCATTATCGTGGTCAGTAATATATATGTACCAATTTTCAGCCTTTTAGCTCTCAAAAACACTTTTGCCACGCCCATTCCGCCCACAAAATGAAAATCCAAATTTCGGCATCATATTTATCATTCTCGTGGTCAGTAATATATATGTACCAATTTTCAGCCATCTATCTAAAAAAAACACTATTGCCACGCCCACTCCGCCCAGAAAATGAAAATCCAAATTTCGGCATCATATTTATCATTCTCGTAGTCAGTAATATATATGTATCAATTTTCTGCCTTCTAGCTCTCAAAAACACTATTGTCACGCCCCCTTCGCCCACAGAGCAAATTTATAAAAATTCTATAGCCTATAGTTCCTTCCAGACCTACATCTATCTGTACTGAAAATTTCACCAACATCGGTTCAGCCGTTTACACGTGATTGCGGAACAAACAAACAGACAGACTTACACTAAGGTTTTATAATATTAATAGGGATAAAAGGTATTATTATTGATTTTAACAAGTTGCTTTTGTTTTGTTTTCAATAATATTTTTCCTCCTCAATGATATGTCAATTTTCTCTTTCCTATCTGAACGTATCATTTTTCTGCAGAGTATACAGTATCTCTGTCGCGACGACCAAAGCAATGGAAATTTTATTATCCATAAAACCATTGAGTGTTGAGTTTTGTGGATTATAACATTTCATAGAGGCCAACAACATTTGCATTTATGAAATGGACCGAACTGAACTGAACGTTTGTGGACCACATATTTTTTATGGTTAAATGAATGATCCCCAATGAAGCGCATAAATATAAAAGTGCCTGAAAAGTTCAGGTCACCACAAACAAATGACACCATTTCTCTGGTGTCAGCACAAAAAATTCTCTTATAAAGCAATAAAAAGCCAGTGAAGAGAATGAGAGAAACAAAAGGGAGAGGGAACACGGAGGAAATATTATTTTATGATAAGCAATAAAATAATACACTACACTCCAGTCGGAGGATGGGTCACACCATGGTGTCCTGGTGTGAGTTTTAACAAATGCCTGGACATTTGTTGTCATCCGAGTACACGAGTATGTTGTAGATTCCAATTCTTTGTCACCTTAGTCAGTATCCAGTGTTTGCCTCTCCGGGTGGTTGTTGCTGTTGTTGTTGTTGTGCGGTCATTACGTGACGAGATTTGGCAATAAGTTATTTATGATTTTTTCCTACGGCTGTTGTCTCTGCTGCTATGTTGTTTCATTTAGCCCGTTGTTGTGTTGTCGTTGGACTTTGCCATTGGATGTCCACTAATTTTTGTGTAGCCTGCAGTGACTACCTTAAGGTTGCTACGTGACCTCACATAATATGCCTTGACTTGATCATATTTGAATATTAAGTGTTACTTATGCCATGCATGTGGGAATATATGTCAAGTTGGCACAAACAAAATTGGCCATAATTAAATAAAACAGATCAAAAGTGTAGCCAAACAAACAATTAACGGCAATTTATGAAGGTGGCTTAGCTGAATTTTCTACAGCTAATACCACAGTGAGGAGTCTCTTAATCCAGTGAAGGACATAAATAAGTCATTGAGGCCAATTAATTTGCTAAGCCATAACTTTTTGCCCTGAGGATAATTCAGTCTATAAAATATACAAAGGTGCAGGTGTTTAAAAATGAGACAGGACTGTACATTGCGGCGACAGCGGACTTTTTGTTGGTTGAAACTGAAGCCCTTCAAGTCGGTGACATTTGGTTTGGTTTAATATTTGTATCCCAGCAGAAATGATTTTTAAGTACTTCCTCAGGAAGCACATTTATTTAGTCGCTTCCCAAAATCTAATTTTGCATATTTTTCGCTTTTAAGGAAGTTCGTTTGCAAAGCTTCCAAAAAGCTGAAAATATATTCAAATTCCATAACATTTTACGAACAGCATTTTCACAAGTGGAAGTGAACGATTTTTTCAGGACACAGAGGAAGGACTCTCAGGTTCAAATCGTGGTTCGAGAAACCTTTTTTTTGTTATTTATTATTTATAAATAAATAAACAATTTATAATTTTCTTAATTTAACCAATTTAGTATTAATTTATTTATTGTTTTACTCATGTACTTCAAATATTTAATTTTTTACCAATTATTAGCACCTCATAATATCAAAGACATAAAATGTTATTAATTAATTGAACAATAATTAAATGTAATATTAATTTGCATTTTATATAAATATTCATTAGGTTGGGTCGCGGTCTATACAAATGGAAAAACAATTTCCAGTCACCCTACGAAAATAAAGATTGGATTGTTTAATGATGATTTGCAAAATAAACGATCCTGAAAATACCCCTAAAAATCATGATTTTCCCGTGTAGTTTTTTTCTGCAGCATTTTTGTCAATTTTTAATATAACTTAAAAATAAATTTTGCCACCCTTTAAATAATTAAAGGGTGGCACAGAATGGTTTAAATGGTTTATAACTTTTAATACCCTACACCACAGGGTATAATGACTTTGTGCATTTGTTTGTAAAACCCAAAAGGAAACAAGATAGACCCATCGTTTATTATACCGATCGACTTAGAATCACTATTTGAGTCGATTTAGCAATGTCCGTCCGTCTGTCCATCTATTCTTGTAATCAATTTGCCAATTTGGCAAAACGCAGCATATTTCAACTAGAAACAGCTCTGGTCAAAATTGGCCAGATGGGTTCAGATATATAAAGAGTGATTTTTTTGAGGTTAGGATTTTCATGCATTAGTATTTGACAGATCACGTGGGATTTCAGACATGGTGTCAAAGAGAAAGATGCTCAGTATGCTTTGACATTTCATCATGAATAGACTTACTAACGAGCAAGGCTTGCAAATCATTGAATTTTATTACCAAAATCAGTGTTCGGTTCGAAATGTGTTTCGCGCTTTTCGTCCGATTTATGGTCTACATAATCGACCAAGTGAGCAAACAATTAATGCGATTGTGACCAAGTTTCGCACTCAGTTTACTTTATTGGACATTAAACCAACCACACGAATGCGTACAGTGCGTACAGAAGAGAATATTGCGTCTGTTTCTGAGAGTGTTGCTGAAGACCGTGAAATGTCGATTCGTCGCCGTTCGCAGCAATTGGGTTTGTGTTATTCGACCACATGGAAGATTTTACGCAAAGATCTTGGTGTAAAACCGTATAAAATACAGCTCGTGCAAGAACTGAAGCCAAACGATCTGCCACAACGTCGAATTTTCAGTGAATGGGCCCTAGAAAAGTTGGCAGAAAATCCGCTTTTTTATCGACAAATTTTGTTCAGCGATGAGGCTCATTTCTGGTTGAATGGCTACGTAAATAAACAAAATTGCCGCATTTGGAGTGAAGAGCAACCAGAAGCCGTTCAAGAACTGCCCATGCATCCCGAAAAATGCACTGTTTGGTGTGGTTTGTACGCTGGTGGAATCATTGGACCGTATTTTTTCAAAGATGCTGTTGGACGCAACGTTACGGTGAATGGCGATCGCTATCGTTCGATGCTAACAAACTTTTTGTTGCCAAAAATGGAAGAACTGAACTTGGTTGACATGTGGTTTCAACAAGATGGCGCTACATGCCACACAGCTCGCGATTCTATGGCCATTTTGAGGGAAAACTTCGGAGAACAATTCATCTCAAGAAATGGACCGGTAAGTTGGCCACCAAGATCATGCGATTTGACGCCTTTAGACTATTTTTTGTGGGGCTACGTCAAGTCTAAAGTCTACAGAAATAAGCCAGCAACTATTCCAGCTTTGGAAGACAACATTTCCGAAGAAATTCGGGCTATTCCGGCCGAAATGCTCGAAAAAGTTGCCCAAAATTGGACTTTCCGAATGGACCACCTAAGACGCAGCCGCGGTCAACATTTAAATGAAATTATCTTCAAAAAGTAAATGTCATGGACCAATCTAACGTTTCAAATAAAGAACCGATGAGATTTTGCAAATTTTATGCGTTTTTTTAAAAAAAAAGTTATCAAGCTCTTAAAAAATCACCCTTTATATATAGCTTCCATACAAATGTCTCTTCCGATTTGACTCTTTCCGCTCTAGAAACCACATATTTGCACAGATTTTCTCCGAATTTGACAAAACGACTTATATTTCAACTAAAAACTGGTCTGGTGAAAATGGGCCATATCTGTTCAGATTTATATATAGCTCCCATACAAATGTCTCCTCCGATTTGACTCATTCCGCACTAGAAACCACATATATATATATATATATATATATATATATATATATATATCGCGCAAAATAGAAAGGGACCTAAGGGTAAAAACCGGTTTTGTTCAGGAGAGCCATTTTAAATATTTAAATACGTGTATCTTTGGTCTTCCATCACTGAGCGTGTTGGTATTGGTCTCATTTGAAAGCGACACATCTCATGACGTCAGGAACGTGTTGGTCAACCTTGAAAACGCGCGTAGGTCGCCCCTACCTCTTGTTTTGTGTAGTTGGTTTTTACTGTTTTCTATCTAGCGCGCTGTTTCCATGAGTTTGATATCAATTTTGCTCGCATTTTTGAAACCACGTTTATTTTCTGAAATTATTAATTGTGAATTATAATAAATACTCATTTATAATTTTTTTAAATCATGAATATCACTCTGTTAGTACGAAAATTTTTTCACATAACCTTATTATGTTATTCTCGAAAATATTTTAAAACTAATAACATTCTTACTGACTGTTTGGTGGACGAAAATGGTGGACGAATTCGAAGAAGAAGATTTACTTTATCGCTTCCCTGATGACGAGGGTGATGACGATCACTTCTCAGAATTATCGGATAGTGACTCTGAAGATGATACCGATAATATGTACCTTGATAAATCTGATCCGTATGGTTCAAAAATACCTCCGTGTTGTTCAAATCAATGCAATGAAGTGATCCCTAAGAAGATGGCTGTGGATGTTCGTACGTCTTTCATGAATTTAGATAAGGAATCCCAAGATTTAATTATCCTCGGACATCTGGCAGCTCACCGTGACGATGCAATGCTCAAGTCAAAAGTTGGTGATCGATCGCGGTACAATATATATTATTTTCGAAGTTTGCCGATATGCCGTGATATGTACTTCTTCCGGTATACAATGGGAATTAAACGCTACAAAAATCTAATCGAACATTACGACAAAAATGGTTTTTATCCACGCGAACATGGCATGACGAATAAAATTAATAGTACAGATGCTTTAACTACTTTGGAAAAAAAATAAATTGTTTCATTTATCTGCCGTTTTGCTGAAACTGTTGCTATCACTTTACCTGGACGTCAACCAAATCATCGTGATTATCGTTTATTGAAACTTCCAACTGATGAAAGTAAGACTTCTGTTTACACTAGATACACCAACAGCGTCAAACCAGGTGGTAAAATCGTAAAACTTCGCACTTTCCAAACGCTTTGGAAGAAATATTGTCCCTACATCGTCACTATGAAGCCGGCATACGATTTGTGCGAATTGTGTCGGAATCTTGCAAAAGATGCTGTTAATACAGTAAACGTTACTGAAGTTGAAAAAGAAGCAGCATTGAAGGTGTATTCTGATCATTTGCAATCTGCCAGCACTCAGCGAGAGTACTATAACGACTTGAGAACATTAGTCAAGCCATGTATCCAGGTATTCCAGAGGAGGATTATCTAGTAATATCTATGGATTATGCTCAAAATGTTAGCTTTCCGTCGGGTCCACAGCAAATAGGAACTGCATACTTTAAATCAGGTCGCAAAACGGCAATTTTCGGAAAGCGATTCCATTGGAAAAGGTCCGAATTCAGTAATATCTATGCTTAATTACTACCTACGAGAAGTGCATTCAACTAAAAAATTAGTGATATTCGCTGATAACTGTGTTTCACAAAATAAAAACAATGCGATGATACTATATTTACAACACCTTGTCCATACATCCAGATGTGAGTGAGTTCAATGGAACTTTTTGTTAACCGGACATACAAAGTTTTCACCTGATCTTTCATTCAAACATAAATCTGAGTAACAATACCAGTTTCGATGACAAACCAATTATAATTCCGTCACCAGGCTTATCGATGAAGCGTCAATGGTACTTGTATAAAGAGATCCGGGGTTTATGTTTTGACGATTCAAAAAAAGATTCGTTTGCTCCTCTTCCTTTGGTATCTGGAAATGGAAACGAAGAGGAGGATTCGGAGGAAGTGGAGAATCCAATCTCTTATGAATGACTCCACGATTTGATTCTTTCCGCTCTAGAAACCACATATTTAACAGATTTCCATCAAATTTGAGAAAGCGTCTTATTTTTCAACAAGAAAATCTATGCTAAACATGGGTCAGATTTATATATAGCTCGCATTTAAAGTTTGTGTTTGTAACTAGCCCCCATTCAAAATTGTCTCACAAATACAGATAGAAGTATGAAATTTGCAATATATTCTCCTCTTATAGCTGTATCGTATATCACCCGGTTCAAATGTAACGACCTTTTTATACCCTACACCACAGGGTATAATGGCTAAGTGTAGTGTATCAAATAGTCGGCCACGCCCGACATTAACCTTACTTACTTGTTTATTTATGCTATTATATTATAATTTGTTTAATGAAAAAATGTTTAAATAATTTAAAAATTATATCCTGTAAGTGATGTCCATTTTCTGCTTCGCACATACGTGCTCTTTTTAGCATATTTTTCATAACTTTCATTTCATTTTCGAAAAATATGGGCCAATTATCCTTTCGAAGGAAACACCGTTCCAAATAGTACACTTAAGTGGGTGTAATTGTCGTTGATGAAGTACTCTTGCATTTTCCGTAGCCCAAATCCTGCACTTTTGTTGACAAACCCATTTAATAGGAAATGGGCTTCATCGCTCATTGTGAATATTGTGAATTGTGACTATTGGTTTGAAAAATAAAATTCAATTATTTTTGTACGTTGTTCGATCGTGTAATGATTCATAATTAATTCCCCAAGTCTCCTTCATAAAATGCTGAAAAAAAAACAAAGAAAGAATAATAATTAAAAAAATATTTTTGTACGTTGTTCGATCGTGTAATGATTCATAATTAATTCCCCAAGTCTCCTTCATAAAATGCTGAAAAAAAAACAAACAAAGAAAGAATAATAATTAAAAAATTTATACAGAATTCAAATCATATAGCTGCGCCACCCTGTACTTTACTTCGTACTTTTGCGAACCGTACGAATATCAAATAAAGAAGAAGAATGTTTGTTAGAAATACTTTAAATTTCATGCCTCTATATGTATTAGTTTAATATTAACAATCATATCAATTTTTATAAAATCTGCCATCCACTTTCACATTTTGCGGCCCGATTTGTGTTTTAAAGGGCTCGCTGGATAGACACTGATAGCTAAGTGTAATTTTTGGAATTTCATTGACTTATATTTACTTGGAAAACCTGCATTATTTTTTCGAGCAATGAAGATATGTTGTAGGGTTTTATTGAAAATAACCATACACTGTCAGTTATCATATTATGAGCAACATCATTACCTAACAAATGTAGCAAAATTCAAATCTTGCGTACATTTTAACTTTACTTTATAAGAAGAATACAAATATTCCCACAAACACCCCGCAGAGACAAGTCGGAGCGTAGTATAATTTTGTAGTTTTTGATAGAACATACGGCTTAGATCAGAATCCGAATTCCGACGATTCCTTGTTTGTAAATGTTGTCAACATTAGTGAGGGTTAAAAATTCAGATACTCTTTATTTTCACAGCGACACAAACGTTATAAAAACTTCCATGGATATGTTACAAAATTAATTGAAAATTGATGAAGTGCTACGAGTTTAGTATAAAAATGAAGTGTTTGTTCAGCGGTGAAGGATTATGCACGTTTCAGTTAGGGAGAACTCACGCCCTGCTTACCTGTCCTTTTTCGTTTGCTGCCCCAGGTGACTAACCAATTTCTTAAAGTGCATCCAGTATAGTTTTGTCATAACATACTACATTCATCTATCAATGATGCCATTCCATTTCATTTGGGCATTCATACATCCTCTGTTCGATTGTTTGAGAGTTAGTCAATCATACACTGAGAAACATAACTGACTATAATTTGTATTGGTGTGTGTACAGTAGAGGGGGTTTAGCGAAAAACCTTTAACTTGTTTTAAGACAAAAATATAGAAAAAAATTGCTGATAAATGTACACAAATGAGAATATGACTTATTTTAGGGCAAACATTTAGAAAAATATATAAATTTGCAATAATTACGAACAAAGGAATAGCAAAGAGAAAATATATGAATTTCATGAATATTTGAAAAAAAACAAGTAAAAAATCAAATAAATAATGTTCAGTCGGGTCGAATCTTGAATCCATCATGAATTGCATTCCACAGTACTCACGTATAAGCAACGTGACATGTCTATTTGGTCAATAAGCGGGATATATGAATTCAAAAAGAGGGGTTTGAGGGGATTTTGTAAAAAAAAGCGGGATCGTGAAAAAATATCGTCTATTTTTATGTATTATATTTCAAATAACTGTGTTTAGAATATGTATACACTCCACGAGAGTATTATGTCTTTGAGCATTTGTTTGTAACACCCAAAAGGAAGAGAGATAGACCCATTGTTAATTATACCGATCGACTTAGAATCACTTTTTGAATCGATTTAGCGATGTCCGTCCGTCTGTCTGTCTGTCCAGCTATTCTTGTAATCACGATACAGGTCGCAATTGTACACAGAACCAAATGAAACTTTGCACAACTAAGTTTTTCGGGATAAGAACGAAAGCTATTTAATTTGAAGAAAATCGGTTCAGATTTAGATATAGCCCCCATACGAATTTCACTCCCGATTTGACTCTTTCAACTCTAGATACCACACATTTTAACAGATTTTCTTCAAAATTGGCAAAACATCTTATAGTTCGACTAGAAACATCTGTGGTAAAAATGGGTCAGATCGGTTCAGATTTATATATAGCTCCCATACAAATTTCGCTCCCAATTTGACTTTTTCCGCTCTAGAAACCACAAATTGTATCAGATTGTCTTCAGATTTGGCAAAACATCTTATTTTTCATCTAGCACCACCTGTGGTAAAAATGCGTTAGATCGGTTCAGATTTATATATAGCTCCCATACAAATTTCGATCCCGATTTGATTTTTTCCGCTCTAGAAACCACATATTGTATCAGATTGTCTTCAAATTTGGCAAACTATCTTATATTTCAACTAGAAACGCCCATGATGAAAATGGGTCAAATCGGTTCAGATTTATATATAGCTCCCATACAAATTTCGATCCCGATTTGATTTTTTCCGCTCTAGAAACCACATATTGTATCAGATTGTCTTCAAATTTGGCAAACTATCTTATATTTCAACTAGAAACGCCTATGATGAAAATGGGTCAAATCGGTTCAGATTTATATATAGCTCCCATACAAATTTCGCTCCCAATTTGACTTTTTCCGCTCTAGAAACCACATATTGTATCAGATTGTCTTCAGATTTGGCAAAACATCTTATTTTTCAACTAGCAACACCTGTGGTAAAAATGTGTTAGATCGGTTCAGATTTATATATAGCTCCCATACAAATTTCGCTCTCGATTTGATTTTTTCCGCTCTAGAAACCACAAATTGTATCAGATTGTCCTCAGATTTGGCAAAACATCTTATTTTTCAACTAGCAACACCTGTGGTAAAAATGTGTTAGATCGGTTCAGATTTATATATAGCTTCCATACAAATTTCGCTCCCGATTTGATTTTTTCCGCTCTAGAAACCACATATTGTATCAGATTGTCTTCAAATTTGGCAAACTATCTTATATTTCAACTAGTAACGCCCATGATGAAAATGGGTCAAATCGGTTCAGATTTATATATAGCTGTCACACAAATTTCTCTCCCGATTTCACTTTTTCCACTCTATAAACTACATATTTTAACAGATTTCTTTCAAATCTTTCAAAATATCTTATATTTCAACTAGAAACACCCATGGTGAAAATGGGTCAGATCGGTTCAGATTTACATATAGATACAAATTTCGCTCCCGGATAGACTTTTTCCGCCCCAGAAACCACAAATTTTCTCCGAATTTCTTTGAAGTGACCACCAAACGTTATATTTGAACTGGAAGAACTTATTTTGAAAGTTAGTCACTGTATTCCATGTTGGGATATAGCCCCGATACAAATATTTTTTTCGATTTGACAAATTGGACCAGGTCGTATTAGCCTATGATAAGGAAACATACAAAAATTCTTCCCGTTTTCACTTTTTACCGAGTTGAATTGTAGTCGGATAGAAAGTGGAGTGGATCGTATAGTCGGCCCCGCCCGACTTTAGCCTTTCCTTACTGGTTTTTATTTTGATTTTCTTTAAATTTTTTATATCAGTAGGAGTTTACAAATTTCACACTTTAAATTTTCAACATCTTGGAAAAATTGGGACGTCCTTGCTCCATTCGTTTAGATGTTAGCGTGCTTTCAATAGACGGATGGATCGACGGACATGTCTAGATCGTCTTAGAATTTTATGAGGCTCTAGAATGTATTTACTTTATAGGATGTCAGGTTGATATTTCAAGCTGTTTCAAAAAGAATGACAAACTTAGTGTACCTCCATCCTATGATGGAGGGTATAAAAATAGCATTTTCTATTTTTAGACATTTTCAATGTCGAAGTGGTTTAATACAGGCAAATATTACGATTATTATTAACTTTCGCTAAAAATTTCGAACTTAGGATCATTTTATGAGGCTGTGGTTGTATTATTTCTGAAATGTTCGATGATGTTGACGACAAGTCTAAAATATTTATTTAAATGAATTAATTTCGTTTAACTTAATATTTTGCAATGCCAAACGTATTCACCAGTTCCCATCACAATTTAAACGCATTCGCAAATTTATTGATGTTTTAACATGGAATTCATTGACAAGGCAAATTTCAAATAAAAAAATTTTCAGTTTTTTTTTGTAAAAAGTTACCCTCATATTTATGTGACCCACTTCAATGTACATTCTCTGACAGTTACTAAATATGTATGTATGTGCGTGCACATCCCTGTATGTGTTCCGTATTAATGTTATAACATTTAATCCTAATGTCATACAATTTGTTATTGTTTATGAGGACTTGAGCTGAACCGAACTCAATTCATTGCGCGTATGTCTGTCACCTAAGTGGTCCCGCATTCAACTCCCCTGGAATCGAAAGAATTCAGTTGTTGTGCCAACGTAATATTTGTCATCATTAATAACAATAATTGATGACATACCAGGCGACACACGCAGTGACGTTTGTTGGCAATTCCACATGTCCAATATTTTGAGATGTTTATTATTGGAAGTTGGGACGAAAGGGAAGTTGTACGATGATGTTGGAATTCAGAGTGAAGGAAATATAATGCATGAAAATTGGATTTGAAGCATTTTTAACCAACATTTGAAAAATGTACCAACCATATGGCCTCAGCTAGAATCATGGAATTCGATGTATACATACCTCTGACTGCAAAGACTCGCAAAATAAAGGTTTTTCCAAATTCGTACTTTTAAGGGCTAACACGGGAATAGAGGATTAAAAATGGTATCAACAAAACGGCTGAACCTACAATAATGAAATTCGGTTCAAGGAATCTTTGATTGTGCAGACACGTAAAATAAAGGGATTTTTCTAAATTCGTACTTTTAGGGGGGGCAAAATGGAAAAAGGGGAAGAATTGTATCAACCAAATGGTCTTAGCCAGAGTCATGAAATTCGGAGTATACATAACTCTAACTGCGTAGACACGACAAATAAAAAGGTTTTTCCAAATTTGTACTTTCAAGAGATACAATGGGAACAGAGGGATACAAATGATACAAACTAAACGACTACAGCAAGAATTATGACATTCGGTGTGTAAATTCCTCTAATTACCTAGACGCATGCAATAAAGAGACTTACGAAAGTCGTACCTTAAGAGGGTAAAAGGGTATAAAAATGGTACCAACAAAATGGCCGCAGCTAGAATCATTGTATCGGTGTATACATTCCCTTACTACAAAGACTCGCAAAATAAAACTAAGTAAGGAAAGGCTAAAGTCGGGCGGGGCCGACTATATAATACCCTACACCTCTCCTGCGTATATACCTCGCTTTACTAAACCCAGGTTTTTCATGGGAGCAATGTTATGTAGTTCATATAAATTATAGTATAATTCATCTTTATAGTATAATTCATCTTTAGTCATATTTAACGAACATGGTAAATAATTGATTCAATTCTCCGGTAGACAAATACAAATTATACAGTAGTAATAGGATGAATCGGACCGACATTTGAAAGGGGTCTTATAACAACACTTGGGGCCTGGTCCAAAACATGGGCCTATATATTTCACATTCATGGTAGGTATTCCTGCTTGAAATATATCATGATCCGATGTAAGACGTAGTTTCTAGAGCTGTAATAGAGTAAAATTGGGACACCATTTGGGTTATTCCAAAGTATGGACAGATATATTTGACTTTCATAGTATGTATTCTTAGTTGAAATATAATATAATCTGCAAAATTTGAAAAAAATCCGATGTAAAATTTGCGTCCTTGACGGGTAAAAATTAAAATAAGGCCATTTGTAAGGGCGCTAGATTAAAAAGTGGTTCCATATAGATCACTTTCAAAGTAGGTATTCTTAGTTGAAATAGGACATGGTATGCAAAATTATATCGATATCCAATGCACGATGTGGGTCCTAGAGATGTAATAGAGTTGAATGGGGGCCCAATTTGTATATGGGTTATACCAAAATATGGACCCATATATTTGACTTTCATAGTATGTCTTCTTAGTTGAGATATAATACTAAATGAAAAATTTGATAAACTTCCGATGTAAAATGTGGGTCCTAGAGAGGTAATAATTTAAATGGGGACCCATTTGTAAGGGCGCTGCATTTAAAAGTGGGCCCTTATAGATCACTTTCAAAGTAGGTATTCTTTATTGAAATACAACATGCTCTGCAAAATGTTATCAATATCCAATGTAAGATGAGGGTTCTAGAGAGATAATAGTATAAACTGGGGGCTCATTTGTATCGGGGGCTATACAAAAACATTGACCTATATAGCTGGCTTCCTAGTATAAATGTAACATTGTGTGGAAAATTTGATCACGATCCGATGTAAAATGTGCATTTTAGAGCAGTAATATTGTAAATCGGAGGTACATTTGCATGGGGGCTATATCAAAACATAGACCTATGTGACCCACTTATCTGTGAGCTGTTTCTAGCTCAAATATAACACGATCCTGAAAATTTGGTAATTATCCCATATAAAATGTGTATTATAGAGCAGTAATAGTGTAAATTATAGGGATATTTGTATGGAGAATCTGAACCGATTTTCTCCAAATTCAATACCAATCGTTCTAGGTCAAAAAAAGTAACTCCCACCAAATTTCACCACAATTGCGACCTGTAGAGTGCGAATAAGCTTAGATGGACAGCAGACAGACGGACATCGTTAAATCGATTCAGCTGGTGATTCTAAGCCGATCCGTATACCTAAAGGTGGGTATAGCTCAATTATTTCTTGGTGTTACAAACATTTGGCGGAAAACTAACTTATAATACCCTGGTCCACGAAGTGGTGTTGGGTATAATGATAGGTTATCTTGGACTGTGTTCGTGAGATATAATGGATTTTCAAAATTTGTACTTTTCGAATTAAAATAGGATAGAAATACAACCAACCAAATGTAGTTGAAAATTTACCCACTATCCCCCAATATTTAGGGTATTTAAGCTTTTTTTATACCCACTATCGCACCTAAGGAAGGGGATGTATTCACTTTGTCATTCCGTTTGTAACACCTTTAAATATTCATCGGAGACCCCCTAAAGTATATATATTCTGGGTCATGTCTGTTGAAAGCACGCTATCCGTCGAACGAAAGGAGGAGGTTAAAATTTTCCCTAAATGTGTCTTAAGGTTGCAGAACTGTTGGGCTTGAAAGTGGGCGAAATCGGGAAAAATTTGTCCCTAACATGGACTGCTAATACCCACTAATATTTGGACTATTTAAGTATTTTTTAAATTTCTGCTTTATTTGCACTTGAAATTTGTTATTTTGAAAGCGTAAAAGTACCAAAAAGTAAATACTAGTTTTAGCGGGCGAAATGGGACGAAAAGGGATAGAAATGGTACCAATGAAACGACCACAGCTAGAATCATGACATTTGGAATGTACATTCCTATAATTGCGTGGATACGTAAAATGGAAGAATTATTCCAAATTCGCACTTTTATGGGATACAATTTGAAAAGAGGGATAAAAACCGTTGCAGACAAAATCATGAAATTCGGTGTATACATTCACGTGACTGTGAAAATGTGCAACAAAAAAGATTTTTATCGAAATTTTTACTTTTAGCCGGAAAATGGGGCGAATGGGGATAAAAATGGTACCACACGAGTTACATACCAATCGCCTCACCAAACATACTTTACTTTATTTAGTAGTAAACTACATACATAAGTTATACATAGTGTGTAACGAGACTCCAAAGTATTCGACATAAAATCTGATGCTTTTGTTTACCGTTCTCACACTAAGTTTATCTAAACATTAATTGCATTATCAGCATAAAGCTGTTTTGCAGTGAGTGTTTCCATGAACGAAAAATATTCATAAGTTAGTCTTAAGATTCAAGTTATTAATAAAGCATTAAAAATCTAAATTTTTGCCCGCTTTATTCTTAGTTGTGTTCCTCTTAAGAGAAACACATAATTGGCGCAGTCAACGAACAAACCTATGTACATCCCATAGTGGTATTTGTTTTTAAATTAAATCTAAATTATTTAACAAAATAAATATAAAAAAATATAAACAATCACACATTAAGTGTACATTAAGTGTGAATCTAAAACTAAACCACCAAAAATAAACCAGAGATTAAAAAGAAACACATGTCAAACAGAAATAAAGTATTTGACAACAACAGAAACATGACAGAAAATAATGAGCAGAGCCAATTCGAAGTCGTAATAACGAGACAGGAAGAAATAATAAGACAACTTACTCAGCAAATCGAACAACTGCAACTGCAACTACAATCCCAACAGATCCATCAATCTCAACAAGCCCAGCAACTACAACAACAAAATCAACAACATCATGGTATGAATCAATTTTTAATGCAGCCAAAGGATATAATTGAACAGTTTCGGAGAATAAAACCTCTTGATGAACGGCACAGCCCAGTTGCCTTTGTGAAATCTGTCGACTCGACACTTAATTTATGTGGCCAGAACGAGGAGCTAAAAAATTTTGCACTCGAAATTATAATCAATGAAAAGATTATAGGAGATGTGGCGAATCGACTTGGTGACCTCGGCAACTTATCCTGGAACGATATAAAGGAGAGGATATTCCGGCTGTTGAAACCACGGAAAACATATGCCGAAGTATTTAATTACTGCAGATACGTTAAAGTAAGAAATCTAGAAGAATTATTTTCAATTTTTGAGTCAAGTAAATGTGAATTATGTCAAATATATGCATTTGACCCTTTAAAACCTGCCCTTTATAAATCTGAAAATGTGGACAGGGATTTAGTGGACATAATGATAGAAAAAATAGATGGAACTGTCAGGGCACATATAAACGATAATGAGACATTACAAGATATCATAATGAAATATACAAAACTAAAACTACTTACGGACAAAAGAACGATTGACTATAGACACAGAAGTAAGGACGATAGGGAACCTAGTAGATCCTACACTGCAAATAACAAAGGTTATAATACTAATAACTATAAAGGAAAAAACAGTGATAATAAAACCGGAAACCGTGAGAAGGATAATACTAGTACCGACATGAATAGTTATAACTACAAGAACAAGACAAAGGAAGGAGGGTCGAATCGGACTCGATCTTCCCATATGAGTGTTGACCAAAGTCTAGGACATGTTTCGACAAATATGATGGACATAAGTAATGTGGAAGAGGAAGAGAAGGAAAATCAGGTAAATTTTTTAACAGTGCCTCAAGACACAGATTGCCCATAGTAACGATTACAATAGGTAGACAGAGACTTAAATGTCTCGTTGATACTGGTTCAACAACCAGTATTATTAAAAAGAATGTACTGATTGAAAATTATAAGGAACAGAGATTAAAACAACCTCTCAGGTATCGGACTTTAAATGGAATAAATGAAGTACTTTATCAAATAGTTACTCCTTTCCCGAAGGAATTTAATTGTACAGGTACTTTAAGTTGGAAAGTCATCGATTTTCAGAATGAAAAGTACGATGCCATAATGGGACAAAACTTTTTAATTCCTTTTAAAGCAATAATAAACAGTATACATGATTACATAGAAATTTTGGGTAGTAGGATATTCTTTGAGGAAAGCCACTATCCCTTTCACACAGAGAAAATATGCTCTCTAGAACCAGTTGCAAGGAATTCATTTTATCAAAATTTCGATCTTACCTATCTAAACAAAGAGGAAAAAGCACTAATTACGGATCTTCTCACAGAATTTAAGGATTTATTTTACGTTGATGGTGACAACCTTTCCGCTACAGATGATATACAGCATGAGATAACAACTACTATCGACAAACCGATATATTCTAAAATATATCGTTACCCTAAAGTTCATGAAAGTGAAATCCTTAGACAGGTTAATGATATGTTGGAACAAAATATTATTAGAGAAAGCAACTCCGCATACAATAGCCCTCTGTGGATTGTTCCCAAGAGAGCTAACAATTCAGGGGAGAAGAAATGGCGAATAGTTATTGACTATAGAAAACTGAATGAGTATACTGTCGAAGACAAATTTCCTATACCTAACTTAAATGGTATTCTAGATAAGCTAGGGAAATCTCAATATTTTACAACCATTGACCTAGCGAAGGGGTTTCACCAAATTTTGGTTAAGGAGGAGGATAGAAAGAAAACAGCGTTTTCGACTCCTTTCGGTCACTATGAGTTTGTCAGAATGCCTTTTGGGCTTAAAAACGCCCCGTCAACTTTTCAAAGACTAATGAATTCTGTTTTGAGAAGTTACATCAATAAAACTTGTGTGGTATACATGGACGATATTCTGATATTTAGTTCGTCCTTATCGGAACATATTTTAAGTGTTGGTAATATATTTAGAACTTTGAGAAAGGCTAAGTTGAAAATACAGATTAATAAATGCGATTTTCTCCGAAAGGAAACTCAGTTTCTGGGCCATGTACTTACCACAAAAGGTGTTAAACCGGACCCTAGCAAAATATCGGTAATTCAAAATCTCAAGCTTCCTCGGACACAGAAACAAATTAGGTCATTCTTGGGAATGACCGGTTTTTATAGGAAATTTGTTAGTAATTATGCGAAGATAGCGTACCCAATGACAAACTTCTTAAAGAAAGATGTTCGCCCTAATGTGAATGACCCAAGTTATATAATTGCTTTTGAGAAGCTTAAGGAACTCGTCACGAGTTCACCTATCCTGAGATATCCAAATTTTTCCAAGCGTTTCAAAATTGTCACCGATGCAAGCAACAATGCTATTGGAGCTGTCTTAACTCAAGATGGTCACCCAGTAGCATATGCTTCAAGAACGCTTAATAAGCACGAGACAAACTATGCAACAATTGAAAAAGAATTGTTGGCAATAGTTTGGGGTGTTAAATATTTTCGGCCTTATATCTATGGAAGGGAATTCGATCTGGAAAGCGACCACCAGCCACTTAAGTGGCTAATGAGCAAATATTCTGGTAGAGATATAAGCCCAAGGCTTCAGAGGTATCTAATTGATTTAGGGGAATATCAATTTAAAATTGAATATATTAAAGGGAAATGTAATTATATTGCAGACTTCCTCAGTAGAATTGATGCTGACAGGAATGAGATAAATATAGTAAATTTGTTTGAAGAGGAGTTTGTTGATAATGCTAATGCCAGTAGTGACGAAGGCTCTTTAGATGTTCAAACAATACACTCCCAAGAAGAGGATCTAAATGAAAATATCCCTATACTATTAGATACAGTAGTTAATCGCTTTAAAATTCAGATTATTGTAAAAGAAAATAAGGAAGTAGACAAGAATGTAATTTTTGGCAATAAAAGAATTTTTATCGACCAATGCGATATAGATGAAGGAAATGTGTCCGAAATTGTCAGGAGAGAAATTCTAAAAGGAAGAGTTGGGATATATTCGGAAATAAACGATCGTGAATATTATAAAGTTCAACAAGTTTTAATTAACGAATTCTCTGGCACCGGGGCCATTAAATTTCTCAAATGTACTCACTTTGCTGAAGACATTGAGGATGACAATGAACTGAATAAACAAATATCATTATTCCATAAGTATGAGAGTGGCCATTCGGGGATTACCGCTACTTACGAGAAACTCAAATACAAGATCTACAACCCTGGTTTGAAAATGTCTATACATAAAATTATTAATAATTGCCATATTTGTTCATCTTCAAAATATGACAGGAATCCCATAAAGAATAAATTTTTGCGTACGGAGACGCCTTCAAGTGTCAATGAAATAGTACATATAGACACATATGTAAATAGTAAACGGTCGTTCATAATATTTGTAGATAAATTCTCTAAACATGCCGTCTGTTTTCACTTGCCAGACCGTAACAGTACAACATTAGTTCAGAAAATAAGGGAATTTTTAGCAATAAAAGGGCAAATTGGGAAGTTTATTTTTGACAATGAGTTCAACTCTAGAAATGTAAAAGAATTTTTGACAGAAGAGAAAATTGAATTCCATTTCACGAAACCCAACAGTCACACAGGAAATTCCGATTCGGAACGTTTAAATAATACTCTTACGGAAAGAATTAGAGCATTAAATCTTGAAGAAATTTTGCCAATAAAAACTCAAATGATAAGGGCTATTAATTTTTATAATAATAGCTACCACAGTGTCATTAAATGTTCTCCTTTCGATGTAGTAAACAATAAAGTAGATTTTGAATTAGTAAGAAAAAGAATAGAGGAATATAAAGAGAAATTAGATAAAACTAGAAACAAAGATAGGGAAGATTACATTGAGGAAAGGGAGGAAGGCTACATAAAGAATTACAACAGCGTTAGACACAAAGAACAACCTAAATTTAGAAAACAGAATCTTCAAAATGTTCACAACTCAAATATTAAAAGACCATTTAAATTTACAGATCTTCCAAATGGTACTACTGATAGCGATATTGACCCAACCGATACGGGCAACACTCCAGATCAGCCAGATAACTGAGGATAATGGATATGTAGAAGTCAAAATAAGAGAGGTGGAGGTAGTCAATACGACAAATACTCTCTTATAAATATTGGAGAGGTTAGAAATTCACAAGAGATTGTAGAATTCGGAATAGATTTCTACAAACTGAAGATGTTAAAAGTAGGGATCATGACTATTGGCGGCGATTCGCTAATAATTGCTTTACAGATACCCGACAATTTCATTAGAACAGATTTAAAACTTATTCTTCCAATTCCAAATGCAAATAATATAGAAATAGACTCTGACGAGGAATATGTAGTCGATATAAATAAAAAATCCTTAAAATATCAAGATAATGTTTCCCTAAAGAATTTAAAGGCAAGCAAACATTGCATTTTTCAAAGCAATTGTAAGTTTGTTTTCAGTAACATTACAGAAATCATAAGTATCGAAGAAGAAATAATAATTGTAAAAAACGCTCATTCGGAAAATTTAGAACAAAATTGTGATGATAGGAAATTGAAACTAACAGGCAATTTTTTTATTGTATTCAACAATTGCTATATATCTATTAAAAGCGAACTATTTTCAAATAAAAAAATTGTACTTAAAGATAAATATTTTTACCCAAATAGTAAGCAACTTGACTATTCGAATAAAAGCGTAAAGTTCAGCAATGTTGACCTTGATATTGTGGATAACATAAAAGAAATAAAAGAACTAAAATTCCACAAAAATATGTCTTATGGTATAAATTTTACTTTTGGAGCTATTGTTATTGTACTATGTATTATGTTTTACTTTTTAAGAAAAAGGAATAATGTTAATATAAATATGAAGAACTATCCACTTGAAAAAAGAGAGGACACTGCTGCCACTCAAGTTAACTTAAGTGAAATAACCCAAAAATATTTAAAATAAGAAAATATAATTAAAATTAATGTATGTACTGTATCAATACTACCGAAATCCAGGAGTATTTCTGTCAAGGGGTGGAGGAGTTACATACCAATCGCCTCACCAAACATACTTTACTTTATTTAGTAGTAAACTACATACATAAGTTATACATAGTGTGTAACGAGACTCCAAAGTATTCGACATAAAATCTGATGCTTTTGTTTACCGTTCTCACACTAAGTTTATCTAAACATTAATTGCATTATCAGCATAAAGCTGTTTTGCAGTGAGTGTTTCCATGAACGAAAAATATTCATAAGTTAGTCTTAAGATTCAAGTTATTAATAAAGCATTAAAAATCTAAATTTTTGCCCGCTTTATTCTTAGTTGTGTTCCTCTTAAGAGAAACACATAATTCACGGCTGCAGCTATAATAACGAAATCCGGTATGTACATTTCTTCGACTGCGTAGACGCGAAAAATGAAGAGATCTTTCGATATTCGTACCTTCAGAATCAAAATTTTTCCTTCGTGAGCGTGCGTGAACGTGAGCCAATAATCACTCACGCGCACATCTCTAGGAGTGACTTAAGACCCCAAAGTATGTTTGGACCAAATCCGTTTCACAACTTCTTAAGCTATTTGATCCATGTCCGTCAGTCTGGCTGGCTAGTATACACGACAACTCTCGAAAGCAGTTAATAAATCAATTCAAACTTTGCACACGGTAATATTTTTCTCAAACTTAGTTTAAGTTCGAAGATGGGCGAAATTTCCATGCCCCTTCTGGTACCACCCACACAAATGACCCATATTCCTATGTTAAATTAAAACTACTGTAACTTCCACACGGATATTCGGAATCGTCTATATTTTGGCATTTGATAATGTTTTAATAATCACTTTAAGTGTACAAAATATGACGGGTATTGTCACACCTCTTCTTGTACCTCCCACACAAATCACCCTAACCTACGTAAAATGAAAGCTGTTATAACTTCTATAAGGATGAACGGAATACTATAAAATGTGGTATTTG
>OX377621.1:143713062-143912549 GCA_947397865.1 Polietes domitor | reverse complement strand
GTATGCAGCTATAACAACAAAATCCGGTATGTACATTTCTTCGACTGCGTAAACGCAAAAAATGAAGAGATCTTTCGATATTCGTACCTTCAGAATCAAAATGGGATTAAATATGGTACCGATCAAGCAACTGTAGCTAGAATCATGATATTCAGTATTTGCACACGTCTGACTACGTAGGTTAGTGTCCGAATGGAAAAGGAGTAACAGTGGTACCAAGCAAACGGCTGTAGCTAAAATCATGAAATTAGGTGTATATAAATTGACATTTCCAGCAGAGACGAACAAATTATAAGTGCTTAAACTGATGACCTTTTTCAATATTTTTATACAAAGAGTTCAAATTTTCTTATTTTAATAAATATCATCCTGATTTTTGCTTTTGTGAAGAGAATTCAGGCTCCAACTGAATTTTCTTAATATTTCTCTTTAAAACAGGTATGTTACAACAAATAACAACAACAAAACAACATCAAGGGGGGCAAACTATTTTGATTAATGGTTATTTTTGAACTTTAATTAACATGATATTTTAAAGTAACAAACGTCAGCAAAAAAACACCATTAGCTGTCATAACATCTTTGTGATCGAATGAAATTTTCTGAAAAGTTGGATCTAAAGCTAGTTTGACATACGTATTTCAAAAATATATTGGGCTGTTGTAATATTTATAAAGTTATACAGTTTGTAACCACTTAAACTTCGTAACGTAACTTAAGTATTTATTGAAATCATTTAGAAAATAATAAATAATTATTTGAAACTTGTTATTTATCTAGTTGGGTAAAATGCACACTATAATAAGGAGTACTCAAATCTGAACCGATCTGACCTATTTTCACCATGTGTGTTTCTGGTTAAAACATAAGATATTTTGCAAGATTTGAAGAAGATCTGTTAAAACATGTGGTGGAAAAAAGTCAACTCGGGAGTGAAATTTGAATATATAAATCTGAACCGATCTGACCTATTTTCACCACAAGTGTTCCTAGTTTAAATATAAGACGTTTTTTGAAGACAATTTGATAAAATATGTGGTTTCTAGAGCGGAAAAAGTCAAATTGGGAGCGAAATTTGTATGAGAGCTATATAAAAATCTGAACCGATCTGACCCATTTTCACCATGGGTGTTTCTAGTTGAAATACACATGGTATTTCGGTAGCTGTCACTTTTAAAGCTTTTATTTTTTGATATTTGAATTTTTGAATGAAAATGATCGGGAATTTCATCGAAAAATCATCTTGAATGATGAGACCCATTTCCACCTCGGTGGCTACGTCAACAAGCAAAATTGTCGCATCTGGGGCTCGGAAAACACAAGAGTTATTGTTGAGAAGCCTCTCCATCCTCATCGTGTGACTGTTTGGTGCGGTTTATGATCCGGCGGGGTCAATGGACCTTGTATTTTCGTAAATGAGGTTGGATCAACAGTTACGGCGTATGGATTGCGCTATCGAAAGATGATTAATGATTTTTTATGGTCGGAGTTGGATGGTATTGATCTGGACAACGTTTACTTCCAGCAAGACGGCGCTACGTGCCACCCAAGCAACGAAACCATTGCTCTTTTACGTGAAAAGTTTCCGGACCGTGTTAACTTTCGATGAGGTGATCACAATTGGCCACCGAGATCTTGTGATTTAACACCTTGCGACTGCTTCCTTTGGGGCCATGTGAAAGATAAGGTCTACGCCAACAGCCCAGCGTCGATTCAGGACCTCAAAGATAGAATTCGAGAGGCTACATAGGGCAGCCACTTTGCGATTTGGTTATGGAAAATTTCATGAAAATTATATGGTCCTGTAAGCGTGGTCGTGGTGGCCATTTGGCTGATGTTGTTTTTCTTTATTATGATATAAACATCCGATCATTTGTCTCAAAAAATGACATTTTTCTTTGAATACCAAAATAACACCTCTTGTTGGAAAACCCTGTACATCGGAAAAGTACGAAACTAAATTATTAGAACAACTATGTATATCCTTTGAAAATAAAAGTCCTGCAAAATTATTAGATGTATTTACAGCCTTTTTTACAGCAAAAAATTCTCCCTTTGAACCGGTATCACCTATTTTGATCCCTTGAAATATTATGTGGACATTTTGAACCGCCGAGCTCCTATTGTTAAGATGCTAGTGAGCTTTCAACAGAGACTCTTGGCAACATGTAGAGTTTGTGGGAGTTAATGCCAATCTTAGTATACCCCCACCCTATGGTGGAGAGTATAATAAATCAGACTTTCTGAATGAAACGATAACCCTCAATTCATTTCCTCGTTTCCAATAAAACAACCTTCCAATTGTCTTTTAAATGGAATTGATCGTTCGTCCCTTCTGTTTAATCAATTATACCACATTTTTCTGCGTCTCTCCACCCCCCCCTCCCCCACCTGAGTGTACCAAATTCCATTTCTATTTATTTGTATTGTTCTATTGATTGATACCGGACTCCTGCTCAATAATAATGACCGACAGGTTGTCATCTTTCCAAAGCTTGCATGTGGTTACTCGACAAGTAAGTACGTACGTACGCACGTCTACAGGTTATGTATGTCCTTTGTGAAGGACTACACGTGTAGCCAAAGTTGGCAGTTCAAGTGTCATCTACAAATACATACATTTCTTTTTATTTTTCTCCCCCAATCCTCTTGTTATCCTGACATTTATTTGATTCGTTGCACGGAATAATTTATGTATTATTATTGTCTGAGGTTTTCCCCCGCTTTTTCTTGACAATCAATTCATTGAGTATTTCTGGGAAGGGGACATTGACATTATATTCATATTATGCTCAGGAGGAAGACTAATTGGCAGAAAAGAGAAATTATTTACATGGGATTTATGCAAGAATGGGGAAAATAGTAATTTCGAAGAAATGATAAATATTCAAAATGTGTTTTTTTTAGAAAATATAATTCGTTTAGAAGATGAACTTAAAGTTAAAGACCAGAGTCGATGTAAAATGCTGAAGTGCGTTTAGCCGAAATTGGAAATGTGAAATTTGTCATCCAATTTCAATTCAATTTTAGGAAACTTAGTTGAATGTTGAGCGGAAAAATGAAAGATCACGACTGCAATACAAATGTTGCCATAAAACATGGATAAATTATGATGAAATTTAATCGAAAAGAGGAACATTTTTAATGAAAAATTGAAAATATTTTGGGAGACACAAACTGGCATAGTTCGGAATGATATATTGAAAAGTATGGCACTGAAATGCGGTGGAATTTGGGATGGAAAAAAGAGAAAAATTTTGAACCTTAAAATAATAATATGTTGGTTGGAAAGGCCAAGAATCAGTTATTAAGAGAGTACAATTCTTGATCGAGTCTAAAAAATATTTGGATGGAACGGTGGACAAGTTTTTAACTATTCCCGTTTTGTAGGACATATCTGGGAAAGAAAGGCCAACAATAAACAAGAATTGACTTATTATTAAATGTAAACAGTAAATATTCGACAAGTAGACAAGTAGTATAGAAGTGAAATGCGGATATTTTGCACAAAAAGTCCAATTGGTTTACATAAAGTATATATGTACACAGGGATGGGTAGATATAGGATAGAACATTTAATAAAACAAATTTCTTGTGAGATATCTATGATAATTTGTTATTTGAAAGGTCTATCAATGTGTGCCACTTTAGTTTACAGAAATTGGTACAGTTGAAGATTTTAACGAAAAGAACGAACTTACTTTAAAACGAGTAAAACGGCAGAGGCTGTCGATTTTCAGTTCAGTAATATTGATAGAAAATATATAGTTTTTTAATATACCCAAACCAAAAACAAATATTGAAAAAATACTTTTATAAATAAATATAATATTTTTATTATATCAAACCACAAAAATTTTTCCATTTGGGCCGATTTCGCCCAGTTTTAATCCTAACCGATCTACCACTATAAGACGCATTTATGGAAAATTTGGACGTCCTAGCTCCTTTCGTTTAGATGATATTTGCTTTCAACATACGGACATATCGTCTTATAATTTTATGACGATCAAGAATATATATACTTTATAGGGACACTCTTGATATTTCAAGGAGGAGGAGGGTATAATAAGTAAGGAAAGGCTAAAGTCGGGCGGGACCGACTATACGATACCCTCCACTTTCCTCCACATTACAATTAAATTCGGGGAAAAATGATATCGGGAATGATTTCAAATTGATAGCCAAATTAGTAGGGGAGCTATACCCAAATCTGAACCGGATCGGGAGCGAAATTTAAAATATATATATATATATATATATATATATGAAACGATCTGTCTCACTTTAACTTAGATGTTTCTAATTCAATTATAAGATACTGTGCCAAATTTAAACAGGATCAGTTAAAATATATGGTCTCTGGAGCGGAAAAAGACAAATCGAGAAAGAAATTTATATGAGAGCTTTATCTTAATCTGAACCGATCTAACTCACTTTCATCACATATCGAGCCCTTAGCGCGGAATTATCGTAAGCGACATTTTCTGAAAATATTTTTTATTGTTGAATTTAAAATTTTATGGGCTAAATAAATAAAAATTGTCAAAATTTGTTAAATTGTTAACGTTTATATAAAAAATGGGGCTAAGATTTTATCGTAAGTCGATGCTCACATTTTCAAAGAAAGCAATTTTATCGTAAGCGACAGTTTATGAATTTTGGGTAAAAACTGTCAGATAATGTAAGAGGTATTTATAAATGTTTTAGATAGGTCTATCAATATATTGATGCAATAATAAGTGTATTTTTATACCCTCGGCGATAGAATGAAGTGTTCATCTGTTGTTGAAAGTACGATAGGTTACGAACGAACTAAGCTAAGAGGTTCGAAGTTTATATATTTTTTCATCGATCCAGAAGAAAAAAGTTTACCCACAAGAACTGAAAGTAGCTCTAAATTATTGTCTTTTTGGAGAACACAAAGCCTTTTTGTATGATTTGTTCCTTATATACAATAATTTAATATACTTCTTGGACTATTCGTATATAAAGCCAAATACTATATAGATGGTTTTGGTATCATTTCCCTATTATTGTGGGTAAACGTTAACATTTATTTAATTCAAATAGTGGTAAATTTGACAAAAGAAACATAATATTTAGCTTAAAATAGTGATCAAAATGGGCACATTGCCCACAATTCTATAGAGTTAGAGAGTAAACAAGTAAAAACGGTTTTATTATTTCAAACCACGCTTATAAGGCAAGGCTACACGTTTACACTATATATAACGAAGTAATACTTCAAATCAATTTAAAAAAATAAATGTTCTTATATTTATATTTTCAAAAAAGCTTACATACCATAAATATTGTTAGTGGATGCTATAGTTGGTTGTATTTCCATTATATTTTAATGTACAAATTATGAAAATCCATTATCTCACGTGCATAGTGCAAAATAATGATTCAACCAACTTTTTATTTTGCAGAGCAATGTATATTTTATGATTTTAGCATAGGTTAGGGGGATGTACAAACCGAATTTCATCATTCTAGCTGTAGCCGTTAAGTTTGGAACTATTTTTATCCCTCTGAACCCATTTTCGTGTCTGCACAGTCAGAGGAATGTATACTCCGAATTTCATGACTCCAGCTGCGGTTATTTTGTTGGTACTATTTTTATCCCCTTTTACCATTTTAACCCCAAAAAGTACGAATTTCGAAAAATCCCTTTATTTTGCGTGTCTACGCAATCAGAGAAATGTATACACCAAACGTCCTGGCTCCTTTCGTTTAGTAGCTAGCGACGAACGGATGGACGGACATGGCCAGATCGTCTTAGAATTTTATGACGACCAAGAATATATATACTTTATAGGGTCTCAGGTCAATATTTCAAGGTGTTACAAACGTAATGAGTATACCACCATCCTGGAGGTGGAGGGTAAACTTCAGATTTCGTTAAGAATATTAACATAAAATTTTTGTTTTCCGGTCATACAATGATGCCAGTTGATTCTAAACACTATACAATTGAATCATTTTGTAAAGGAAGAATAATTTGGTCCCCAAAATATTTAACAATAACTTGCAAATTATTGCATTTTATTACCAAATCGCGCGCTTCCATTTTATGGTCAGTTTAATCGACCCACTGAAGCGGCTATTCGGGCTACTGTGACTAAATTTCGCACCAAATTTACATTGTTGGACATTAAACCACCAACACGCTTACGTAGAGTGCGAACTAAAGAAAATATCGCAGCTGTATCGGCCAGTATTAATGATGACCATCAATTATCGACTCGTCGCCGTTCGAAGCAATTGGGCCTCTGCTAGTCAAAAACGTGGAAATGCCAAAATTGGACTAAGCGGATGGATCATTTGAGGCAGTCATGGTCAACATTTGCATGAAATAATCTTCAAACATTAAATTAAATGGACCGTACTATCGATTCAAATAAAGATTTCATGCATTTTTCTGAATTTTATGTGTTTTTGAAAAACTTTCCTATAGCTTTTAAAAAAACACCCTTTATTTGAATAAAACCTCTCTCAAGACCACATATTTTCCAATTACTCAATTAGTTCTGAAATAACTTCTACTACTTCACTGAATTGGCAATAGCAAGCTGGTAGATACTCGCATTAGCAAAAATTGTATTTCTTCGTTTTCGATAATATGTGAATTTCCATATCGAGTGAATATTATAAATATTTTCAATAAACGGCTTCATGGATACTTCGAACCGACTTTGAAATACTTTTCCATTTGCATACTTGAATTTTGGCTACAATTAAATTTTTTAACTGACTCTGCAACCTGTATACTGCAGATGATTTGCAAAATTTTGTACTTTGACAATCATAGTATCCCCCTATATCCACTATGGTTTGAAGCCGGCTCCGCACGGCTAATGCTGTTTCTTACAGAATCTTTGCAAGACTTTATGATATGACAGATGATAACACCACGCGCAGTGGTTCCAAATCGATTTTGTAGAATTAATTCTGTATATTTTGAATGGAAAACAAGTAAAAAGGGCGTTAAGTTCGGCCGGGCCGAACCCTATATACCCTCCACCATGGATTGCATTCCACAGAGGTTTTCGGGTTTACAGAAGGGCATTAACAGTACAGGAAGATGTTAAATTTTTAGATATAGCAATACCAAAACAAATTGAAATATTAAACAAGTAAGAAGGCGTTAAGTTCGGCCGGGCCGAATCTTATATAACCTCCACCACGGAGTGCATTCCACAGTATTACCGGCAGATTAAAGGATGTCGACTTTACATAGAAGTACAGTACCATATTACGAAAATTGTGATATTTTTATGCACATTACTATATTTGTTTACTATTTCAAAATATAATGTATACTTATGCGCACTGTTTAAAATCTACTACTATAAATAAATACAATGCTGTAATTGTGAAAATGAACATGCCTAAATATTAGGCGATGTAAGTCGCCATTAGGGAGATACAGACAAAGTGACTGTATTGTTTACATGTCCGCAACAAATTCATGATTCTACCATTTTTTGTCGTAAAAGCAACAAAGTCAAGTATGAATTTGAAAAAAAAATTACGTTGCTCAGAGGAATGTATACTCCGAATTCCATGATACTATCTGCGGTAATTTTGTTGGTTCCATTTTTATCCCCTTTTTCGCATTTTACTCCTTAAATGTACGACTTTCGAAAATGTCATCATTCTAGCTGTAGTTTTTTAGTTGTATCCCCTGTACCCATTATATCCCTTGAAAGTACCAGTTTGGAAAAACCTTTTATTGTTCGTGTCTACGTAGTCAGAGGAATGTATACAGCGCATTTCATGGTTCTAGCTGCATCCATTTGTTTGGTACAATTTTTATCCCCTTTCTCCATTTTACACCCTAAAAGTACGAATTTCGAAAATTTCCTTTATTTTATGTGTCTACGCAATCAGAGGAATATATACACCGAATTTCATTATTCTAGGTGCAGCCGTTTGGTTGGTACTATTTTTATCCCTCTATCCCCATTTAACCCCCAAAAAGTACAAATTTAGAAAAAAATACTTTTATATTATGTATCTACTGTATTAGAGGAATGTACACGCCAAATTTCGTGTTTCTATCTGTTGTCGTTTTATAGGTACCAATTTTATCCCATTTCGCCCCCTACAATTAAAAATCACTCTATGGTGCCCTTTTATGCTATAAAGGGAATGCGAATTGCTAGCTAATCTGTTCAAAAAACATGCTGAAATACTCTAAATATTAGGGGTATTTTAAGTCCTTGTGAGGGAAAAAAATTTCCCTCTGGGCGATTTCGCCCACTTTCAATCCCAACCGATCTGCAACCATAAGACACATTTAGGAATAATTTGAACCTCGTGCTTTCAACAGACAGACGGACATGTCTATATCGTCTTAGAATTTTACCACGACTCAGAATATATATACTTCATGGGGTCTCCGATGAATATTTTAAGGTGTTACAAAGGGAATGACAAAGTGAATATACCCCCATCCTGGAGGTGGAGTGTATAAAAAGAATAATTTTATAAATAAATATAAATTTTTATTATTTGAACACTCGCTTATCACGCAAGGCCAAAATGTTTATCATATATATACATCGAAACAATACTACAAGTCAGTTCAAAAGTATATATAAGCTTAAGTACCTTAAATATTTGGGGTATAGTGGGTGCATTTTCAGCTACAGCCGTTTGGTTGGTTGTATTTCTATCCTGTTTGAATTCCAAAAGTACAAATTTTGAAAATGTGATGTGATGTTCGTCCTTCTGTCCATCTACTCTTGTAATCAAAGTCCAGGTCGCAACTGTTGTTAGAACTAAATGAAACTTTGCACAACGAAGTTTTATGGGATAAGGACGAACGCTATTTAATTTGAAGCAAATCGGTTCCGATTTAGATATAGCTCCCACAAAAATTTTGCTTCCGATTTTACTTTTTCCGCCCTAGAAACCACATATTTTCAAATTTTCTTCAAATTTAGCAAAACGTCATATATTTTAACTAGAAATAGCTCTGGTATATAGCTCCCAAACAAATGCCTCCTATGATTTGACTCTTTCACATATTTTCTTCAAATTTGGCAAAACAAATCATATTTCAACTAGAAACAACTCTGGTGAAAATGGCCAGATCGGTTTATATATATATATATATAGCTCCAATACAAATTTCGCCACTGAATTGATTATTTCCGCTCTAGAAATAGCATATTTCAACAGATTTGCTTACAATTTGGCAAACCAGCTAATATTTCAACTTCAAACATCTATGGCAAAAGTGGGACACATCGGTTCAGATTTATATATAGCTCCCACACAAATGTCTCCTCCGATTTGATTATTTCCGCTCTAGAAACCACATATTTTAACAGATTTTCTTCAAATTTGGCAAAACATATTATATTTCAACTAGAAACAACTCTGGTAAAAATGGGCCAGATCGGTTAATATATATATATAGTTCCAATACAAATTTCGCCACTGAATTGATTATTTCCGCTCTAGAAATGGCATATTTGAACAGATTTGCTTAAAATTTGACAAACCAGCTCATATTTCAACAACAAACATCCATGGCAAAAGTGGTTCAAATCGGTTCAGATTTATATATAGCTCCCATATAAATGACACCCCCCGATTTAATTCTTTCTGCTCTAGAAACCACATATTTAACAGATTTTCATCAAATTTGGTTTTCTTATATTTCAGAAAACCTAAAAATGTGTTAGATCGGTTCAGATTTATATATAGCTCCCATTCAAGTAAATAAAAGTAATAAATTTTAAAAGTATAAAATTTGTAGGTTCAAATGTAACGACCCTCTTATACCCTACACAACAGGGTATCTTGACTAGGTGTAGGGTATCATATAGTCGGCCACGCCCGACTTTAACTTTCCTGACTTGTTTTCGTCTAGTTTTGTTTTGGTATTTTCAACGTTGTGATGTCATCATTATTCAATTTATTTATATAGTTAGATTGCTTAAAAATTATAAATAAACTATTGAAAAGATTGGTCAAATGACTACTTAAATAGAACTCAGCAAAAAAGAGAGCACCTGAAGAAGTGAATAAGAAACTAATACGGAGATTCGGAAGTTGTAACAATTAGGATCTTCACCAATGACTTTATCATGGAGTTGTCATAGGGGAGATGTCCTTTATTTTGGAAGACTAAAGGATATTTTAGAGTGTTGCAAAACGACCACTTTTTCACTAGTTTCCATTTCTATTTTAAAAAACCTGCCGCTACCGGGTGTAGAGCAACATACCTTCTGGTTATGACCTGTGCCCACATACTAAAATGTTACGGGATTATAATTTTATTACTAACTTTTTTTGGGAGTTGTTTAAAAGAACTTCCTCAAAAGCGGAAAAAATTTGCACATTTGGATTTTGAGATGCGATGTAAATGTGCTTCTTACGGAAACACTTCTCTTTTTTGTGCTGGGAAGTTATACGCTTCTAAAACCAAAACTTCCAAAACGGTCTAAATTTTAACGTTTTTCCCACTTTGTAAATTTGAATACGTTCTTGGATAAACATTTCTATTACACTAAATTCAAGAAAAACTGATTTTATATACTCCACCATTGCTATATACGCTTACTTCCTCCTCTGCCCTCGTGCATAGAATAAATGTTGACACTTTAAGGCATCAAGTTCTATCAGAATCTTCAAGATTTCACTTTCGAATGAAATGTGACATCTTCAAGTGCGCCCTTCACACAACAATCGTATCTTTTGTGAAACAGATGTCCATTTGGACAAATATATGGTTTTCCATTTTCATTATGACTTCTTGCCAATCTCCCCCAAAATTAAGAAAATGGCAAGGAAACGTATGACATTGTCATTAATTGAATTAATAACTTAAGTATATTGTACAAGACAAGGAACGACAAGACAAGACAAAAGCAATAAGACTCCACAATAAAACACGGACACAGAAAACTACTCACAGCACATCATCAGAGAGCATCACTTTCCTGGACAAAGTTTCCCAAATACAATCCAAATACATATCCCTCATCCATGTGTGTAGAATGTCAAAAAAAGGAAACGCCAGCACTTGTTTTCTCGATGTGAGCAAAAACCAAACATGTAGGACATCTCCGCTACAACTTTAAGCGAGCGGATGTTGTTCAAAACATTCTATGGTAGGCTGGCTGACAGGAAGGAAGGAATGATGGACTTACATTTCCTATCGTTCTTTTTGTCGTTAAACTTTCCTGTGGGATTTCTTGTGTGGCCCAGGCATATTATCACAACACTAAGCAACAAAAAAATAAAATTAATTAAAAAAAATAAATAAACCCGCACCAGGGCGTGATCACAACTAGATGGTGAATTACAAAGTACGTGAGAAGACAATGTAACAGAAGACTAGCAATAAAGCTCAACTCCAAGAGTTTCACTGAACCAACACCCGGGGAGAGGACATTCCCTAAAGTAAAACATATTTTGATACCTACCACCACAGGATGGGGGTTTACTAACTATATCATTCCGTCTGTATCACCTTGAAATATCGGCCTGAGACACTAAAAAGTATATATATTCTTGATCGTCATTTAATTCTAAGGCGATCTAACCATGTCCGGTCAAATTCGTACTTTTAAGGGGTAAAATGGGAATAGAGGGATAAAAATGGTACCAACCAAACGGCTGTACCTAGAATAATGAAATTCGGAATATACATTCCTCTGATTGCGTAGACACGTAAAATAAAAGGATTTTTCGAAATTCGTACTTTTTGGGGTTAAATTGGAAAAAGGGGATAAAAATTGTACCATCTTAATGACCGCAGCTAGAGTTATGAAATTCGGACTATACATTCCTCTGACAAAGTAGAAACAAAAAATAAAAGGGATAAAATGGGTACAGAGGGATAAAAATAGTACCAAATAAACGACTACAGCTATAGTGATGAAATTCGGTGTGTACATCCCTCTATTTGCGTAGACACGTAATAGAAATAGATTTTAGAAAGTCGTACTCTTAAGGGAGTAAAATATGAAAAAGGGGATAAAAATGGTACAAACTGAACGGTACATGTCTCTAATTTCATAGACAAGCAAAATAAAAAGCTTTAGGAAGTCGTACTCTTAAGGGTTAAATGAAAAAAGGGATAAAAATGGTACCAACCAAATATTCGCGGCTAGAATCATGAAATTTGGTGTATACATTCCTCTGACTGCAAATACACGAAAACTAAAAAGATTTTTAAGTAATTTACTTTCCGGCAAAAATAGGTTGACTAATAAAGTTAGTTTATCTTACCCTGTGTACGTGAGATAATGGATTTTCAAAAATTGTACTGTACCAATATTTATGATAGTTTAAGCTTTTTTGAAAATAGAAATATTAGAATATTTATTTTATATAAAGGGTGTTTTTTATTGGGGTATAGAACTTTAAGTTGGCATCACTTTTTTAACTGGCGGCCATTTTGTCAGCTGTCAAGTGATTAATATTTTGTTTGGTTTGCCATTTCATCATGAACAGGATGACAAAAGAACAACGCTTGCAAATCGTGCAAATTTATTTCGAAAGTAATGGTTCAGTTCGCGAAGTTCACCGCTCCGTCCATTTTATGGTCGACATAATCGTCCATCAGAGCAATTAATTCGGTTAACCATGGATCGTTTTCGCACTACGTTTACTCTATGTGATAATACGCATCCGCAGAGACGTCGAACAATGCGCACCGAAGAAACAATTGCCGCTGTAGAGCAAAGTGTTGAAGAGGGCCCGAATGAATCGATTCGCCACCGTGCACAGCAATTGGAGTGGTTGAAAATTGGATTGTAGAATTGGCTATATTCGAGCCTGCCGCGTCGGCCACATTCCCGAAATCATATTTAAACATTAATGGCATAAAATTATCCTTCCAATAAAGCCAAATTGATGGACATTAAAACGATTTTCTTGTGTTTTATTTCAATTCGAAGTTCTATACCTCAATAAAAAACACCCTTTATATATATATATATATATATATATATTGTAATAAGGACTGAAAGTACTCCCTATTAGAATATTTAGAATATATAATGATTTTTGTTTTAATTTCTGCTTTATATGCACTTCTTTTTGTAGCGTAAAAGCACCAAAAAGTAAATACACGTTTTAGCGGTTGAAATGGGGCAAAAAGGGATAAAAATAGTACTAATGATACGCAAACAGCTAGAAACATTAAATTCGGTGTGTACATCCCTATAATAACGTAAACACGCAAAATAGAGGGAATTTTTTCGAAATTCGTACTTTTAAGGGATACACTTGAAAAAGAGGGATACAAATGGTACCAACCAAAACCGCTGAAGTTGAAATCATGAAATTCGGTGTATGCATTCATCTGACTGTATAGACGCGAAACATAAAGGAATTTTTCGAAATTTGCACTTTTAGGCAGAAAATGGATCAAAAGGGGATAAAAAGGTATTATGAGTATTTTAACAAGTTCGTACTTTTAGGGTAAAAATGAAAATAAGAATAAAACTGTTACCAAGCATACGGATGTACCTAGAATCATGAAATTGGATGTGTACATTCCAATGAAATATAAAGAATATTTGAAAATTGTACTTTTCAGTCACTTTGTCTGTAACTGAATCAAGAAATTGCTAAATGGGGGGCGTGAATTTTTCTTCCTAATGATGCCTGACAATACACCTAATATTTAGGAAACATTTTTGAAGATTGCTGCCTCATGTTCACTTTTTGATTACAATTGCAGTATTATATTTATATATAGCAAGACTATATTTTATTATGATAATGAAACAATGTAATTTTCTAAAACAATGCTCATAAGTATGCCTTATAATTTCAAATAGTAAACAATTATCATAAAAAAATTAAAAAAATAAAATTATCATATGTAAAGCCGACAGACAGACTGTGGGAGGCACTCCGTCGTGGAGGGTATATAAGATTCGGACCGGCCGAACTTAACGCCTTTTCAATTGTTTGTACTAGTTTTGGATACTCTGAAGCAAAACCATTTGTTTGAATTATATTTAGTTAAATTGAACTTATTTTAAGTTCACTTTTTTCCTTGTATCAAGTACCATGTTCCTCAGTTTGAGTTAAAAATTTACTTGTTTTGAGGAAAACATCAGCAAAATTATCCTCAGTTCAAGAAAATATTTACTTGATTTGAGTAAAAATTAACTTAGTTTTAGGAAACTTTCGGCTAGATTTTACTTAGACTTAGTAAAAATTTACTTTGTTTGAATAAAAATTTATTCAGTTTTAGGAAAAATTAGCTTAAATTTAGTACAAATTTACTTAGTTTTAGGTAAAATTAACTTAGATTTAGGAAAAATTCAGCAAAATTTTACTTTGAATAAATATTTACTAGGTTTGAGGAAAATTGAATTAGAATCAAGTTCAAAGCATGTAATACTTTCAAGGAAAATTTTGATCTTTTAATGAGGAAATATTGCTTTAGCGCTATACGAAATTCACTTTACTTAAATTTTAGTTCATTTTAACTCAATATAGGATTCACTTTTTTCTGAGTGTACTAAACAAATGGCTGCACCTAGAATAGTGAAATTCGGTTTATACATTCCTCTGATTGCATGGATACGTAAAACAAAGAGATTTTCCAGAACCAGAAATTTGAAAAAATATATTAAATGGCCCTCCCTATATAAGGTTTGGCCCGGCCGAACTTAGCGCCTTTTTTGTGTTTTTTCTAGTTTTTAGGTATTTTTCGTGTCAGAAATAAAAGATTTTTTTCCGAAAAAATCAATTTTTTTTTCAATTTCGTGGAGACGGTTTTTAAACTTTTCTCCATATGAAAGTGAAATTCGCAATGTTTGTAGCCATCATAATTACCTTAAATTGAAGATATAAGAGGATGTGATCGGGCTTCCATTTTAAAAAATGAGTGTAAAACAAGTAAGGAAAGGCTAAAGTCGGGCGGGGCCGACTATATGATACACTCCACTTTCTATCCGAAAACAATTCAACTCGGTAAAAAAGTGAAAACGGGAAGAATTTTTGTATGTTTCCTAATCATAGGCTAATATTACCAGGTCCAATTTGTCAAATCGGAAATATTTATATCGGCGCTATATCCAAACATGGAATATAGTGACTAACTTTCACAAATAGTTCATCCAGTTCAAATATAACGTGCTAAACTCATTTTGTGAAAATTCGTGCTTTTTTGGTGCGGAAAAAGACTATCCGAAATTTGTATGGGAAATTTTTGGGGCGAAATTTGTATGGGAGCTGTATGTAAATCTGAACCGATAACTCATTTTCACCATGGGTGTTTCCAGTTAAAATATGAGATAATTTGAAAGATTTGAAGAAAATATGTTAAAATATGTGGTTTATAGAGTGGAAAAAGAGAAATCAGGAGTGAAATTTGTGTGGGAGCTATATATAAATCCGAACCGATCTGACCCATTTGCGCAATGGCTGTTTATAGAGCAATTATAAGATATTTCGCCTCATTTGATGAGGATCTGTTAAAATATGTGGCTTCTAGAGCAGAAAAAGTCAAATCGGGAGCGAAATTTTAATAGGAGCTATATATAAATCTGACCTATCTTCACCATAGGTGTTCCTAGTTTAAATAAAAGATGTTTTGCCAAATCTGAAGATAATCCGATACAATATGTGGTTTCTAGAGCGGAAAAAGTCAAATCGGGAGCGAAATTTTTATGGAGTCTATAACTAAATCTGAACCGATCCAACACATTTTTACCACAGGTGTTTCTAGTTTAAATATAAGATATTTTGCCAATTTTGAAGAAAAAAATCTGTTGTAATATGTGGTACTAGAGTGAAAAGAGTCAAATCGGGAGTGAAATTCGGGCTATATCTAAATCTGAACCGATTTTCTTCAAATTAAATAGCGTTCGTCCTTGTCCCGAAAAACTTCGTTGTGTAAAGTTTCATTTGGTTCTGGCTACAATTGCGACATGAATCGTGATTACAAGATGGACGGACAGACGGACATTTCTAAATCGATTCAAAAAGTGATTCTAAGACGATCGGTATAATTAACAACGGGTCTATCTCTCTTCCTTTTGGGTGTTACAAACAAATGCACAAAGACATAATACTCTCGTGGAGTGTATAAATATTAATAGTACCTTCGACAAGAATCGAATATTTATTAAATAATATTAAAATTATAATATCGTTTTCGACTTTAGAAATCCAAATTCAACAGAATATGTTATTCAACAAAATCTGTGTAAAATAGTGTAATTTATGTTTGCACCCTCCAGCTACACTACCCCACAGGACGCGTGTGATGCCACTTAAAATGTGTTGCCCTCGATAAAATAAGAGAGACCATACAATGCCACAAACAGAAAAAGTTGATGACCATTTACCGCAAAAAAAACGAAAAGAAATAAAATCTAATTAAAGACAGCCACCGCCGGCTGACGGTAATGTAGGTTGGTAGTGGCTTATACGTGCTTCCAGGGAAAATGGAAATGGAAATGGCAAACAAATCCGATACGCATATGATGTATAACAAAATAAATGTGATATGAAGTGAAGTTCGGTCGAACAGAAACTTATGTGTCCTCAATGAGAAACCAGATAAAATAATCTATTCTATTGTAAACACCACCTGAATGTAGGCAAGAGCGAGGTGTTGCCCTACTTTATAGGCTTTCCTTTTGGATATCTTATGGATTCAGTATACTCTCCTACTGCTGTCTAATGGTTACCCATAAAGCTGAAATTCTAATTCTGCACGAGTTTTAAAGAGATTCCAGACAATAAAATCCCATTTAGGGCTAGCCTTCCTTTTCAAAGTTACTACCAAACCTCTCCTTTAAAGCAGGTGTTGTCTGTTGCTGCTCTGTGTCCCTATGTAATTGTTTGCCATTCATTTAGGCTGATTTTTATGTCCTCTTTCTCGGTAGCACTTCGAGTGTGGATACGCGTATAACACATACAATCATCATCAGCAGCAACAGCATCTCGTTGTCGGTAATTGTGTTGGGCTTGCTTGAGAAACACCATAAATGCAGGTCTGATATTTCAGCCTGAAGACTCATATAAACATTCGGTGAGTGTGCGTGTGTGTGTGGCAGAACACCATGATTGCCGGTGAGTGCCACAAAATGTGTTGGTTTTTGTGTCCATAATTAACAATGAAATTAACACGTAATTTAACCCACAATTGGTACAGAGGAACTTGGTGCGCTGAACAGGTAATTATGGCTGCGTGATATCCTTTGCCAGCGGGGAGGATATGTAATTTAAATTTAATGTAATGTTACACAAGTATGTTCATGATTACTACCATCTAGGACACCAAGGAGTCGTCAGGCTGCCTACAAATGTATCGTTTCTATTTTTAAAGCCTATCAGCTCTGCACAAGGAGCAACAAAATATCTCACATAAACCTCAGGTCAACAACCGGATTTGTACAAGTAGTAACAAGACCTTAATCATCTACCGGGATGGAATTTCGTCCAAGTTTCACAAGGCGTAACATAATATCTCACATAAACCTCAGGTTAACAACCGGGGTGGAATTCCATGCAAGTCAACAACTCGCATCTTTCGAGTGAGTAAAGATAGACGTTTGATCTGTTGATGTAATATTTTAGTCAAGAAACCTTCGGATCTTTGCAAGAGTCTAGGTCCACGCATCTATTTTACGCCAGTAACTATGATTTCTCACGGTAACCTCCTCCTAGTCTTCACTGTACACTAGAGCGTACCAGGTTACAAGTAAAAAAAAAGTTCGCCGTACACCTTCGAATATGAAGTATTATTGAAAGGTAGTTTCAAAAAATTTTTTTTTTATTTTTTTATGCCGAACGTAGAGGTCGCGCTTTTACATTTTTCTATATAACTTCTGCATTTATAAACGGATTTTAAAGTGTGATACATCGATGTTTTTGTCTCGACGAGGCCGATTTTTTTGTCTTTGAAGTCATTGAGCTCAAGCATGATTCATGATTTTATGCGAGCTTTAATTTTCTGATATTAGAGTGGTACATTAGGGTAGTAGCAACTGAGATATGATGGGTAAGCAGGCCCGTGCGCAGGATTTTCCCCTGGGGGGGGTTTTCATATACACTTAAAAATTAACCCTATTATGAGTTAAAATTAACTAAAATTTAGGAAACCAAGTACATTTTTATAAGTAGAATTTTGCTGAAATTTTCCTAAAACTAAGTAAATTTTTACTCAAATGAAGTTAATATTTACTCAAACTGAGGACAATTTTGCTGATTTTTTTCCTCAAAACGAGGAAATTTTTACTTAAACTGAGGGAAATTTTATTTTATACAAGGAAAAAGGTGAAATTAAAATAAGTTCAATTTAACTAAAAAAAATCAAACAAATAGTTTTGCTTCAGAGTATGCAAAACTGATACAAAAAATGACAACATGAAATATTTCTCAAAAGTTTCATGTTACCTCTGCCATAAGGAGTTGAGCCATTACTCCATGATTGTTGCGAAGGCAAGATAGGCGCCTTCGCAGTGGTTGTTTAGAATAATTCATAAAGTATTTATGAAATAAGTCTCTGCAAACGAACGAGAATTGCTTCATAGATTAATATTCAAGAATTTTTTAAAAAATTTCAAATGTTTTTTATGAGTTCATTAATACTTAAATGTATGAAGAACTCGGCATAAATTTCAGTAAATACTTAAACCTTATTTTAGGAAATAACACATTTTTAAGTTAAAATTTCCTAAATGGAATTTTTTCCATACAAAAAAATTTTTATCAGATCCTAACAAATGATTTTAAGTAAATCTTCTACCCTTTTTGTAGTAAATGAACTATTTACTATGGCTTTGAAAGATGGAAACTTTACTCATACTTAATTAATTTTCCAACTTTTTAGGAAATTTTTACTGAAGCGTTTGGAAACCACTCATATTGTATTGCCAGGATCTTCGAGAAATATTTTGATACATTCGTCCGACAGACATTGTCGGCAAATTGCATTTCATTTCATATGTCAGTAAAAAAAAGCAGAAAGTCTACCGAAAGAGCAGATTTTCTGCTGTTAAAAAAGAGACAGCAGATTTGTATATGCTGAGATGGTAAACAGCTGTTTGCTGTTTTTAGCAATATATATGATACGTATATTGCCCAGTGTGAATGGTGATGTAAGATTGCTGAAAACTGCTGTTAACGCGAAATGATGGAATTTGATAGTACGATATGCCCTAAATCTAGAAAAATGTTTTAAACAAAATCGTTGTACCGAATTATAAACTTCGGTTTTATGCTGCTCCATTGTTGAACTATTTTATTTCTATTATTTTTATGTTCATAGCCACTTATGCAGTCACAAACTAACGAGCGAGGGGATATCCAAATCAGAAAATAAAAAAATGGCTTTAGAAAAAAATGTTCTTTTCCACATTTATATGACAGATGACATCCAAATCTGAGAATAGTTTGGCATCAAAAACTCATTTTCGAGAAAATGGTTCATAGCCACTTTTGGATATAAGCCCTCGATATATATTTTGAAGAAATATTACACAAAAAACGATCAAATTCCAAATGCAGAAAATTGGATATGCTTTTTGACGAAGTATGGGTCTAAATAGGATGTCCAAAGAGTTTTGGAGTTTTTAATTTATATAGGACATGAGTAACAGGATGTTTACTCAAAATCTTTATACGCATATTCCGATTAAATAAAAAATATTTGGAAATGTTTCTTAATTTTTATAATCTTAAATATGTATAAATTCGAATAACAAATACAGTTTTTTTTTGTATTCGATGAAATGCAAGAAGAAACAACTAGAAATTTTAATTCCAAAAAACCAAATAATTGGTATTTTAGAGTTTCGTTTTCTTTTGAATAATACTTGTTACATATGTACAAAAAAATACTAACTCTGAAAAATATTTGACATAAGTGATAAATATAACAAAAATTTTAGTAAGTTGAAACTCATTTCTTATTGTTTCGCAACTTTAAAGTAGATTTTAAAATAGAAATCTACACGCAGAGAAAAAATGCATTTCGTAGAAACGAAATTTTAAACACGTGGACATCGTTTTTGAGTTTCTTTTGTTGGAAAAATTAGTTTGTTTGTCATCAGTTGTTGTAAATGAACAAAGAGAAATAAGTTTATCTATATCAAACAGTTTTCTTCGTTTGTCGAAATGGATTTGTATTATAATTGCAAACTCCCAAAACATTGGAAGTAACAGAAACCGTTGTTGTTGGATTTGCGATGTAAATAGGACACATCGGTTCAGATTTAGATACAGCTCCATAAAAATGTCCAATCGCAAATGTTACATCTTAGCGTTCTACAAGCATCAAGCAAACTATTTGCTTTTATTAAGAATATTTTAGAGTTCATTGTGATATCATAGTGATTCTTATCTACACTTTTTTAAATTACTAAACGATTTTGTTATTAAATTTCCAAACTTTTATTGCAGTACACAATTAAAAGTTCATATGATATAGCTCTAGTCGAATGTCAAGAAGTGGTATCGATTAATAAAATGAAAATATTCCGAAGAAATTGGTCTCCATTAGCGAAATTAGCATTACACAATCTTGAAATTGGCACAATTCGTTTAGTTTGTTTGTCTTTTTCATAACCTTTATCCGAAATTCAAGAAAGTGTCCACGATTTTTTATGTAATTTTCGTTTTTTCATGATTTTACTGCAAAATTACCATGTCAGACGAGTTATTTTAAAAAGACCCTAAAAATTCTATATTTTATTGCTTCAGAAAGTCTAGAAGGTTTTAAAAAGTATATGTTCGAAACCTCTCTGGGGGGGGTTTGAACCCCCAAAACCCCCCCCCTGCGCACGGCCCTGTGGGTAAGTACCAGAAGGGGGTGCTTGAGCTCAATGACTTCAAAGACAAAAAAATCGGCCTCGTCGAGACAAAAACATCGATGTATCACACTTTAAAATCCGTCTATAAATGCAGAAGTTATATAGAAAAATGTAAAAGCGCGACCCCTACGTTCGGCATAAAAAAATAAAATTTTTTTTTTTTTGAAACTACCTTTCAATAATACTTCATATTCGAAGGTGTACGGCGAACTTTTTTTTTTTGAGGTACGCCCTACTGTACACTCCTCCTTACAGTAGCAACAGATGTCGTTTAACTGGATACCCAGACTTTGGATATGTGAGACTATTAGATAGTGCTCGTGGGAGGTCGACCTTTTGATGTCCTTTTATGAGGGCTTCGTGTCTCTGTAAGTCTATACAGTAATAATGCTTCCCACCTTAGCACTACCTCGATGGGAGAATGGGAAGGTCTTCGATATTCTCAACCTTCTCCTCAAAGCTGTAGGTTCCATATCGATAGGACTCTGAGTAGATCTTAAATGCGTTGTAGGTTCCATGTCGATTAAAGAGTGAGAAGTTCTTCTTCTTGTCAGCCACCAGGAAGTGTTTTGTCCACTTATTCAACTCATATCATTCGTGTGAAATAAAGTAGAAGGTTGTGTTGCTGGTAGAAGGTGTATGTCCATTTGTAAATCGATAGCATCAGCAGATTTTTTGCTGTATGTTCCATGTCGATAGGAGACTGATAAGGTATTGGAGGCTTTCACAGAAACATGATGGAACTTGTGGAAAAAGCTACATATAGTGTGGGTCATGTAACATTTTAAATTTGAACTATCGATTACTTTGACTTTGAAAGGTAGAAGGTCTCATTTTCAGGTTTAGCATTTGCAAAATGGGATGCTAAACGCTCGAACAAAATTGGGAAATTTTAAAAATTTAATTCCAAAGTAGTGGCCATTAACTCAAACTGTAAGAAATTTACGTGGAAAATTTTCGTCTTCTCAGATGAAGCTCATTTTCATCTCGATGGCTATGTAAAAAAGGCAAAATTGCCGCATATGGTGTTCAGAGAAACTCCACGTGACTACTGAGAAGACAATGCATCCACAACGAGTCACTGTTTGGTGTGGATTTCGGGCTGTACTGAAAAATCGGGTTGATCGGATGAGGTACTGCCTAGCCAGTCGTGGTAGTCATATGAATGATGATATGCTCCATCATTAAATGACAAAGTTCAACCTTTCCAATAAAACCATAAATTTGAAAAACTATTCAGTACTTTTTTTATAGCCGATTCTAATTTCAAAATGTAAATGACCCACACTAACTACATTCATTTGCAGCATTTCCACAGGATATGACCAACGGGGGTTCATCCTTACGTCATCTTGGTCTTGTGAAAAGGCGTGGGAAAAACTTAGATTTGCTGAAAGGATACAGAAGATGAACTACCTGAGTATCTCCGGAGCAATGGAGGTCTCTGTAATGGTATCATTACTAGTTCCTCTTAATGTTGTGCTGATTGATGTAGAAGGCTGATAGAGTGATCGAACATAATTGTTTTTCCCGTTTGACATCCAGATACGTAGGTCTTATCCTGATTTCTCGACAATAACCTTCACTGTCACAAACACTGCTGTTAAATCTACTCGGAAAGCTAGGCAGTCATCATATCTATGAATTAGGCAATGCCAAATTCAGGAAAAGCGCAAAGAGATTGTCGTCTCTTCAAGGAATGGTTAAGCAGTTCGATATTCACTTTTTCTAGGTTTCTGGGCATATGGATGTCCGAGAAAATTATAAAGCTGGCAATCTGGCTAAATGAGAAGTTACACTGTCACATAAAAATGACTGTAGCATGTCGGCCAGTTTGTTCGACAAGAACTATGACATAAACAAGTAAGTAAAGGCTAAAGTCGGACGGAGCCGACTATATGATACACTCCACTTCCTATCTCATTACAATTCAATTCTGTAACAAAGTGAAATCGGGAAGGATTTTTGTATCCTGTAAATGTATGTGTTTGATAAAAAAAAATAAATCGGAAAGGACATCTTTATGGGGGTATATTGAAACATTGAACGGTGTCACCCGCATTCACCATGTATGTTTATAGGCGAAATATAAAGGGTGATTTTTTAAGAGCTTGATAACTTTTTTTTAAAAAAAAACGCATAAAATTCTCATCGGTTCTTTATTTGAAACGTTAGATTGGTCCATGACATTTACTTTTTGAAGATAATTTCATTTAAATGTTGACCGCGGCTGCGTCTTAGGTGGTATGGTGGTCGGAAAGTCCAATTTTGGGCAACTTTTTCGAGCATTTCGGCCGGAATAGCCCGAATTTCTTCGGAAATGTTGTCTTCCAAAGCTGGAATAGTTGCTGGCTTATTTCTGTAGACTTTAGACTTGACGTAGCCCCACAAAAAATAGTCTAAAGGCGTCAAATCGCATGATCTTGGTGGCCAACTTACCGGTCCATTTCTTGAGATGAATTGTTCTCCGAAGTTTTCCCTCAAAATGGCCATAGAATCGCGAGCTGTGTGGCATGTAGCGCCATCTTGTTGAAACCACATGTCAACCAAGTTCAGTTCTTCCATTTTTGGCAACAAAAAGTTTGTTAGCATCGAACGATAGCGATCGCCATTCACCGTAACGTTGCGTCCAACAGCATCTTTGAAAAAATACGGTCCAATGATTCCACCAGCGTACAAACCACACCAAACAGTGCATTTTTCGGGATGCATGGGCAGTTCTTGAACGGCTTCTGGTTGCTCTTCACTCCAAATGCGGCAATTTTGTTTATTTACGTAGCCATTCAACCAGAAATGAGCCTCATCGCTGAACAAAATTTGTCGATAAAAAAGCGGATTTTCTGCCAACTTTTCTAGGGCCCATTCACTGAAAATTCGACGTTGTGGCAGATCGTTTGGCTTCAGTTCTTGCACGAGCTGTATTTTATACGGTTTTACACCAAGATCTTTGCGTAAAATCTTCCATGTGGTCGAATAACACAAACCCAATTGCTGCGAACGGCGACGAATCGACATTTCACGGTCTTCAGCAACACTCTCAGAAACAGACGCAATATTCTCTTCTGTACGCACTGTACGCATTCGTGTGGTTGGTTTAATGTCCAATAAAGTAAACTGAGTGCGAAACTTGGTCACAATCGCATTAATTGTTTGCTCACTTGGCGGATTATGTAGACCATAAATCGGACGTAAAGCGCGAAACACATTTCGAACCGAACACTGATTTTGGTAATAAAATTCAATGATTTGCAAGCGTTGCTCGTTAGTAAGTCTATTCATGATGAAATGTCAAAGCCTACTGAGCATCTTTCTCTTTGACACCATGTCTGAAATCCCACGTGATCTGTCAAATACTAATGCATGAAAATCCTAACCTCAAAAAAATCACTCTTTAATACATATGTGAAGTTTGACCAAAATCGGTTTAACATTTAGGGATCAACATTTGTATATATATATATATCTAAATCATCTTATCTTACCCACTTTCACCATAGGAGTTTCTAGTTAGATTATAAGTTTTTACGCCATTTTTAAAGAAAATCGGGTACAATATGTGGTTTCTACATCGGAAAAAGTTAAATCGGGAGCAACATTTGTAGGCCCCATACAAATGTTGCTCCCGATTATCTAAATCTGATTATTAAGATAAATTTGTTAAGACAAATTTGATGAATATCGGGTACTATATGTGGTTTCTATATGGGGGATATATCTAAATCTGAACCGATCTGTCCGGTTGTCACCATAGCTGTTTCCATTTAAATTATAGGCTACTGTGGCAAATTTGAAGCAAATCGAGTGAAATATGTGGTTTCTAGAGCGGAAAAAGTAAAATCGGGAGCAGCATTTGTATGGGGGCTATATCTAAATCTGAACCGATCTGACCGATTTTCACCATAGCTGTTTCATGTTCAATTATAGGATATTGTGGCAAAATTGAAGCAAATCGAGTGAAATATGTGGTTTCTAGAGCGGAAAAAGTCAAATCGGGAGCGACATTTGTATGGGGGCTATATCTAAATCTGAACCGATTTGACCTGTTTTCACCATGGATGTTCCTAGTTTAAATATAAGATGTTTTGCCAAATCTGAAGACAATCGGATACAATATGTGGTTTCTAGAGCGGAAAAAGTCAAATCGGGAGCGACATTTGTAAGGGGGCTATATCTAAATCTGAACCGATTTGCTTTAAATTAAATAGCGTTCGTGCTTGGTCCACAGTACTTACTTGTGACAATTTTTGTAAGGATCGAACTATAATTGCGACCTGTAATTTGATTACAACAATAGATGGACAGACGGACAGACAGGCGGACATTGCTTAATCGACTCAGAAAGTGATTCTAAGCCGATCTGTATAATAAACGATGGGTCTAACTCGTTTCCTTTTGGGTGTTACAAACAAATGCGCAAAGACATAATACTCTCGTGGAGTGTATAAAAACGTAGCTAAGGATGTGTGGACAAACTCCGCATAGAAATCCTTGATTTCAAATCTTCATAGACAACTCCAAACTTGTTGTTGGGTTTGCGCATGAGATACGTTGCAATAAACGGTAAGATGATCTAGATCACAGACTACTCAATCCATGCAGTGTTTATCAAGCCATCAACTCCATGGATCCTATATTCAAGAAGATCTCAAGACTGTCACGCTTCTCTTCAGAGGATGGGCAAGCAGTTCGGAATTTAGCAGAGTACCAGGAAGCCGACGAGCTTACCAGACTATTTACTATCCTACAATATCCTCCTGATCTAGCTTGAGACCCCAGAGGCACCAATGCTAGCGAACATCAGCTGAACAGACCTAGACACTGGCATACTCACGAAGCAGTCCTGGTCAAAATATTATATGAAGAGATTCACCAACTTCCTTCCATCAATCGAAAGCATTAAGTTGACTATAGGTACGGACATTGCTTTATACGTTGATAAGAGGCTGGACATTCAGTTGAACGACTTTTGTGGAAGTAAAGTGACAAGTGTCGACATGCAAGATACAACTCAGGCTCATGACTCAGGACCGCCAAGTTTCTTTTCAGAGCCTAGCCAAGCAGTTTGTTAGTCATAGGGAAACTATAAAGCTGACGAACTTGTCGTTTTAGTTACTACCCTACAAGGGCTAGATCTGGAGGCTAGCCCACACAGGCAACATTTTTGGCGGCGAACTAGAGATGGCCAAACTTAAACAAATCCAAAGACATCAATCTTTTCTGGACATAAGAGGTCAACCAACTACATTCCAACAATACACATAGACGAGCAACAACGGTATATACACAGAAACCTAACATCAAGTTAAACGACTTTCTAGGAACTGTGAGGACGGGGAGGGCATCGAGAATGTCGCACACTAACATACTCACCTAACCAAAAAAAAAAGATATTAAGAGATTGATCGATAAACTTGTGTTGACTGGGTAATGCATTAAAGCCAGATAATTTACTTTTGTAGTTGAGCGCATCCGTAATCGATTTGGTAGCATGCTCGGATATAAGCGTGGTGGTTATGATTTCGATTTACGCAAGAGACTCTGGACTGTCGCTGCAAGGTCATGCGATAATGGCCAAACGGCTCAATCCCAGGGCCCAGATAAACACATAATTAAACAACATAATAACATAGTGTTAATGTGGGCGAGAAGGAGGTTTCGAATTTCAAACTGCACTTCAGATAGAAGCCGCTAATACTATGATTACCCCAGCAAAAAATAATGGAAGTAGGAAGAACATTTTAATCGCATCTAAAAATCCAAATGTAGATTTTTCCCGCTTTTGAGAAAGTACTTTTAAACAACTGTAAAAAAGTCGGACCGGAAGGTCGCCCCGGTAACGGCAAATTTTTTAAACAGAAATACTTTAAAATACATTTAAGACTTTCAAAATAAAGGATATCCCTTCTATAACAACTCCATTTTGAATTCCTTGGTGAAGATCCAATTTTCACTGCTTCCGAATCACAAGATGATCATCTTTTTCACTTCTTCGGATGCTCTCTTTTTTCTGGGTACTCGACATTACTGGGCACAGTCAACAACCGTCCGAGAAAGGATCGAGAGTGTCTCTGTGTTCAGCTACCTCTGAAGGCTGCCTCGACGACTTGGTCAGTGCTCACATTAGACGTCAATAGATGGTTCCGATGACGGACATAAACCTCTGAAATCACAATGAACTTATTCTGGTCTAAACGAGTTGGATATTTTCTTTCAGGCTGCATCTACAACATAATCAAGCTTAAGTAGCTAAGGGTATCGTTCCATTTTCGTCTGAGTTTCTCTCTCTCTCTGTTGCGATGAAATTTTTTGAGAAGTCTGCTTTCCAATAGTTTTCCTTTAGCAGTAAAATCATTACAATCTGATCGAAGAAAGATAGAACTGAAAATTAATGATGTCAAGTGAAAATACACAAACGAATGCATAAAGAAGAGCTGGAAAATAGTCATCTAGGAAGTAGAATAAACCAATGAAGAACGCTATTTAATTCGAAGCAAATCGGTTCAGATTTAGATATAGCCCCTATACAAATGTCGCTCCCGATTTGACTTTTTCACCTCTAGAAACCACCTAATAAACTCGATGTGCTTCAAATTTGGCACAGTACCCTATAATTGAAGTGAAAACAGCGACGGTGAAAATTGCTCAGATCGGTTCAGATTTAGATATAGCCCCCATACTAATGTCGCTCCCGATTCGACTTTTTCCGATTTAGAAACCACATATTTCACTCAATTTGCTTCAAATTTGGTACAGTACCCTATAATTGAAGTGGAAACAGCTGTGGTGAAAATCGGTCAGATCGGTTCAGATTTAGATATAGTCCCCATACAAATGTCGCTCCCGATTTGACTTGTCCGCTTTATAAAGCACATATAGTACCCGATTTTATTCAAATTTGGCTTAACACCTTATAATCTAACCAGAAATACATGTGGCGAAAGCGGGTTAGATCGGTTAAGATTTATATATAGCCCCCCTAAAAATGTCGCTCCCGATTTGACTTTCTCCGCTTTAGAAACCACATATTGTACCCGATTTTCTTTAAATTTGGCACAACATCTAATAATTCAACTAAAAACACCCATGGTGAACGTGAGTAAGATCGGTTCAGATTTAGATATAAATTTTGTACATATAGACAAATGTTGCTCCCAAATGTTTAACCTTTTTTGGCCAAACTTTACATATGATATTTCATCTATAAACATATTTAGTGAATGTGGGTCACATCGTTCCATGTTTCAATATACCCCCATGCAGATGTCCTTTTCGATTTAATTTTTTTTTGTCAAACACATGCATTTACAGGACACAAAAATCCTTCCCGATTTCACTTTTTTATAGAATTGAATTATAATAGGATAGCAAGTGGTGCGTATCATAAGTCGGCTCCGTCCGACTTTTGCCTTTCCTTACTTGTTTTTTATTGGAAAGGTTGAACTTTGACATTTAAAATTGGATCACAATATCATTCATATGACTACCACGACTGGCTCGGCAGTACCTCATCCGATCAACCCAATTTTTCAGTACATTTTCGATTGTTCCGGCTCGAATCTCTTTAATTGTCTATGAATGGTTTGCGTAACATTTATCCTTAATGGCTCCCCACAGAAAATAATCCAAAGGGCTCAAATCACAGCTCCGAGGCGGCCAATTGACATCACAATTTCGGCTGGTTATTCGATTTTCAAAAACAATGCGTAAAAATAGCATCTATAGTAAAAGTGGAACACTTCGCTACATGTCAGAACGACATGACACCGATTTGAGCAGTGAAAGATTTAAAATAATCTGGGTCATTTAGGCTATGTTCTGACATCGGGTCCCTCAGACATTTGGAAACATCTAGATGTGATACTGAAAACCATGTGGTATAATATAGTTGCGCCTGGGTATTATACCCTCAAAAGCCATTCCATATATGTGTTTCCACTTAGTTATCAGCAAGAATTGCTCGAAGAACTCCAAGGATGGACAGACTGACAGTCTGGATAAGTATAAAACTGGATAAGTAAAAAATTATTTGTTTACCTAAATAGATAAACAAATAAAACCTTTTCTGTCATTCTAGTTCATGGCCCCTCAAACGCCAATGTTCCTTTTTGGGTTTAAATGTTGATGTAACTTTTAACGAAACTGCGCACATATGTTGCCAAACCTTTTACGGCACATTACAAAGATAACACATGCCATGCTATGCACAAGCACCCCCGCATTTTCCACCACAGCGATTTGATGATGAATTCATGCATCAAGGACAATTTCAAATTACCAGGTACCACTATCACACCTGTTGTCCACAAATTGGCCAATTAATAGCTATCTCCTTTTTGTGGATTAAGGCATCAATTAAATTCAAATATATCCAAACACTTATGACAATTAAGATCCATCAGATGTGTACTCACTCAGACCCAGTGTGTATATCACTTAGGCAGGGTCGTTTGGAAGGGGTAATGTCTGGCAAAACTAAAAGAGAAAAGAACTTTCAAAGGCCATTTGAAACAATTAAGAAGTAATTAAGCCAAATACAGACGTCGTAGAAAGTTCTGTGCCGAATATGGAAAAAGTTTGAAGTATTCGACATACATCCAACCATCACGCACAATCACATGCCATTAGAGCTGGATGGACACCATGTAGAGGACATGTGTTCCATTAAGAATGGTCTGTAAGTAGCGTCTCGTAGGCTACCTTTTTCATGTTTACTTTAATATAATTATACATATTAAAATAGTTTTTTTTTTCTTTTGGATGTTTGGTGTACCTTTTTGGGATTTTGCACCCCTAAAATTGGAGCGAAAATAACAAATGATATTTATGGCAATGATATCTATATTTTTCTTCATCATCATGACTACTATGTTTTGCAGCAACAATGACCTTTGTCTGCGAATTTTTTCTATATACCAGACAATTTCGTGACTCATGCAGCAGCAATGACCTTAATAGGCAACTTTTTTATATAGCAGACAATCCCGTAGACTCATGAATAATAGTTTGACTATTAATAAAAGTTCATGCGTAATTGCAATTTTTTAAAAGTTCCTCAGATTAAGAATGAGTCTAAATGTAAAGATTCAGAAAGCAACAACCATCGGAAGGGGGTTCCTCTTGGTCACAAAATATTCCACAAACATCAAGGAGGAAACGGAGGATGCTTCGAACGAACTAAAGGGTGATTTTTTAAGAGCTTGATAACTTTTTTTTTAAAAAAAACGCATAAAATTTGCAAAATCTCATCGGTTCTTTATTTGAAACGTTAGATTGGTCCATGACATTTACTTTTTGAAGATAATTTCATTTAAATGTTGACCGCGGCTGCGTCTTAGGTGGTCCATTCGGAAAGTCCAATTTTGGGCAACTTTTTCGAGCATTTCGGCCGGAATAGCCCGAATTTCTTCGGAAATGTTGTCTTCCAAAGCTGGAATAGTTGCTGGCTTATTTCTGTAGACTTTAGACTTGACGTAGCCCCACAAAAAATAGTCTAAAGGCGTCAAATCGCATGATCTTGGTGGCCAACTTACCGGTCCATTTCTTGAGATGAATTGTTCTCCGAAGTTTTCCCTCAAAATGGCCATAGAATCGCGAGCTGTGTGCCATGTAGCGCCATCTTGTTGAAACCACATGTCAACCAAGTTCAGTTCTTCCATTTTTGGCAACAAAAAGTTTGTTAGCATCGAACGATAGCGATCGCCATTCACCGTAACGTTGCGTCCAACAGCATCTTTGAAAAAATACGGTCCAATGATTCCACCAGCGTACAAACCACACCAAACAGTGCATTTTTCGGGATGCATGGGCAGTTCTTGAACGGCTTCTGGTTGCTCTTCACTCCAAATGCGGCAATTTTGTTTATTTACGTAGCCATTCAACCAGAAATGAGCCTCATCGCTGAACAAAATTTGTCGAACCGAACATTTCGAACCGAACACTGATTTTGGTAATAAAATTCAATGATTTGCAAGCGTTGCTCGTTAGTAAGTCTATTCATGATGAAATGTCAAAGCATACTGAGCATCTTTCTCTTTGACACCATGTCTGAAATCCCACGTGATCTGTCAAATACTAATGCATGAAAATCCTAACCTCAAAAAAATCACTCTTTATATGTAATACAAATTTAATATTGACTGAAAAGAGTGTTTATAGTATTAAGTATTTAGTATTTAGTATTTAGTATTTAGTATTTAGTATTTAGTATTTAGTATTTAGTATTTAGTATTTAGTATTTAGTATTTAGTATTTAGTATTTAGTATTTAGTATTTAGTATTTAGTATTTAGTATTTAGTATTTAGTATTTAGTATTTAGTATTTAGTATTTAGTATTTAGTATTTAGTATTTAGTATTTAGTATTTAGTATTTAGTATTTAGTATTTAGTATTTAGTATTTAGTATTTAGTATTTAGTATTTAGTATTTAGTATTTAGTATTTAGTATTTAGTATTTAGTATTTAGTATTTAGTATTTAGTATTTAGTATTTAGTATTTAGTATTTAGTATTTAGTATTTAGTATTTAGTATTTAGTATTTAGTATTTAGTATTTAGTATTTAGTATTTAGTATTTAGTATTTAGTATTTAGTATTTAGTATTTAGTATTTAGTATTTAGTATTTAGTATTTAGTATTTAGTATTTAGTATTTAGTATTTAGTATTTAGTATTTAGTATTTAGTATTTAGTATTTAGTATTTAGTATTTAGTATTTAGTATTTAGTATTTAGTATTTAGTATTTAGTATTTAGTATTTAGTATTTAGTATTTAGTATTTAGTATTTAGTATTTAGTATTTAGTATTTAGTATTTAGTATTTAGTATTTAGTATTTAGTATTTAGTATTTAGTATTTAGTATTTAGTATTTAGTATTTAGTATTTAGTATTTAGTATTTAGTATTTAGTATTTAGTATTTAGTATTTAGTATTTAGTATTTAGTATTTAGTATTTAGTATTTAGTATTTAGTATTTAGTATTTAGTATTTAGTATTTAGTATTTAGTATTTAGTATTTAGTATTTAGTATTTAGTATTTAGTATTTAGTATTTAGTATTTAGTATTTAGTATTTAGTATTTAGTATTTAGTATTTAGTATTTAGTATTTAGTATTTAGTATTTAGTATTTAGTATTTAGTATTTAGTATTTAGTATTTAGTATTTAGTATTTAGTATTTAGTATTTAGTATTTAGTATTTAGTATTTAGTATTTAGTATTTAGTATTTAGTATTTAGTATTTAGTATTTAGTATTTAGTATTTAGTATTTAGTATTTAGTATTTAGTATTTAGTATTTAGTATTTAGTATTTAGTATTTAGTATTTAGTATTTAGTATTTAGTATTTAGTATTTAGTATTTAGTATTTAGTATTTAGTATTTAGTATTTAGTATTTAGTATTTAGTATTTAGTATTTAGTATTTAGTATTTAGTATTTAGTATTTAGTATTTAGTATTTAGTATTTAGTATTTAGTATTTAGTATTTAGTATTTAGTATTTAGTATTTAGTATTTAGTATTTAGTATTTAGTATTTAGTATTTAGTATTTAGTATTTAGTATTTAGTATTTAGTATTTAGTATTTAGTATTTAGTATTTAGTATTTAGTATTTAGTATTTAGTATTTAGTATTTAGTATTTAGTATTTAGTATTTAGTATTTAGTATTTAGTATTTAGTATTTAGTATTTAGTATTTAGTATTTAGTATTTAGTATTTAGTATTTAGTATTTAGTATTTAGTATTTAGTATTTAGTATTTAGTATTTAGTATTTAGTATTTAGTATTTAGTATTTAGTATTTAGTATTTAGTATTTAGTATTTAGTATTTAGTATTTAGTATTTAGTATTTAGTATTTAGTATTTAGTATTTAGTATTTAGTATTTAGTATTTAGTATTTAGTATTTAGTATTTAGTATTTAGTATTTAGTATTTAGTATTTAGTATTTAGTATTTAGTATTTAGTATTTAGTATTTAGTATTTAGTATTTAGTATTTAGTATTTAGTATTTAGTATTTAGTATTTAGTATTTAGTATTTAGTATTTAGTATTTAGTATTTAGTATTTAGTATTTAGTATTTAGTATTTAGTATTTAGTATTTAGTATTTAGTATTTAGTATTTAGTATTTAGTATTTAGTATTTAGTATTTAGTATTTAGTATTTAGTATTTAGTATTTAGTATTTAGTATTTAGTATTTAGTATTTAGTATTTAGTATTTAGTATTTAGTATTTAGTATTTAGTATTTAGTATTTAGTATTTAGTATTTAGTATTTAGTATTTAGTATTTAGTATTTAGTATTTAGTATTTAGTATTTAGTATTTAGTATTTAGTATTTAGTATTTAGTATTTAGTATTTAGTATTTAGTATTTAGTATTTAGTATTTAGTATTTAGTATTTAGTATTTAGTATTTAGTATTTAGTATTTAGTATTTAGTATTTAGTATTTAGTATTTAGTATTTAGTATTTAGTATTTAGTATTTAGTATTTAGTATTTAGTATTTAGTATTTAGTATTTAGTATTTAGTATTTAGTATTTAGTATTTAGTATTTAGTATTTAGTATTTAGTATTTAGTATTTAGTATTTAGTATTTAGTATTTAGTATTTAGTATTTAGTATTTAGTATTTAGTATTTAGTATTTAGTATTTAGTATTTAGTATTTAGTATTTAGTATTTAGTATTTAGTATTTAGTATTTAGTATTTAGTATTTAGTATTTAGTATTTAGTATTTAGTATTTAGTATTTAGTATTTAGTATTTAGTATTTAGTATTTAGTATTTAGTATTTAGTATTTAGTATTTAGTATTTAGTATTTAGTATTTAGTATTTAGTATTTAGTATTTAGTATTTAGTATTTAGTATTTAGTATTTAGTATTTAGTATTTAGTATTTAGTATTTAGTATTTAGTATTTAGTATTTAGTATTTAGTATTTAGTATTTAGTATTTAGTATTTAGTATTTAGTATTTAGTATTTAGTATTTAGTATTTAGTATTTAGTATTTAGTATTTAGTATTTAGTATTTAGTATTTAGTATTTAGTATTTAGTATTTAGTATTTAGTATTTAGTATTTAGTATTTAGTATTTAGTATTTAGTATTTAGTATTAGTGAAATGGGATAAAAATGGTACCTTTCAAACGACAACAGCTAGAATTCGATGTACATTCCTTTTAATTGAGTAGAAATAAAGAGTGATTTTTTTGAGGTTAGGATTTTCATGCATTAGTATTTGACAGATCACGTGGGATTTCAGACATGATGTCAAAGAGAAAGATGCTCAGTATGCTTTGACATTTCATCATGATGCAAATGGATGCAAATGGTGCCAACCAAACGGCTGCATCTAAATTAATGAAATTCGGTGTATACATTCCTCTGATTGCGTAGACACGTAAAATAAAACACGTAAAATAAACGGATTTTTCGAAATTCGTACTTTTTGGGAATAAAAATAGTACCAACCAAATGACCGCAGATAGAGTCATGAAATACTGAGTATATATTCCTCGGACTGCGTAGACACGAAAAATAAAAGTTTTTTCTTCAAATTCGTTCATTCAAGGGATACAATGGGAACAGAGGGATACAAATGGTACCAACTAAACGGCTACAGCTAGAATGATGAAATCCGGTGTGGACATCCCTCTAGTTGCACTAAATTCATTCTGTTTACTTTTACGCCAAAAATGGGTAGAATGAGAGATAATGAATTTTCAAAATTTGCCCTTTTGGAATTTAATAGAGCAATCAAAAGACTTTAGCTGAAAATTCACCCAATATCCCCCAATATTTATGGTATTAAATCTTTTTTTAAGACTAGCCTATAAGGACAGGCTTCTCTTAATATATATATATATATATATATATATATAAATATATTAAAAAAATCGGCCGAGCTGAACTTAACTACGTTTTTACTTGTTTTTTGTTGGCAAACTTCCTTCTTTGGTTTTAAACTAAACTACATCTAAAGTTACAGGAAAATTGTTAGAAAAAACTTCCATGTTGTGGTTTTATGTGTGTGTGTGTGTGCGGTTTATTTTTTGACAAGGGATACACTAAAGTTTGGATGTTCCTTCCATACTGGGATTGTGATAACAACATCTGGTGTTGCCTCAGATAATAAATGACACAAATCAACATAGCTCATCCTTGCTTTCATTTGTTGTCCTGAGAGCATGGGGCAAAGTTTCGCTCGTGCTCAACACATCCTGGCAACATTTAACATATCCCGGAGAAAACATTTTCGGTTTCTTTTTTGCAACAAATGACTCCTACCATTTGTTATTTTGCCCGGGGTAATAATAACTGTCCCGTCTTATTCCTGCTATTGCTCTAACCTCCACCCACTCCTTTCTTAACGCATCCCCCTTCCTATAGGTTTCCTTAGCTAAAGAAATGAGATGGAAATATAATATTTATAATATGTTTGTTGGTAGTTATGAAGTTCTGAATTCTCGATGTTTTTGTTGTTGTTGTTTGATTTATGAGGGGCAAACTGTATGTGGTGAGTTATGATTGTGTTATCTGCTCCATGGTAACCAACCAGGACCAGAATCTTTCGTCATAGGGATATAACATTTTTACTGTCCTCTGTCGCCATGCACGCACACACACACATACCGTAAACTTTGAGTGAGACAAGTGAATAGAGAAAGTAAAAAAAGATAAATTGTCTTAAATTATATTGTAAATTATGGTCATAAATATGCGGTGTCCTGGAGTATTTTGGGTGGATGAATGGCTGGACGGACGAATGTTTGCCTCACAGTTGTTGCCGTTGTCTCGTCTAGTGTGTGGGTGTCTTTGTTATATTGTCAACATATTATTTAAATTATTCCTTTACAATTCTATTATGTTATTCTTTATTTTATTTTAATGTCATTGTTGTTGCTCTGTGGCACAAAGAAAAAACGAAAGTTAAATAAGGCCTGAAATTAAGCCAAATGATGTCGACGCAATAGTCTACCTTTAAAGGGAAGGCAAGGTATTCTCTGTGCAGAGGAGGTGGGACTAGAGTGGCAGATCCTTTCAAGGCCTTGAAATATTTCCGACGTTAGGCGAAATCATAAAATGTATGGAGGGATTCCATGTCAAATCAGCGAGAAATTTTCGAATGCCGTACGATTAGACGAAGTTATTTTGAAAAATTTGAAAAGATGTGACAACCCTGTAACTTTGAAATTTAAGGAGCGTAGAAGGTGTATACTCGAGCTGAGAAATGATTTTTCGAAATTCGTACTTTTCAGAGGTTAAATAGGGCAAGGGATAAACATAGTACTTTTGTCTTGACTAAACGACAATATCTAGAAGTTGGATGTGTACCTTTCTTGAAAACACACGAAATAAAGGAATTTTTCGAAATTTGTACTTTAAGGGAAACGTCGGCATAAAAAGGGATATAAATAGTACCAACCAAAGTATTGTATTCCAAATTCATCTGACCTCATGCGCAACGTTAATGGATTTTTCGTAATTTCTTCTTTTAAGGGGCAAACGGGACAAATAGGGATAAAAAAGGTACCAAACTAAACGATTTTCTTCTTAAAAGTAAAAATATAGAATCGGTACCATTCCATTGCGGGAAAAAATTGTCCCTAGGACTGAAAATACCACCTAATATAGGGTCCGCCATCTAACGTTCTTTTTCAACTATTCAACCGTTGGACTATTATTTGTGGGGTGCCGAGGCAGCCATTTGAATGAAATTATTTTCCATTATTAACCGGAAGGATTGTACTTTCAGATAAAAAAAGAAATTTGAGAAAATAATCAGTAGTTTTTTTATAGCATTTTCAAAAAAAAAGTTATTTGGCGGACCCTATATTTACATTATTTGTTTTGAAAAATTCTGCTTTATATGGACTTGAAATTTGTTGCGTACATTCCTCTTGAGCTAGAAAACACCAGAAAGAAATTTCGATATTTGAGATGAAATTGGTACCAAGCAAACGGGTGTAGCTAGAATCATGAAATTCGGTGTATACACTAGTCTGACTGCGTAGACACGCAAAATAGGAGTACTTATTCGGTCGAAATTCAAAAAAGTGGTGCCAAGCAAACTGCTGTAGCTAGAATCATAAAATTAGGTGTGTGCCTTTCACTGTGGATGCGAAACATATGGTACATACATTTGGTCTGTAGCTGGAAGCAAAAAATTACAAATAGAGGAAATCGGCCCTAAGAGATAATGTTTCTCACTAATGACGACTGATAATAACCTAATACATATTTTTGAAGATTGCTGTCTCATGTTCACTTTTTGATTGCACTTGAAGTATTATCTATATATACAGGGTGCGGCTAAAGTAACTATATGATTTGTTTTTTAAATAACTATTGAATGGAATGAAAAAAACAAACAAAATTATGATAAAAAGAAAGTTTATTTTATGTTATTTTTTTACATTAATTATGAAAAATAATATCAGTTAAATGAGAACCGTTTTCTCTAACGCAAAAATGTGCTCTTTTTATGGCATTTTCCATAACTTTGTTGAGTGTTTCTTGTGGTATACGATCAATTTCTACTTGAATGTTGTCCTTTAGTTGTAAAGATTTCTGATGAAGATTTTTGGGATTTTGGGATCCCCAAAATCTGTTGTTTTGTTTATTTACGAAACCGTTCAAGTGAAAATGCGCTTCGTCGGTCATCATTAAATTTGACAAAAAATTTTCATTTTGATCAACGAGATTTAAAAGTGCTCTAGCAAATTCCAAGCGCAATTGTATAGCGTTCCATTTTTAAATATTCTCCCAAGTTTAATTTCTGAAATAGGAAAAAAGAAAAAGTTAAATACTCGCAAGCAAAGAAGTTACAATTGTTTTACATCATATAGTAACTTTAGCCGCACCCTGTATAAAGGAGGTGCGTGATTGAGAGACTGAGTTACTGAGTGACTGACTGATCACTCCCCAGACCAAACGGCTAGAGCTAGAATCATGAAATTTGGTGTGTATTTCTCTCACAGTGTAGAGGTGTGATAAGACGGGGTTTTTCGAAATTCGGGGTAAAAAGGGATAAAAATGGTATCACCGCAATGACCAAACGGCTGGGCCTAGAATCTTGAAATTTGGTATGGCCATTCTCTTGCGACATGAAGGCATCCCAAAAAGTGGATTTTGAAAAATTCGTACTTTTGGGTGGTTAAATGTGGTAAAAAAGACAAAAATGGTACAAACAACACGACTGAAGCTAGAATCATGAAATTCGGTGTGTACATTTCTCCTACAGCGTAGAGATCAGATATGAAGTGAGTTTTTCGAAATTCGTACGTTTATGGGATAAAATGGGGCTGAAAGTGATACAAATGGTACCACAGCAATGACCAAACTGTTGGGCCTTGAATCTTGAAATTTGGTACGCAAATTCATCTTATAGCTTTAACCACCGTCCTGACCAAACGGCTGGGCCTAGAATCTGGAATGGACATTACTCTTATAACACGAATGCGACCAAGACAATATTATTCAAAATTCGTACTTTTTAAGGGTGAAATCGGGTAAAAAGGGATAAAAATGGCACTAATTAAACGGATGGAGCTGGAATCATAAAATTCGGTGTGTACATACCTCAAAATGCTTAGAAACTAAAAACGACAGGATATGTTGAAATTCGTACTTTTAATAGGTAAACGGGGATAAAAAAGGTACCAACAACACGGATGGCGCTACAATATTGAAATTCGGTGTGTATATTCGTTTTACAGCGCAGATCACTGACAAGAAGGCATTTTTGAAATTTGTGGATTAAATGGAATACAAATTGCACCACATCCCAGACCAAACGACTGGGCCTAGAATCATGAAATTCGGAACGGGCATTACTTTTACAGCACGAATGTGGCTAAGAAAATAGTTTTCAAAACTCGTACTTTATGTGGATGAAATTGGGTAGAGAGGGATAAAAATGATACCAATTAAACAGACGGAGCTGGAATCATGAAATTCGGCGTCTACATCCCAGAAAATGCTTTCAAACGCAAAATGAAGGAGTTTTTTCGAAATTTGTACTTTTAAAGGTATACGAGAAAAGCGGGATATAGAAGGTACCAACAACATGGATGACCCTGCAATAATAAAATTCTTTGTGCATATTCGTTTAACAGTGTAAATGAGTCATAACAACGAATTTTCCGAAATTTGTACTTCTAAGGGTTAAAAATTGTATTTCGATCATACGTTATATCAGTTTTATTTTGACGTTGTGTAATTTTCGTGGAAAGGGTGTGACAATATCGCCCATATTCTGTTATGTGAAAAATATTGCTAAATATAATATTTACGTTTAATTTTACGGGTACGGGTCGTTTATTTTGGAATATCGACTATACGTGTGGGGGTAACATAAGATGTATATCAATTTCCCCATCTCCGAATTTAAACTATGACTGGGAAAAAATACTATGTGCAGAGTTTGAATAAATTCTTTAAGTCCCATCCAGAGTTTTCGTGTATACCAGCGTGCCAGACGGACGTGAAAGGGACGTGGGACATACTTATGGTTTCAAATCTCTCCTTCGATGCGTTACATTTTTTCTATCCCAAATTATATATACGCTCCTACTCTGTAGTGAGGGTATAATTATCACAGCTTATATGATTTTTGTAAAAAATTGGTTGCATTTTGTGCCTATAAATTAAACTATTGACTACGTATAAATGGATTTCTTTTTTTTAAATTTGTACAAGGTGTATAAATCGAATCGAAAAGTTGGTGTGAATATACCGCTGAATACGTAGTTGAGCAAAGTAAAACGATTTTTCAAAAGTTGTGAGCATTTACAAACGATTTACCCTGAAAGTGATATCCTTAGACTAAGGCAATTTCAAAATATAAAAAAAACAGTTTGAATACCGAGACAAAATACTGTCAATACCAACCCATTTGAAAATTTTCCGCGTACGAAGTAGCGGGTATTTGCTAGAACTTATATAAAGTAGAGGACTATTAATTATTATTATCCTTTGATAACCGTACTTTTAGGTTAAATTGGACAAAAAGGGACAAAATTGCTGACGACCAAATAGCTGGAGCTATAGTCATTAAATTCGGCATGTGACACGCAGACACGCAACATAAAGATTTTTTTCTTTTTGAAATTTTTATTTTTGAGAAAAATGAGTGAAAAGGGATAAAATGGTGTCAATCAAACGGCTGCATCTAGAATCATGAAATTCTGTTTATACATTTTTCTGACTTCATAGATGCGCCAAATAAAAAACTTTTTCCAAATTCGTACATTTAGGGACAATATAGAGTAAAGGAGATTAAAGGTGTACCAAGCAAACTGTAGCTAGAAACTTAAAATTATGTGTGTACATTCCATTCTGAATGCGAAATATAATAGATTTTCGAACTTTTAGAATTAAAAATAGGTCTTTCATCCCTAAGAACGATAAAAATACCCGCAATAATATCTAATATGCATTTCTGTAGAATTATTTTGATATATAGTCAATGACTGTCAAGCAATAAAAAAACACATTTGTAGACACGCCCCCTAAGTGGACCTTTAAATTAATTAATTAATTTTATTTCAACATTATTATAATAAAACAACACAATTTATTTATCAAATATTGCTATTAAATGTATAAAATGTAATATTTTTCCTAATATTTTACTGCATTTATGCATAAAATCTATCGGTAATACTTTGGAATGCAATCCATGGTGGGAGGTATATAAGTTGTTATCTCTTTTTTGGGGATATTTTTCCCCAGTTGGAAACAATTTTCCTCTGAAACGATTTATTAAATTTCCCAAACCCAAACGATCTACAACTATTAGACGAAAATAGTATATCTCTTTGCGTTTATTTTCATGGCTGTGAACATCCAATAATGCTATGTAGCAAAAAATAAACATCAAGTAATTTATTCTTATGGAGGAAGTTTTTATTTTGGTTATGGAAGGAGGAGAACCACACTCAACCATACAACACAAAAATAAATATTTATATTTAGAAGATATCTCTGAAATGGCAGGCGATCCCACTTTGGACTTGTACAGCACATATGCACCTACTAGCAGTACCCGCTGCTTCGCACGCGAAAAAGAAGTTATTTGTTATTAGATAATAAATAACGGGATACAGATAAATCTAAAATGGTAATTTCGAAACTTCATATTATATAGCACTCATACACAGTTAAACAAATGTGCTTGTCGAAATGTTCTATTTTAGCTGAAGTCCCTTCGTACGTGTAATTTTTATCATTTTCTACCCAGTTTAGAACAAAAAATTACAATAGCAGAGCTTTTATATCTTCGATCTAATGTTTTAGAAGCAGCCCGCCATTTTCCAATTTTACTGCTCTTTTACATGGTCAGAGGAATTTACATACCAAATTTCACGATTCAAGCTGTAATACTTTAGATGGTACAATTTGTATCCCTTTTTGTCCCGCTCACGCATTAAAAGTACAAATTCCAAAAAATCGATTTATGCTGCCAATCTACGTGGTCAGAGGAATTTGCACAACAAATTTCACGACTATAGCTGCGCTATTTAAAATGGTACCATTTTTGCCCCAATCAATCAAAATCAATTTAGATTTGCGCTCTATGTTGTCAGAGGAATTTACACTCCAAATTTTACGACTATAGCTGCAATAAATAAATTGGTACCATTGTTATCCCTTTTTGTCCCGCGCACCCCTTATAAGTACAAATTTTGAAAAAATCTAATATTACTGCGCTTCTACATGGTCAGAGGAATTTACATACCAAATTTCACTATTCTAGCCGTAATACTTCTGTTGGTACCATTTTTATCCCTTTTTGTCCCGCTCGCCGCTTAAAAGTACAAAAATTCATTTATATTGAGTTTCTACATGGTCAGAGGAATTTAAATACTAAACTTGACGATTCTAGTGGTAATACTTTAGTACAAAGTACACATTTCGAAAAATTCATTTATGTTGTCAGAGAAATGTAGATACAGATTTTCACGAATATAGCTCCAATATTTAACTTGGTACCATTTTTATCCCTTTTTGTCTCTCTCCTCCCTTAAAAGTACAAATTACGAAAAATCCCTATTTGTAGCTCGTCTGCATGGTCAGTGCAAGGAACACACCGACAACAACAGTGCAAGCAACACAGTTACTGCCGTTTAGTCAGGACGAAGGTTCGATGTTTATCCCTTTTTGTCCCATTTTACCCCCTAAAAGTACGAATTTCGTAAAGCGCTTTCTTAGTCGACGTCTATGTCATATTTGGGAACTACCCGGACAATTTCATGACTCTGGCTTCAGCCGTTTGGTCTGGCGGTTGGCCAATGATAAGTCAGTCAGTCAGTAACGCAACTCTTTTATATATATAGATAGATATATCTATCTAAAGTTACATGCTTCTTCTTTTCAAATCTGGAGAAAAAGTTACAATCGGTTGTTAACCAACTATGTAACAGGCTTATAAGTGTGCAAAGGTATAAAAACCCGTTTTTTACCCGTAACTCAAGATTTTGGTGGTATCAGGCAAACTTCAAATACAGATTCCTGTTCTACTCGACAATACCTACCAGAATACCTTCCCAGAGTTTTTGAACTGTCGCACAGTGTTATTCAATATTAAAAATTCTTTTGAACAAAAATTATCAATATCTCTCACAGAACAATGAAAACAAAACAGATTAAATTTTAAATTTTAGGGTTGCCAAATTTTGAAAAACCATTTAAAACTTTTTTTTGTAAAACATCTTTATACATTTCATAGCCACACTTTTTTTATTTAGCCTTACGACTATGTAAATTATATTTTTACTGCCGAATGATTTGGCATACCACGAATTTGATTATCTGCGAATTTCCTTACAGTACATTTCATCTACACTTGTGTTTTTCGCATGATAAACATGTTTTATTATGTCATATGATTTTCTCGACATGCTTTCATTTATACAGCATTTGATGATATCATTATTTTGATATTTCACTGCCTATTAGATGTAGACAGCCTCCATTTATTTGGGGGATGATTATGTGTTAATATGAAATGTATGTTAATTTTCGGTTTAGACAACAATTTGTCGTTACGCTGTGAGGGCACAGTGGGACCAGATATTTTTCCTTATGATAATAATAACAACTTAGGATAAAAACTATTTTATAAATCTAAAAAATTAAAGCCTTCATCAAAAGTAATTATACAGAATCTGCTTAACATTGCTTTACATGGTTTCCCGGAACACATATCGGTCAAACGTATGCAATGTAACCTTATTTTACATCGTATAATAAACTGCACCACTGTGTGAAGTATAAAATAATGTTCACATAACTGACATTCGTACATCATGGCGTATGACTAATGTCGAAAGAAAATTGGGTATTTTGGCGTATAAGTATTATTATTTAATAAATAGAAATCATCATACGTGCTGGTGTACTGCAATTTACTAAACAAGATTAGATTTGTGTCATTTCGAGGATATATGTGACTGATATGTCGCAGCGTGTGGAAATTGGAAGTATTGAAGAAAGCGCCAACAATCCAGAAGAACAGTGGGATTACCAGCTGTCTTTATTAAATAGTATTATCAGGTTATTTATGGTGATGATATTTATGATAAAAAGGCCTGATAAAGTTTCTCTTAAGAAATAGCATTAGCCCTTGGGAGCCTACTTAATTAGTAAGGCCCAATTAATAAGTATGCATTTCTATGCACATAGTTTATTAATTGAGACAAGATCTTCTATGAAGAGTTACCCCCGGAAAATACTCAATAAATTATAGAAATGAAAATAGTCCCCAACTGAAGAAAGGCCTCAAAGTATGAACTATTGAAACAGTAATGAAACCAAAATTTCGTTTTTAGGTCTATTTTAATTCATCTGTTGGTCTAAGTGATTCAGATACTTACTTTCTGACTTACAGAAGACAGATTTCCAGTGTAGTCGTCCTTCGGCGGGACTGATGGGTTTTCTTTTTTCGGGTATGGCTAAGGTGACCATCCATCCCGCTCTTCGCGGCACTCTCCCGATTTTTGATGTCCAGTCCCGCTTAAATTTTCCATCCCGCATAATCCCGCTTTCTTACAAAAAGTCCCGCTTTTTCGTTTTACCATATTTTTGGTACACCATCGATTAAAAATTGTCATTGTCACTTTGATTCTAGTTTTAAGGGAACATTTAACATTATTAATAGTAATTTAATCAATACTTTGATAATTCAATGTTGCGTTGTTCAACTGCTTAATTTAAAACATGTAGTAATAACACCGTACGACAAGTTTTAAACAAGTCGTTGCACTTCAACCGGACGGTATACGTATGCAATTTTAGGCCAAATGGAGTTAATTGGCGTTTTTAGTTTTTCATTTCCTCATACTGTTGTCCCTTCACAGGACTACAAAATTCGGAAGGATACAATTTTCATAACAATATTTTATATACTTGTTCGCACCCGATATTAGTGTCAAATTAAGGAGTAAAATGTCTTTTAAAAATACTTCAAATATCATGCTTCCATCTGTATTAGTTAAGCATTAACATCTATTTCAAGTTTACCTCTTAGTTTTTCTAGTTTATTCATATCTTGCTTTTTAAGCGACAAAACTTTAAATGGTTGTTAATACTTAACTAATACAGGTAGAAGCTTGAAATTTAAAGTATTTTAAGCACAATTCCATGATTTGGCATATATAACGGAGTTATAGGGTTCGAATAAGTATTAAAAATAATTTTTGAAATAATTTGAAAATTTTAAGTCCTTTTAAGGGGTAACAGGATGAGTAAATGAAAAACGAAAAACGCCAATTAACTCTATTTCACCTATAGTTTCAGATGTATATCATTTGGTTCAAGTGTAAAATGGACTGTTGGACAGTGTAATACATGACATAGAATGTCAAACAGTTTATGAAAAGAAGCCATAATGATATTAGTTGATATAAAAATCCCTTTCAATAAGTTCGGACACGCCCTTTTACTGTTTGAAATAAATTGTAATGTTTCTTTGGTTATTTATTGCGAAATTTTAAAGAACACTTCGTAGCAAACTTCAAAAAATGTGCTTCAATACCCCAAACACCACCACTTCGTGGACTAGGGTATTATAAGTTAGTTTTCCGCCAAATGTTTGTAACACAAAAAAATAATCGAGCTAGACCCACCCTTAAGTATACGGATCGACCACTTGCATCGATTTATACCGATGTCTGCCTGTCCGTCCGTCCGTCTGCTGTCCATCTAAGCTTGTTCGCACTCTACAGGTCGCAATTGCTGTCCGATTATCATGAAATTTAGCAGAAGTTACATTCTTTGGCCAAGGGCGATTGGTATTGAATTTGGAGGAAATTGGTTCAGATTTACATATAGCTCCCATACAAATGTCGCTCCCGATTTGACATTTTCCGCTCTAGAAACCACATATTGTACCCGATTTTCTTTAAATTCGGCACAACATCTTATAATCCAACTATAAACACTTATGCAAAAATTGGGTAAAATCGGTTCAGATTTAGATATAGCTCCCACGCAAATGTCGCTCCCGATTTGACATTTTCCGCTCTAGAAACCACATATTGTACCCGATTTTCTTTAAATTTGGCACAACATCTTATAATCCAACTATAGACACCTATGCAAAAATTGGGTAAGATCGGTTCAGATTTAGATATAGCTCCCATACAAATGTCGCTCCCGATTTGACATTTTCCGCTCTAGAAACCACATATTGTTCCCGATTTTCTTTAAATTTGGCACAACATCTTATAATCCAACTATAAACACCTATGCAAAAATTGGGTAAGATCGGTTCAGATTTAGATATAGCTCCCATGCAAATGTCGCTCCCGATTTGACATTTTCCGCTCTAGAAACCACATATTGTTCCCGATTTTCTTTAAATTTGGCACAACATCTTATAATCCAACTATAAACACCTATGCAAAAATTGGGTAAGATCGGTTCAGATTTAGATATAGCCCCCAAACAAATGTAGCTCCCGATTTGACTTTTGCCGCTTCAGATCGATTTTATATTTACCTATTATATTTCACCTATTTCGTTCCAGATTTCAATATACTCCCATACAAATGTCCTTTCCGATTTAACATTTTTTGTCCAACACACACATTTACAGGATGCAAAAATCCTGCCCGTTTCACTTTTTCACCGAATTAAATTGTATTTGGATAGAAAGTGGAGTGTATCATAGAGTCGGCCCCGCCCGACTTTAACCTTTCCTTACTTGTTTCTTATTACTTACATTTGTAAATAAATTGTGATGTTTCATTATTATAATAATTTAAATAATTAAACACATCTCATTGAGTTACATATGTAAGTGTGTGTATATGCAGGTATGTATGTATACCAAAGCAAATCTCTGCGCTCTTTTTTATATGTATACCCTGCACTAAGGTATTATCAAAGACATAATCCGGTTGTTTTTAACTCCCTAAAGGAAACGAGATAGACTCTTTTCACTCTACATACCATGTTTCAACAGGTTTTCTTCAAATTTTGCAAAACATCTTTTATTTCAACTGGGAATACCTATGGTGAAAATGGGTCTGATCGGTTCAGATTTATATATAGCTCCCACACTAATTTCTCTCCCGATTTTATTTTTTTCAAATCCGTTAAAATATGTGGTTTCTAGAGCGGAAATTTTCAAATTTGGTTAATTATCTTATATTTCAACTAGAAAAAACTATGGTGCTCACGGCTTGACTTTTTCCGCCCCTAACCACGTATTTTCTTTAAATTTTCCATAACACGTTAAACTTTAGCTAAAAGCACCTATGGTGAAAGTGGGTCACTTCGTTCTAAATTTGGATATAGTCCCGATACTAAAATTTTTGTCGATCCTTCCCGATTTCACTTTTTTGTCTAATTGAATTGTATTTGGTTATAAAGCGTTTTTCGTTTTAGAAGGTACCAAAATATTTACATAGCGTGATAGCCCTTGAACGTTTACATATGTCGAGTAGGGTTTGCATCCCGGGAATTCGCACATTTTTCATTGCCCGTATCCCGGGAAATTCGTACGGGAATCCCTCGGGAATTCAGTAGAAAATTTTACATATTTCTTCGCACATTTTATTCCAGCATTTCCACAATAAAATTAAAAATGTTGTATAAAAATTTAGATCACATAGCTTTTAATCAGGTATGTCAAATATTGCAGTTGGATGATAACTTATTTTTAAGCTGCGTTCAGATGTAGACTCAAACTCCATTTCTTTCCTGTCCTTGATTTTTCCTGTCAAGCTCCATATGAAAAACGTGTATCTGAACGCCAAAAATAAAGAATTTAAAGTTTTCGAAGCGACAGGACAAATAACAAACATTTCATTTAATGCTCTACTCACTATTAATGTGAACGATCGTTCTCCATTTTCCAATAAAATAAGATATATCTGATCTTTAATTAATTTTGAAACTTGAAAAGATGTTTGAATTCATCTCACATTGCGCTTTATATATGAATTCTGTAACAGGTTCGTTGTGAAATATATATTTATTTTACTTTAATAAAGTGTTAATGTTTCATTAGAAAAATTAAGCTTAACTCATGGTAAACACTATGTTGACGATTTCCCGTGCTGTCCCGGGATCCCGGGAAATTGAAAAAATAATTCCCGTTTCCCGGGAAATAAAAAGTACGGAAAAATGCAAACCCTTATGTCGAGCGTCTATTCATTCAAAGGAATGTGCACAGCAAATTTTATATGTCTAGCTTTTGCCATTGGTACCGCTTAACCAATTTTATGCCTTTTCCCCACATTGTCTCTAAAAGTATGAATATCAAAATATATCTTTATATTTCGAGTTTTTGCTATTACTTGGTGTGATTTTTTAAACGCATATTCGGCAAGTGAGTTGTGCTTCTCGTTTCGTTTGTGAGAATCATTTACTTAAAGAGGCCAGTTATGATGCTGAAAAGTTGCTGCGAAGCCATCTGAGGAAACCTTTCACAGGGTGGAAATCATGATAGTGGTAGTGTGCAGCCAAGTAATAAATGTCACCATACCATTTGTAAATAAATTTTCATTCCATAAAATATAGAAGCATAAGCCAGGAGAATATCCCAGTTCAAATCTTTCTAATAACAGATAGCACATAAATATAATCTTATTTTGTCCTACTTGGATGATTAATTAATGAAATTGTATCAATTATCTCTGATTGTCTTTAGTCAAATCTCACTTTAACAGAAATTTATTGACTACATATTCAAATAACCAAATCTAACATCTTTTATTCCTCTCCTCAGTGCTGTCAATATCATTTCATTATTATGCTTAGTTTATGATTTTTAATCGCAAGAATACTCTGTTACCAAAGAATAAATGCGCTCTGGTAAACACTGCGAATGAGTAATATTGGAATGGCATATGACTGGGTTGCGTATGAGCAATATAAAGAAAACAAGTTGATCATACGTCAGGGTGCCCTAAACCCAGAATCAAAATTCAATAACTTTTGTTCTAGTCGATATGTTTGAGTTCTGTAAAAAAACCAAAAGCATTATTTTGAGATATTAACATTAAAAATTGAGAAATATTTTAGAAATCGTGCCAATCGTGCCAGTTGACTACTTTTCGTATTTTTCGATTTTAAAGAAAATTAAAATTTTTATTTTTTTGTTTTAATGTATTTTTAACATTTTACGAATATGTTCATAATGCGAAACAAAAATTTTATTTTTTTTGTATTACAGATTTTCACCTTTTTCAGATTTTGAAAAATAAAATTTTGAAAATACTTAATTTCTTTTTTGACTTTCTCGAACTGTTTGTCACACATTTTAAGAGATTTTGCACTCAAAAATATTTTTTTAGAAATTGTGGTTTGTTAGTTTTATTATGACAAAACTATCTTTGTGTCAAATATAGTTTGTTTGTAATAAATATTTTAAAGAATATCCTTTTTGTACAAATGTCTAAATTTGGACCAACACAACTTTTTTCCTTCAAAGCCTTTAACGAAATATACAGATATTTAGAAACGTTGAAGGGTTCCCCGTTTTTTTAAAGTAACTTTTGCCTGCGCGAAATTGCACCCTTGGAAGATAGGATAAATTTAATGCAAAAAGCTAGATTTTTTAGTTGCAAAACGCAATTTATTCATTTTCCTCTCATTAACTTCTGAAAAGTAGGTACGCAGATAAAAAGTTGTGTAAATTTCCTTTATCCTCATGCTACAGAACTCAAAAATACAACTAACAACAAAAGTTATTGAATATTGGCCGATGGATTTTGATTCTGAATCACTGTGCGGTGGTCACGAATGTAGTAAAGCTTAGATGGTCAGCAGACGGACGGACGGCCCACGAAGTGGTGTAGGGTATGAAGAACTATATGTAACTATAAAAAATAAATGTTTTGTATTTTTCAACTATGTAAGGGCGTCAATATTGTTTAAAAGGATCTTAAACGATTTCCTTAAATTTTGTTCTACAGTCTGTGTTCTCCTTTCCGTTGTCGCTTGCCGTCCAGTCTTGCTCAGTCTAACGAAGGATTACCACAATATTTCCACATAATATCACATTCGATTTATCTTCTTTGTTTTACCCCTACGACGCATCAAATACATTTCCTCTTTGTGACATCTAACATCGATGTAAGGCGAACGGAAATGATTTCCCAAAAACGCTTTAACCAGCACAAGGGTAACATTAAATACTTTCTATGTTACACTATGCAACAAAAAATTAAAAAATTCTGCATCAGAGAAATAAACATTTATTTGTTCTATGTATTGATTAATATTTGTTCTATAAAATCAACACGAAACACATTTTTTTAATTTTGTTATTAAAATTCTAAATATGTTCGAATGTACCTCTTTTAATAGTACTATCAATTTGAGAGTATTAAAGCGATCACGCCCGTTTATACGACAGATTAAATGTAACAATGAGGGCTATAAATAACAAATTGGAAACAATTCGAAATTAAAGCATATCTGAATAATCAATAAATTCATACTGAAGATGTGGTAACCTATTTTGGAATTTATTTAAATATGTTGTTATATTTCTACTCGCAACTAGAAAATCAGGGAAGGCTTTTCTGCATACAAATCGATGTTCTATTCAAAAAACATGGACAAAGACGTCAGCATTTTAATATATAAGTTATTGATTCGCCAAATCATAACTTACCGATTAAAGAAATTAATATTCGAAAGAAAATGTTTATAGAAACTTCTATAGCAAGTATAAAAAACTAGGTATATGTGTTGTTTGGTTAGTGATCGATTTCTGTGTTTTTACATTCGAATTCCAGCTATTACTTCTTCATACGAATAATTTTTTTTATTAAATATATTTCAAATAAAATTAATAATTTTATTGTTATGCTTATTAGAAATCATTTATTTAAATGTACTAGACGATTAGTATATAGAAAATACATTAGTAGCTGAATATGTTTCCCCCTGAAGCCTTCTTATATTGGGCTAAATATTGATATATTAAAAACAAGTAAGGACGGTTAAAGTCGGGCGTGGCCGACTATATGATACCCACTTAGTCATTATACCCTATGGTGTAGGATATAAAGAGGTCATTACATTTGAACCGGGTGATATATGATGCAGCTATAACAGGAGAATATACTACAAATTCCATACTTCTATCTGTTTTTGTAAGAAAATTTGAACACAAACTTTGAATGGGAACTATATACAAATCTGAACCGATCTGACCCATGTTTAGCAAAGGTTTTCTAGTTGAAATATTAGACGCTTTCGCAAATTTTATGGAGTATTAAATATGTGGTTTCTAGAGCGGAAAGAATCAAATCGGGAGCTATATATAATCTGAACCGATGTGACCCACTTTCGCTATAGTAATTTATTTTTGAAATATTAGCTGATGTGCCGAATTAGAAGAAAATCTGGCGGAAATTATCAATTCAGTAGCGAAATTTGTAATGGAGCTATATATATATATGAACTCATCTGACCCATTTTCACCAGAGCTGTTTTTAGTTGAAATATAAGTTGTTTTGCCAAATTTGTAGAAAATCTGTTAAAGTTTGTGGTTTCTACAGCGGAAAGACTCAAATCGGATGAGACATTTGTATGGGAGCTATATATAAATCTGAACCGATCTATTCTATTTTTACCAGAGCTCTTTTTAGTTTAAATGTAAGTTGTTTTGACAAATTTGAAGAAAATCTGTCAAAGTTTGTGGTTTCTGGAACGGAAAGAGTCAAATCGGAGGAGACATTTGTATGGGAGCTATATATAATTCTGAACCGATCTATCCTATTTTTACCAGAGCTGTTTCTAGTTGAAATATACGGCGTCTTGCCAAATTGGAGGAAAATCTGTTGAAATAGGTGGTTTCTAGAGCGGAAAAAGTAAAATCGGAAGCAAAATTTGTATGGGAGCTATATCTAAATCTGAACCGATTTGCTTCAAATTAAATAGCGGTCGTCCTCATCCCATAAAATTTCGTTGTGCAAAGTTTCATTTAGTTCTAACAACAATTGCGACCTGGACTTTGATTAGAAGAATAGATGGACAGACGGACGGACGGAGGGACGGACATCGCTGAATCGACTCAAAAATTGATTCTAAGACGATCGGTATAACAAACGATGGGTCTATCTCGATTCCTTTTGGGTGTTACAAACAAATGCACAAAGACATTATACCCTGTGGCAGGGCCGTGCGCAGGGGGGGGGTTTTGGGGGTTCAAACCCCCCCCAGAGAGATTTCGAACATATACTTTTTAAAACCTTCTAGACTTTCTGAAGCAATAAAATATAGAATTTTTAAGATCTTTTTAAAATAACTCGCCTGAAATGGAAATTTGGCAGTAAAATCATGAAAACATGATTACATGAAGATAAAAAATCGTGGACACTTTCTTGAATTTCGGACAAAGGCTATAAAAACTACAAACAAACTAAACGAATTGTGCCAATTTTAAGATTGTGTAGTGCTAATTTCGCTAATGGACACCAAATTGTTCGGAAAATTTTCATTTTTATTAACCGATACCACTTCTTGACATTTGACTAGAGCAATATCTTATGAACTTTTAATTGTGTACTGCAATAAAAGTTTGGAAATTTAATAACAAAATCGTTTAGTAATTTTAAAAAAGTGTAGATAAGAATCACTATGATATCATAATTAAATCTAAAAATATTCTTAATAAAAGCAAATAATTTGCTTGATGCTTGAAGAGCGCTAAGATGTAACATTTGCGATTGGACATTTTTACGGAGCTGTATCTAAATCTGAACCGATGTGTCCTATTTTCATCACAAATGCAACAACAACGGTTTCTGTTACTTCCAATGTTTTGGTAGTTTGCAATTATAATACAAATCCATTCCGACAAACGAAGAAAACTGTTTGATATACATAAACTTATTTATCTTTGTTCATTTACAAGAACTGATGACATGTTTACCTCAAACAAACTAATTTTTCCCACAAAAGAAACTCAAAAACGATGTTCACGTGTCTAAAATTTCGTTTGTACGAAATTAATTTTTTCTCTGCGTGTAGGTCTCTATTTTAAAATCTACTTTAAAGTTGCGAAACAATAAGAAATGAGTGTTAACTTACTAAAATTTGTAATATATATATCTCTCATGTCAAATATTTTTCAGAGTTAGTATTTTTTTGTACATATGTAACAAGTATTATTCAAAAGAGAAACAACAAATTCAGTAACATGGATCTACGTAGGAAAACGAAACTCTAAAATACCAATTATTTGGTTTTTTACATATTTAAGATTATAAAAATGAAGAAACATTTCCAAATATTTTTTATTTAATCGGAATATGCGTATAAAGATTTTGAGTAAACATCCTGTAACTCATGTCCTATATAAATTAAAAACTCCAAAACACTTTAGACATCCTATTTATACCCATACTTCGTCAAGAAGCATATCCAATTTATCCAAAAAAATGCGGGACTGAAGGGTTTATCGCCGAGGAATTTGATCGTTTTTTGTGTAATGAAGTGGCTATGAACCATTTTCTCGAAAATGAGTTTTTGATGCCAAACTATTCTCAGATTTGGATGTCATCTGTCATATAAATTTGGAAAAGATTTTTTTCTAAAGCCATTTTTTTTTTAATTTTCTGATTTGGCTATCCCCATAAGTGGCTATGAACATAAAAATAATAGAAATAAAATAGTTCAACAATGGAGCAGCATAAAACCGAAGGTTATAACTCGCTACAACGATTTTGTTTAAAACATTTTTCTAGATTTAGGGCATATCGTACTATCAAATTCCATCATTTCGCGTTAATAGCATTTTGATACCCCAGTTATGAAGCTAAAATAGGAAAAATGGTGGCTGTAAAGTCAAAAGTTGTGAAAAGTATATTTAGAAACACCGGCGTAACTTTTTATTATATTGAGAATACAAAATAATTCTGTGGCATGTGATTGCTGACTTCATGGGGAATATTTGTGTATAAAAAGTTTCAGAATTGTGAATGAAGAAAGTTATAAGGAATTGCATCGGCGAATTTTGGATTTTTCATCAATTGCAGCGATTTTCGTGACTGGCTACATATATGTTACAAGCGACCAATCTGATGGATGAAGCTGGAATCTTTAAATTCGCTGTGTACATCACAGAAAATGCGTTTTCCATACAACATTAAGGAGAAAATCAGTTTTTTCGCTCTCCTGAAAAGTTATGTTTTTGTTCATAGCCACTTATAAATATAAGCCCTCGATATGTATGTATGTAATTTCAAGCAACTATTTAAAAAAAGTTCTACACTTAGAGAACAAGTTAATAAAAGCAGCGATTGTCCGCTGCCTATCAGCAGCCACTTTTCTGCTATTACAGCTGTTTTTGGCATAACAGCAGTTTTCTGCAATCTTACATCACCATTCATATAGATGATAGATGGATTACTGAAATGCAATTTTGCCGACAATGTCTGTCGGAGGAATGTATCAGAATATTTCTCGAAGATCCTGGCAATACAATATGAGTGGTTTCCAAACGCTCCAGTAAAAATTTTTTAAAAAGTTGGAAAATTAACTATTTATGAGTAAAGTTTCCATCTTTCAAAGCCATAGTAAATAGTTCATTTACTAGAAAAAGGGTAGTAGATTTACTTAAAATCATTTCTTTGGATCTAATAAAAAATTCTTACAATTGAGTAAATTCAAACTTATTTGGAAGAATATTTTCAAGGTTTTAAGTGAGAAAAAAATCTGAAATTTTTTGTATGAAAAAAATTCCATTTAGGAAATTTTAACATAAAAATGTGTTTTTTTCCTAAAATGAAGTTAAAATGTTTACTGAAATTTATGCCGAGTTCTTCATACATTTAAGTATTAATGAACTAATAAAAAACATTTGAAATTGTTAAAAAAAATCTTGAATATTAATCTAAGAAGCAATTCTCGTTCGTTTGCAGAGTTTTATTTCTTAAATACTTTAAGAATTATTCTAAACAACCACTGCGCCTATCTTGCCTTCGCAACATGAAGTAATAGCTCAACTCCTTTTGGCAGAGGTATCATGAAACTTTTGAGAAATATTTCATGTTGTCATTTATTGTATCAGTTTTGCATTCTCTGAAGCAAAACTATTTGTTTGATTTTTTTAGTTAAATTGAACTTATTTTAATTTCACCTTTACTTGTATAAAATAAAATTTTCCTCAGTTTAAGTTAAAATTGCCTCGTTTTGAGGAAAAAAATCAGCAAAATTGCCCTCAGTTTGAGTAAATATTAACTTGATTTGAGTAAACATTTACTTAGTTTTAAGAAATTTTCAGCAAAATTTTTCTAATATTTAGTAAAAATTTACTTAGTTTTAGGAAAATTTTAGCAAAATTTTACTTATATTTAGTAAAAATGTACTTGGTTTCAAATTTTAGTTAATTTTTATTCATTATAGGGTTAATTTTTTATGAGTGTAGATGAAAACCCCCCCCAGGGGAAAATCCTGCGCACGGGCCTGCCCTGTGGTGTAGGGTATAATGATCACCGTATACCAATTTTTCTACCACTTATTTAGAAGAGACAGTAATAAATCATTTAGTGCAGCCAAAGCTACTGATAATTATATAAGATTTGAGCACACCCAACGTAAATCTTAATGTCCAAAATAATAATAATAATTTTAATAACCACCACCATCGGAACGGGGTTAAAGAGTATCGTTTATTTGTTTTTGCTTGCTTTGGAAAATCAAAAAATAGTTGGAGGCATGTATAGTTATTACTGCCCAAAAAGGAAAAAAATCTTAAAATTGTCCTTCAATCTGCGCAAAGACCATATGCAAAAAATACAGAGAATCGGACTTTTGCAATGTTTCATGCACAAATGATAATGGATTTTCAAAATTCATACTTCCAGGATAAAAACGATACGAAAACTTTCTTCCCAAACACCGAATGAAAATACCTGTAATAATAGATTTAATTCAAAAATAATAATAATGAAACATCACAAATTAAATTTATATTCTAATTTTGGGTCCAGGGATTGAGCCGGGTGACTATAATGGTTTAGATATTTTTTGCATTTGGTTGCCACTATAAAACCCATAAAAATAAAAATCATTAAAATGTTTTATTTTTTTATTATCTACGGATAAATGTAGAAGTATTGATACTTTTTTAGAGCCTCTATAAAAATAAAGACAAAAATTTAGCCTTATTTCCTAATAGCAGCCATCCTCACAGAGATGCAAGATATTTTTGCAGAAAATCTATGGATAAATGTAGAATTGTAAATATGTCGACAAATTTCGTGTAAAGTAGTGTAATTCTTAAAATCCCACAAAAATTGCGTAACTTCTTGTATTCTTCTGTCTTGCTGCTCCCTTCCATTGCTATCTGTGTGGCTGTAACCACATCAAATAGAGCATCTTTTCAATTTCCGCATATGCAAATCACATTCGATTTTTTTGTCTTATTCTTAACATTCGATTATGGCCAATCTCTTTTGGCTGGAATAAAAACATATCAATCACTATACCATCAAAAAAAGGGAAAACTTGTTTTATGCTGCCTCCACCTCCATTTCGTCTTCTTCCTCCTCCGCCTCCCCTTTCATGCCATGAACCGTTAAAATACTGCAGTGTAAACACAAAAAAATCCTTGGTGAGAATGAACATTATTTGGGAGCGGCTATAGCAAATCTAGCAAAAGCAAAATCGCAAATACCACAAAATATATGCAAACACCAAATGATTGCTGGCTGAAGATGGAAATTGATGGGGGAAGAGGAGGCTGTGGCAAAGCTGAGCAGAACCGAGACAACAACCAATATTATGTAAATACAGTCGTCGATAATGTTGGTCTTATCGGAGGGCCATAGTTAGCATGTACTTTACAGATATATAAGACCACGCGATACCCAGTGAAAGATTTGGAAAAGCCAAAGGAAAAGAAATTCTGTGTAAATTTCTATATTTCAACTTGAACCATTCAATGTCAAAGCAGACAAAAAATGTTCGCATAGAACCGATTTCTATGGAAATCTCATGAAATATTATTCTTCTTTTACATGGGTCTTAGGAAAAAATCTTAAAATTTTATTAGTAATCATAAGATTTTCACAAAATATTAAAATCCTGCTGATAAGTGTAAGCGCATATCCTTGTATTTCGAACTTGGTTTAATCGATTTTAAAGTACTATACCTTGATTGAAAGGTCCTTAGAAGTGTTTTAATTCAATTAATTGGCATATAGATAGTCCAGTATCCTTTACAAACATTGGCTTATTTAAATATTGGTCTCGATTTTTAAAAATTAAACCAATATTACATCAATATTATTTTCCAAAATAAACTAAAATCATTTTAAATATATTTTATATTTTCCATGAAAATTCAATAAAAAGTTGTGGCTTTTGCCGGCTAAAATTAATTTTTTGTTTTCTATTTTGTGTTGTCTCAAAACATGTCGGCTTTATCATTGTTCATTTGTGATGTTTTTTACGATTTTAGTGTATATATAATATATTCTAACATAATATTCCTCTGAAAGAAAAGAAATAAAAGTAGAAGGATCTACACAATCTACAGCATTTCGCCAAAAATGTGTATTCTCTGTGTTTAGAATATTTTGCTAGGTTATGCCAACACAGAGAGCTATTAAAGCGTATCTAAGTAAATCGATTACGCAGATTATCGTTGGCATTTTTATGAAGGAATTTGACACGTAACAACTCGACCAAGACGAGAGAAGGGATATGAATTCTAATCTAATAAATTGCTGTTGTAGCAATTGACCCTATTAACCCTGGATTTTTCACGAATTGTTTATTTAGAGTTTTTAGAAATGACGCAAAAGAAGTCCTAGTATTATGTATGTAAGTGATTTAATAGAATTACAATACAGGTCATTGGTAATTTGTAGAGAGACAAATAAATCCGAGACAATCGACCAATAAATTTAAATGCAAGAGCTATTTACTTATCTTTGCTCCCGCATGTTGGTGGGCAGTCGTGGGCTGCTGTGTTGATTCTGTATTGTATTTCCAAGTATATTTTATTCCCTCTTCTTTGAATTCTTCAAATTTTTATTATATTTATAACCTAGCTTAAGGTTGGCAAATTTTTATTAAAACAAATAAGTAGTATTTGAAGAGTTTTGGAAAATGGAAAAATACAAATATTTGGAACTAGGTGGCAACTCGTTCTTTCAAACCATGCTGCCAAAGTTACTACTTTTTCTCTTGTTTAATTTTTGATATTTCAACCTAAAGTAATAATGAAAACATATCTGTTGTAAAGCTAAAAGTCACAAGCTACTAAATTTTTTGTAAATTAGAAACTACTAACAGAGATATGTAAATTAATTAAAAATTAAAAAATTGTAATAATGTTGTAGCAAAAAGCCATGTACTGCCATAAAGTGTGTTGTGTTTTTCGTCTGTGTTAACGAGACGATCCTGTATTTCTTAGAATAGAACTTTGTATATCCGGACGTATCCGCTGAACCATATATACGAGAAGAAAGGCCATAAATTATGAAAATTTCTGATTTTAAATTGTATTAATGTATCAGTGTGTTTATAGTGTATACAGTCTATATAAATTATCCAGTGTACTATAAATTTATATTTAATCAAATTTTACGTAATACGTAAAATTTTACGAATATATGTTCTGATACTACTACATGACATCAAATACCAATTTTTAAGACAATATTATAAAATAATAAAAAATATTAAAAAAGACGTTAAGTTCGGTCGGGCCGAACTTTTATACCTTCCACCATGGATTGCATTCCACAGAGGTTGTCGATTTTCTTAGCAGTGCTGTGATATTACAGGAAAATCTCATATGTTTTAATATAGCCAAACCAAAACAAATAAAACAAGTAAGGAAAGGCTAAAGTCCGGCGGGGCCGACTATATAATACACTCCACTTTCTATCCGAATACAATTCAATACGGTAAAAAATTGAAAACGGGAAGGACCCTATGACCTGAGCCAATTTGTCAAATCGAGAAAAATATTTGAATCGGGCTATACCCAAACATGGGATGATGTGACCCACTTACACAATAGGTTCTTCCACTTCAAGTATGACATGTTATGCTCAATTTGAAGAAATTCTCTGAAAATACGTTTTTTTCTGGGGCGGAAAGAGTCAAATCGGGCGCGAAATTTGTATGGGAGCTATATATAAATCTGAACCGATCAGAGCTATTTTCACGACAGGTTTTCCTAGTTTAAATATAAGATGTTTTGCCAAATTTGAAAACAATCTGAAAAAATATATTGATTGTTAGAGCGGAAAAAGTCAAGTCGGGTGCGAAATTTGTATGGGAGCTATATAAATCTGAACCGATCTGACCCATTTTCACCATAGGTATTTCTAGTAGAAACATAAGATATTTTGCCAAATTTGAAGAAGATCTGTTAAACTATGTGGTTTCTAGAGCAGAAAAAATCACATCGGGAGCGAAATTTGAAAGGTAGCTATATATACATTTGAACCGATCTGACCTATTCCCACCACAGGTATTCCTAGTTTCAATATAAGATGTTTTGGCAAATTTGAAGAAAATCTGTTAAAATATGTGGTATCTAGCGCTAAAAGAGCCAAATCGGGAGTGAAATTCGTATTGGGGCTATATATAAATCTGAAACGATTTTCTTCAAACTAAATAGCGTTCGTCCTTATTCCGAAAAACTTCGTTGTACAAAGTTTCGTTAGAATCGAACAATAATTGCGACCTGTATTGTGATTACAAGAATAGATGGACAGACAAACAGACGGACATGGCTAAATCGATTAAAAAAAGTGCATAAATATTGAAAAAATAATTTTATAAATAAATATATCATTATACTCTCCACGAGAGTATTATCTCTTTGTGCATTTGTTTGTAACATCCAAAAGGAAACGAGTTAGACCCATCGTTTAATATACAGATCGGCGTAGAATCACTTTTTGATTCTGTCCGTCTGTCCATCTATTGTTGTAATCAAATTACAGGTCGCAATTATAGTCCGATTTTAACAAAAATTGGCACAAGTAAGTTTTGTGGATCAAGGACGAACGGTATATAGATCAATATAGTCCCCATACAAATGTCGCTCCCGATTTGACATTTTCCGCTCTAAAAACCACATATTGTACCGATTCTCTTTAAATTTTTCACAACATCTTACAGTACAACTAGAAACACCTGTGGTGAGAGTAGGTAAGATCGGTTCAGATTTGTATATAGCCCTAATACAAATTTCGCTCCCGATTTGACTTTTGCCGCTCTAGAAACCACATATTGTACCTGATTTTATTTTAATTTGGCAATATATCTTATAATCTAACTAGGAACATCTGTGCTGAAAGTGGGTAAGATCGGTTCAGATTTAGTTATAGCCCCCATACACATGTCGGTCCCGCTTTGACTTTTTCCGCTCTAGAAACCACATATTGTACCCGGTTTTCTTTAAAATTGGCACAATATCTAATAATCTTACTAAAACATCTATGGTGAAAGTGGGTAAGATCGATTCAGATTTAGATATACATCTATATATATAAAAGAAAGTGTCCGAAGCGATGTAATCCCATAACTCGAGATTGGCCAAACCGATTTTGATTATTTGTACTTTGTTGGAAAGGTATTTTCTCAGCACGGGTTTTAAAAAAATGGAAATTTGGATTTTCATTTTGTGGGCGGAGTGGGTGTGGCAATAGTGTTTTTGGGAGCTAGAAGGCTGAAAATTGGTACATATATACTACTGACCACGAAAATGATAAATATGATGCCGAAATTTGGATTTTCGTTTTGTGGGCGGAGTGGGCGTGGCAATAGTGTTTTTGGGAGCTAGAAGGCTGAGAATTGGTACATATATACTACTGACCACGAAAATGATAAATATGATGTAGAAATTTGGATTTTCATTTTGTGGGCGGGGTGGGCGTGGCAAAAGTGTTTTTTGAGCTAGAAGGCTGAAAATTGTAGCGTATATATTACTGAACACGAGAATGATAAATATGATGCCGAAATTTGGATTTTCATTTTGTGGGCGGAGTGGGCGTGGCAATAGTGTTTTGGGAGCTAGAAGGCTGAAAATTGGTACATATATACTACTGACCACGAAAATGATAAATATGATGCCGAAATTTGGATTTTCATTTTGTGGGCGGAGTGGGCGTGGCAATAGTGTTTTTGGGAGCTAGAAGGCTGAAAATTGGTACATACTACTGACCACGAAAATGATAAATATGATGCCGAAATTTGGATTTTCATTTTGTGGGCGGAGTGGGCGTGGCAATAGTGTTTTTGGCAGCTAGAAGGCTGAAAATTGGTACATATATACTACTGACCACGAAAATGATAAATATGATGCCGAAATTTGGATTTTCGTTTTGTGGGCGGAGTGTGCGTGGCAATAGTGTTTTTGAGCCAGAAGACTGAAAATTGGAACGTATATATTACTGAACACGAGAATGATAAATATGATGCCGAAATTTGGATTTTCATTTTGTGGGCGGAGTGGGCGTGGCAATAGTGTTTTTGGGAGCTAGAAGGCTGAATATTGGTAAATATATACTACTGACCACGAGAATGATAAATATGATGTAGAAATTTGGATTTTCATTTTGTGGGCGGAGTGGGCGTGGCAAAAGTGTTTTTTGAGCTAGAAGGCTGAAAATTGTAGCGTATGTATTACTGAACACGAGAATGATAAATATGATGCCGAAATTTGGATTTTCATTTTGTAGGCGGAGTGGGCGTGGCAATAGTGTTTTTGGGAGCTAGAAGGCTGAAAATTGGTACATATATACTACTGACCACGAAAATGATAAATATGATGCCGAAATTTGGATTTTCGTTTTGTGGGCGGAGTGTGCGTGGCAATAGTGTTTTTGAGCCAGAAGACTGAAAATTGGAACGTATATATTACTGAACACGAGAATGATAAATATGATGCCGAAATTTGGATTTTCATTTTGTGGGCGGAGTGGGCGTGGCAATAGTGTTTTTGGGAGCTAGAAGGCTGAAAATTGGTACATATATACTACTGACAACGAGAATGATAAATATGATGTAGAAATTTGGATTTTCATTTTGTGGGTGGAGTGGGCGTGGCAAAAGTGTTATTGAGAGCTATTTAACCATTTGTTTTTTTTTTTTTTGCCTGGCGAAGCGGGCGGGGTTCAGCTAGTTTATTTATATATATACAAATGTTGCTCCCAAATGTTTAACCGAATTTGGCCAAACTTTACATATTATATTTCACCTATAAACATACAAGTGGGTCACATCGTTCCATGTTTCAATATACCCCCATACAGATGTTCTTTCCAATTTATCATTTTTTGTCAAACACATACATTTACAGGATACAAAAAGCCTTCCCGATTTCACTTTTTTATCGAATTGGATTATAATAGGATAGAAAGTGGAGTGTATCATATAGACGGCTCCGCCCGACTTTAGCCTTTCCTTACTTGTTTTTATTATTTCAAACCACGCTTATAAGGCAAGGCTGCCAATACGTTTATACTACGTATATCTAAATAATTTTTCAAGTCAATGCAAAAAGTAAATATAATACAGTAATCTTCAAAAAAGCTTAAGTACCATAATGTATTTTCATCCTATTTTAATTCCAAATTTTGCATATCCATCATCTCTCACATGCAAAATAACCTAACTTCATGAATCAACCAATTTTTGCCGTAAAAGTAAATAAGTGCGAATTTGGAAAAATCGTTTTATTTTGTCAGATGAATGTATACACCGAATTGCATGATTCTAGCTGAGGTCATTTATCCCCTTTTCCCATATTAAGTACGACTTTCGAAAATCTTCTTATTTTAGGTGTAGGATGTACACTTCAAATTTCTTCATTCTAGCGGTAACCGTTTATTGGGTACCATTTTGATCACTCTGTTCCCAATGTATCCCTTGAAAGTTCGAATTTGGAAAAACCTTTTTATTTTGTGTATCTACGCAGTCAGAGGAATATATACTCCGAATTTCATGACTTTACCTGCTGTCATTCGCTTGATAATTTTGTATTCCCTTTTTTTCATTTTAACCCTAAAAAGTACGAACTTCGAAAAATCTCTTTATTTTACGTGTCTACGCAATCAGAGGAATGTATACACCGAATTTCATTATTTTACGTGCAGCCGTTTGGTTGGTACCATTTTTATCCCTCTATTCCCATTTACTCCTTAGGAGTACGAATTTGGAAAAACTATTTTTATATTATGTATCTACTCAACTAGAGTACACATCGAATTTTATGTTTCTAATTATTGTTGTTTGATAGGTTCCACTTTTTATCCCTATTTGCCCCATTTCACCCCTATGAATAAGAACCACTTTATGGTGCACGTTTCTGCAATAAGTTGAATGCGCATATCCGATACCAAGTAAATTTAAGCAGACATATTGAAAAATTTTGCTTAAATACTCTAAACATTAGAGGTTATTATGGGTATATTCGGTATTTGTGAGGGAATTTTTTCTCCTTTACACCGACTTCATCCAGTTCCAATAAAGGGTAATTTTTTAGCTATTATCTTTTTGGCAACACTGGTTTAAACAGCTGACGCACGTTTCGTGTTTTGTTTCACTGTCAAACATCTTCAGTTTGGTCTATAATTTAACCATGGATCGTCTTACAAACGATCAAAGCTTGCAAATTATTGAATTTTATTATCAAAATGCGTGATCTGTTAAGAAAGTTCATCGCGCGCTTCCATTTAATTGTCAGTTTAATCGACCCACTGAAGCGGCTATTCGGGCTATTGTGACTAAATTTCGCACCAAATTTACATTGTTGGACATTTAACCACCAACGCGCTTACGTAGAGTGCGAACTGAAGAAAATATCGCAGCTGTATCGGCCAGTGTTAATGATGACCATCACTTATCGATTCGTCGCCGTTCGCAGCAATTGGCCTCTGTTACTCAAAAACGTGGAAATGCCAAAATTGGACTAAGCGGATGGACCATTTGCTCCAAATTAAGATCGTACTTAGACTGCAAAACTCACTTGTGTTAAGATGCGACCTGTACTTTGATTACAAGAATAAATGGACGGGCAGACTGGCTGACATGGCTAAATCGATGATTCTAAGTCGATCGGTATATCTAACAATGGGTCTATCTCGATTCCTTTTGACAAATACCCTAGTGAAATAATATTTATATTTGAAAGTCCTATGCCAAAAGTCGATTGATTCTCCAATATGTACTAGAGAAAAACTGAGTTCCAGTTAAACAGTTAATGTTTAGCTATCGATTAGCCCTTTGCTAGCCCACCGTTATTTTCTCGTCAGTCTTTCCCCAGTTGTAATTCATGCTGCTCATCCGTCATGTCAGTTTAACACCCCATCCAATGTTTGTCTCATAACAGGGAATTATTGTTACTTTTCTCCTGTATTGCAGATCCATTTCTTCGCTGGTCGCTAGCAAATCCTTCAACATCTAATATTGCGTTTCAATCCAAAAGTATGACATTGAATTCTTATCAAATTCGATTGTATTTGTGCCCAAGTACGTTTACCTTCATACATACATACATAAGTAAGTACATAAACCCAAACATAAGTAAACATGAGAGTATGCCAGTATGATACTACTGTGTTCACATGGATGTGTTCATGTTTCATACAATCTATAGACACTGTGTGGCACACTTCCTGTTTTGTATGGCTAAACAGAAATGACATTTCTGTATATGACTGCAAACAAAAGAGGCTACATTTTCTGTTGATATATCAAAATATGGGGAGTATGTTTGTGATATGTGGCATGTTCTCTAACATGAGAGTCAATACAGGATGGTGGAAAAGTCACCATCAGATTTACGAAGAAAATCACAAGCTTATCGTCGGGGAACACTTTTTGGAGGTTTAGATTATAGGGCAGAAAAGCTGAAGATTTCCAGTGTCTTCCTTCAATGCAATAAGTTGAATAATACCAAGACAAGGAAGAACATGCAAAGCTGTTTGTAAGATTCAAAGAGGAAGCCCTCTGAAATGGCTTTTAAATAAAAATGCTACGTAAACAGATCAGAGCTATATGGGATAATGGATACTTAGAGTAAACAAGTAAAAACGGCGTTAAGTTCGGCCGGGTCGAACTTTATATACCCTCCACCATGGATTGCATTCCACAGAGGTTGTCGGTTTTCGTAGAAGTGCAGTAATATTACAGGAAAATATATTTTTTTAATATAGCCAAACCAAAACAAATACAAATATTGAAAATATATTTTTATAAATAAATATAATATAATATTTTTTTAGTTTTTTTTCGTTTGCATTTTTTTTGGTCTGTAATCAATATTTGAGTTGTGCTTCTCGATCGTTTGTGAGAATCATCTCCTTATAGAGGCCGGGTTTGATGTTGAAAAGTCGCTGCGAAGCCACTTGAAAAGACTTTTGACATGGTCGAAATCATGATCGTGGTAGTCTGCAGCCAAGTAATAAATGTCACCATGCCATTTGTAAAAAAAAATTGCATTATATTAAATATAGAAGCAAATTGGTCTTGAGCCAGGACATTATCCCAGTTCAAATTAAATATAATATTTTAATTATTTCAAACCATTATTTATTTCAAATCAAATAATCAAATTTATATTTTCAAAATACTTAAATACCATAAATATTGGTAGATAGTGGGTGCTACAGTTGGTTGTATTTCCATTCTATTTTAATTCCAAAAGTACAAATTTTGAAAACCCATTATCAGACGTACATAATACAATATAACCTAACTTCATGATTCAACCATTTTTTGCCGTAAAAGAACGAATTTGGAAAAAAACTTTTTCTTTGCGTGTCTATGCAGTCAGAGGAATGTATACGCCGAATTCCATGACTCCAGCTGCGGTCATTTGATTGGTACTATTTTTATCCCCTTAAAAGTACGACCATCTAAAATCTCTTTATTTGACGTTTCTACCCAATTAGAATTTCATCATTCTAGCTGTAGTCGTTTAGTTGGTACTATTTTTATCCCTCTGCACCATTGTATCCCTTGAAAGTACGAATTTGGAAAAAACCTTTTATTTTCCATGTCTACGTAGTTAAAGGAATGTATACTTCGAATTTCATGACTCTAGCTACCGTCATTTGATTGGTACTATTTTTATCTTTTTTTCATTTTAACCCCATAAAGTACGAATTTTGAAAAATTCATGTATTTTACGTTTCTATGCAATCAGAGGAATGTATACACCGAATTTCATTATTCTAGTTACAGCCGTTTGGTTGGTACCATTTTTATCCCTCTATTCCCATTTTACCCCTTAAAAGTACGAATTTGGAAAAAACCTTTTATTTTCCATGTCTACGTAGTCAAAGGAATGTATACTCCGAATTTCATGACTCTAGCTGCCGTCATTTGGATGGTACTATTTTTATCCCCTTTTTTCATTTTGACCCCAAAAAGTACGAATATTGAAAAATCCGTTTATTTTCCCTGTCTACACAGTCAGAGGAATGTATACTCCGAATTTCATGTCTCTAGCTGCGGTCATTTGATTGGTATTATATTTATCCCCTTTTTCATTTTAACCCCAAAAAGTTCGAATTTTGAAAAATCCGTGTATTTTACTTGTCTATGCAATCAGAGGAATGTATACACCGAATTTCATTATTCTAGGTGCAGCCGTACCATTTTTATCCCTTTTTGGCCCCATTTTACCCCCTACAAATAAGAATCACTTTATGGTGCACGTTTTTGCTATAAGGGGAATGCGCATACCAAATATCAAGCAAATATAAATAGACATATTCAAAAAACATGCTTAAATACGCTAAAATATTAGGGATTATTATGGGTATTTTTAGTCCTTGTGAGGGAAAAATTTTTCTCTTTGGGCCAATTTCGCCCCGTTTCAATCCCAAACGATCTACGACTATAAGACGTTCTAGCTCCTTTCGTTTAGATGCTAGCGTGCTTTCAACAGAAGGACAGACGGACGGACGGACATGGCTAGATCGTCTTAGAATTTTATGACGATCAAGAATATTTATACTTTATAGAGTCTCAGGTCGACATTTCAAGGTGTTACAAACGGAATGACAAAGTTAGTATACCCCCATCCTGGAGGGTATAAAAATTCTGTTCGAATAGCGTCCACCTATTAAGTTTCTCTCTGCACCCATTGGAAGCAAGATATTTTGCTCATTTAATTCAAAACTTGCTTACATTTTGATACACCATTTATTTTGACAAATACATTGAATCGTGTCCATAGTTTGTTTGTTGTGTTGCTGCCCGTTGCCACGGTTGTTCATATGCCCGATAGCCTTTGTTTTATAGAGATGTTGTTTGGCTGGTAAAAAAATAATTGACAAATGAAAGTATCGCAACAATTGACAGCAGAACTGCACCAATTAAAAAACCAGCCGAAAAAAGTAGCCGCTAACAAATGGCTTCAAATGAAATGCGATGGATTGATATGTGAACTAGTTGGCAATTGCGATGCTGGTGGCGATTTAAACAATGCGAACAACTTAAAGAGCAATTTTTATATAGAACACGAGGAAAACATTTCTCCAAATGATTCTTAGTTTATTTATCTAGAAAATATTTCTTGATTCACATATGAGATATATAATAAAAGAAATAATGGCTCTACGTAGTCTTGGGTTGGTGGATGATCACAGAGAAGACATGCTATTTAAATCCGCTGCAATGCGTGCAGAGAATGGCCTGCATTAGAATAAACGCAGCACCAAGGAGCTTCTGCTTCATTTTTGCCGATCGATAAAGAAGGCAAACATGCGACATCTAGAGCTCCAATTAGTTGTTAATTGTCTTTCCTTTTGGACCTATAGGGACATAGGCCATATGAGGATTTCACCATTGGATTGACTCCGCCATGTCCATGCCAAGGATGGATGGAGAAGACATCGCACAGTGGAATATTTTCACGCAAGCTGCTGCAAAAATTAGAAGGAATAGAGCAAGGAGCTTGAAATTTCGCACACATCCCTTATATTGTGAAATAGTATCAAAAACAAGTTTTTTTTTTTAAATACGACCACAAACACGCCTAGTAGGGCGTACCTCAAAAAAAAAGTTCGCCGTACACCTTCGAATATGAAGTATTATTGAAAGGTAGTTTCAAAAAAAAATTTTTTATTTTTTTATGCCGAACGTAGGGGTCGCGCTTTTACATTTTTCTATATAACTTCTGCATTTATAAACGGATTTTAAAGTGTGATACATCGATGTTTTTGTCTCGACGAGGCCGATTTTTTTGTTTTTGAAGTCATTGAGCTCAAGCACCCCCTTCTGGTACTTACCCATCATATCTCAGTTGCTACTACCATAATGTACCACTCTAATATCAGAAAATTAAAGCTCGCATAAAATCATGAAACTCTTCCTAAGGAAGTATGTCGATTTTCAAAAAAATCGGCCTCGTCGAGACAAAAACATCGATGTATCATACTTTCAAATCCGTTTATAAATGCAGAAGTTATATAGAAAAATGTAAAAGCTACGTTCGGCATAAAAAAAAAATTTTGGAACTACCTTTCAATAATACTTCATATTCGAAGGTGTACGGCGAACTTTTTTTTTACTTGTAACCTGGTACGCTCTAACGCCTACCTCTCATGTAACAAAAAATGAAAAAACTTCATAAATTTCTTATTTTAATATTTCCCGGGAATTCCCGGGAAACATAATTTATTTTAGGTATGTCAAATATGTTTTAAAATATCAACGTTTAGTAATGGGTGTGATTTTTTAATCTATTAACGCCCAACGTACACGTCCGTGAACACTATTACAAAGTTTTCGTACTTTTTTGATAATTTTCAATATGAATGCAATTTTTGATTATTAAACTTATAGTACAAGTGATCGAGAAGAACAAAACAAAATAATAATAATCTAATTATTGTAGTTCTTATTCCGAAAATAATATAATAATACAAGAAATGAATAAATGTGTGTTAATGAGTTAAAATACTGACATATTACAATTTAGAAACGAATGTTTTTGGTAAAATATTTTAGAAATTATTTTTCATTGTACAAATATTTTACTTTAGACAAATAGTCAGAATTGAAGCAGTCATATTATCGGACATTGTAATCACAAAAGAACTGACACGTACACTAGATTCAAAATTAAACATGTAAGGAAAGGCTAAAGTCGGGCGGGGCCGACTCTATGATACACTCCACTTTCTATCCGAATACAATTCAATTCGGTGAAAAAGTGAAAACGGGAAGGATTTTTATTTCCTGTAAATGTATGTGTTTGACAAAAAATGTTAAATCGAAAAGGACATTTGTATGATGATATATTGAATCCTGGAACGAAATGGGTGAAATATAAAATCTATAGTTTGGCCAAAATCGGTTAAACTTTTGGGAGCAACATTTGTATTTCGGCTATATTTAAATCTGAACCGATTTTTGTTTTGTTTAGTTAGATTATAAGATGTTGTGCCAAATTCAAAGAAAATCGAGCACAATATGTGGCTTTTAAAGCGCCAAAAGTCAAATCGGGAGCGACATTTGTATGGGGGCTATATCTAAATCTGAACTGATCTTACCCAATTTCTGCAGGTGTTTCCAGTTGGATTATAAGATATTGTGTCAAATTGAAAGAAAATCGGGTACAATATGTGGGTTCTAGAGCGGAAAATGTCAAATCGGGGCCGTCGTTTGTTTGGTGGCTATATCTAAATCTGAACCGATCTTACCCAATTTCTGCATATGTGTTTCCAGTTGGATTATAAGATGTTGTCCCAAATTTAAAGAAAATCGGGTACAATATGTGGTTTCTAGAGCGGAAAATTTTAAAGAAAATCTGTTGTAATATGTGGTATCTAGAGTGAAAAGAGTCAAATCGGGAGTGAAATTCGTATAGGGGCGATATCTAAATGTGAACCGATTTTCTTCAAATTAAATAGCGTTCGTCCAAAGTTTCATTTAGTTATGTCTACAATTGCGACCTGTATCGTGATTACAAGAATCAATGATTAAATCGACTCAAAAAGTGATTCTAAGTCGATCGGTATAATTAACAATGGGTCTATCTCGTTTCCTTTTGGGTGTTGCAAACAAATGCACAAGCACATAATACTCTCGTGGAGCGTATAAAAATGGGGTCCAATTGTATGGGCGCTATATTAAAAAGTTGGCACATATATATCACTTTCAAAATAGGTATTCTTTGTTGAAATATGACATAATATGCAAAATTATATCGAGATCCAATGCACGATGTGGATTCTAGAGATCTAATAGTGTAGAATGTAGAATATCAAAATATGGACCCATATGTTTGACTTTAATAGTATGTATTCTCAGTTGAAATATAATATAATCGTTTATTATACAGATCGTCTTAGAATCACTTTCTGAGTCGATTTAGCAATGTCCGTCTGTCTGTCCGTCTGTCCGACTGTCTTTCCGTCTGTCCATCTATTGTTGTAATCAAATTACAGGTCGCAATTATAGTCCGATCTTAACAAAAATTGGCACGACTAAGTTTTGTGGATCAAGGACGAACGCTATTTACTTTGAGGTTCAGATTTAGATATAGTCCCCATACAAATGTCGCTCCCGATTTGACATTTTCCGCTCTAGAAACCACATATTGTACTCGATTTACTTTAAATTTGGCACAACATCTTATATTCCAACTAGAAACACCTATGCAGAAATTGGGTGAGATCGGTTCAGATTTAGATATAGCCCCCATACAAATGACGCTCCCGATTTGACATTTTCCGCTCTAGAAATGACATATTGAACCCGATTTTCTTTAAATTTGGAACAACATCTTATAATCCAACTAGAAACACCTATGCAGAAATTGGGTAAGATCGGTTCAGATTTAGATATAGCCCCCATACAAATGTCGCTCACGATTTGACTTTTGCGCTCTAGATACCACCCAATTTTCTTTAAAATTGGCACAACATCTTATAATCCAACTAGAAACACCTATGCAGAAATTGGGCAAGATCGGTTCAGATGCAGATGCTTTAAAATCCACATATTGTACTCGATTTTCTTTAAATTTGGCACAACATCTTATAATCTAACTAGAAAGACCTGTGGCTAAAGCGGGCTAGATCGGTTCAGATTTAGATATAGTCCCCATACAAATGTCGCTCCCGATTTGACTTTTTCCGCTCTAGAAACCACCCAATTTTCTTTAAAATTGGCACAACATCTTATAATCCAACTAAAAGCTCTTATGGTGAATGTGTGTAAGATCGGTTCAGATTTAAATATAGCCCAAATACAAATGTTGCTCCCAAAAGTTTAATCGATTTTGGCCAAACTATACATTTTTTCTTTCACCTATTTTGTTCCAAGTTTCAATATATTCTCATACAAATGTCCTTTCCGATTTAGTCAAACACATACATTTACAGGAAACAAAAAACCTTCCCGCTAGAAAGTGGAGTGTATCATAGAGTCGGCCCGCCCGACTTTAGCCTTTCCTTACTTGTTATTATTACCTCTAGGTTCCAGAACTTACATCGGAAGTTTATCAAATTTTGCATTTTGTATTATATTTTCAACTAAGAAGACATATTGTGAAAGTCAAATATATAGGTCCATATTTTGGAATAACCCAAATGGGGGCCCATTCCACTTTATTACAGCTCTAGCAAATACGTCTTACATCGGATCATGATATATTTCAACTAGGAATACCTACCGTGAATGAATAAATCTTTGGAAATTCTTTCTTTTATAATTTGCAGTTTTTTCTTCAGTTCACACTGGTCCCAAATCCATTTTTTATGGCATAAAGTCGAAAATTAATGATCTTGTAAATAAAAATAAAATTGGGCCGATTGTCTCGACGAGGCCGATTTTTTTGTTTTTGAAGTCATTGAGCTCAAGCACCCCCTTCTGGTACTTACCCATCATATCTCAGTTGCTACTACCATAATGTACCACTCTAATATCAGAAAATTAAAGCTCGCATAAAATCATGAAACTCTTCCTAAGGAAGTATGTCGATTTTCAAAAAAATCGGCCTCGTCGAGACAAAAACATCGATGTATCATACTTTCAAATCCGTTTATAAATGCAGAAGTTATATAGAAAAATGTAAAAGCTACGTTCGGCATAAAAAAAAAATTTTGGAACTACCTTTCAATAATACTTCATATTCGAAGGTGTACGGCGAACTTTTTTTTTACTTGTAACCTGGTACGCTCTAACGCCTACCTCTCATGTAACAAAAAATGAAAAAACTTCATAAATTTCTTATTTTAATATTTCCCGGGAATTCCCGGGAAACATAATTTATTTTAGGTATGTCAAATATGTTTTAAAATATCAACGTTTAGTAATGGGTGTGATTTTTTAATCTATTAACGCCCAACGTACACGTCCGTGAACACTATTACAAAGTTTTCGTACTTTTTTGATAATTTTCAATATGAATGCAATTTTTGATTATTAAACTTATAGTACAAGTGATCGAGAAGAACAAAACAAAATAATAATAATCTAATTATTGTAGTTCTTATTCCGAAAATAATATAATAATACAAGAAATGAATAAATGTGTGTTAATGAGTTAAAATACTGACATATTACAATTTAGAAACGAATGTTTTTGGTAAAATATTTTAGAAATTATTTTTCATTGAACAAATATTTTACTTTAGACAAATAGTCAGAATTGAAGCAGTCATATTATCGGACATTGTAATCACAAAAGAACTGACACGTACACTAGATTCAAAATTAAACATGTAAGGAAAGGCTAAAGTCGGGCGGGGCCGACTCTATGATACACTCCACTTTCTATCCGAATACAATTCAATTCGGTGAAAAAGTGAAAACGGGAAGGATTTTTATTTCCTGTAAATGTATGTGTTTGACAAAAAATGTTAAATCGAAAAGGACATTTGTATGATGATATATTGAATCCTGGAACGAAATGGGTGAAATATAAAATCTATAGTTTGGCCAAAATCGGTTAAACTTTTGGGAGCAACATTTGTATTTCGGCTATATTTAAATCTGAACCGATTTTTGTTTTGTTTAGTTAGATTATAAGATGTTGTGCCAAATTCAAAGAAAATCGAGCACAATATGTGGCTTTTAAAGCGCCAAAAGTCAAATCGGGAGCGACATTTGTATGGGGGCTATATCTAAATCTGAACTGATCTTACCCAATTTCTGCAGGTGTTTCCAGTTGGATTATAAGATATTGTGTCAAATTGAAAGAAAATCGGGTACAATATGTGGGTTCTAGAGCGGAAAATGTCAAATCGGGGCCGTCGTTTGTTTGGTGGCTATATCTAAATCTGAACCGATCTTACCCAATTTCTGCATATGTGTTTCCAGTTGGATTATAAGATGTTGTCCCAAATTTAAAGAAAATCGGGTACAATATGTGGTTTCTAGAGCGGAAAATTTTAAAGAAAATCTGTTGTAATATGTGGTATCTAGAGTGAAAAGAGTCAAATCGGGAGTGAAATTCGTATAGGGGCGATATCTAAATGTGAACCGATTTTCTTCAAATTAAATAGCGTTCGTCCAAAGTTTCATTTAGTTATGTCTACAATTGCGACCTGTATCGTGATTACAAGAATCAATGATTAAATCGACTCAAAAAGTGATTCTAAGTCGATCGGTATAATTAACAATGGGTCTATCTCGTTTCCTTTTGGGTGTTGCAAACAAATGCACAAGCACATAATACTCTCGTGGAGCGTATAAAAATGGGGTCCAATTGTATGGGCGCTATATTAAAAAGTTGGCACATATATATCACTTTCAAAATAGGTATTCTTTGTTGAAATATGACATAATATGCAAAATTATATCGAGATCCAATGCACGATGTGGATTCTAGAGATCTAATAGTGTAGAATGTAGAATATCAAAATATGGACCCATATGTTTGACTTTAATAGTATGTATTCTCAGTTGAAATATAATATAATCGTTTATTATACAGATCGTCTTAGAATCACTTTCTGAGTCGATTTAGCAATGTCCGTCTGTCTGTCCGTCTGTCCGACTGTCTTTCCGTCTGTCCATCTATTGTTGTAATCAAATTACAGGTCGCAATTATAGTCCGATCTTAACAAAAATTGGCACGACTAAGTTTTGTGGATCAAGGACGAACGCTATTTACTTTGAGGTTCAGATTTAGATATAGTCCCCATACAAATGTCGCTCCCGATTTGACATTTTCCGCTCTAGAAACCACATATTGTACTCGATTTACTTTAAATTTGGCACAACATCTTATATTCCAACTAGAAACACCTATGCAGAAATTGGGTGAGATCGGTTCAGATTTAGATATAGCCCCCATACAAATGACGCTCCCGATTTGACATTTTCCGCTCTAGAAATGACATATTGAACCCGATTTTCTTTAAATTTGGAACAACATCTTATAATCCAACTAGAAACACCTATGCAGAAATTGGGTAAGATCGGTTCAGATTTAGATATAGCCCCCATACAAATGTCGCTCACGATTTGACTTTTGCGCTCTAGATACCACCCAATTTTCTTTAAAATTGGCACAACATCTTATAATCCAACTAGAAACACCTATGCAGAAATTGGGCAAGATCGGTTCAGATGCAGATGCTTTAAAATCCACATATTGTACTCGATTTTCTTTAAATTTGGCACAACATCTTATAATCTAACTAGAAAGACCTGTGGCTAAAGCGGGCTAGATCGGTTCAGATTTAGATATAGTCCCCATACAAATGTCGCTCCCGATTTGACTTTTTCCGCTCTAGAAACCACCCAATTTTCTTTAAAATTGGCACAACATCTTATAATCCAACTAAAAGCTCTTATGGTGAATGTGTGTAAGATCGGTTCAGATTTAAATATAGCCCAAATACAAATGTTGCTCCCAAAAGTTTAATCGATTTTGGCCAAACTATACATTTTTTCTTTCACCTATTTTGTTCCAAGTTTCAATATATTCTCATACAAATGTCCTTTCCGATTTAGTCAAACACATACATTTACAGGAAACAAAAAACCTTCCCGCTAGAAAGTGGAGTGTATCATAGAGTCGGCCCGCCCGACTTTAGCCTTTCCTTACTTGTTATTATTACCTCTAGGTTCCAGAACTTACATCGGAAGTTTATCAAATTTTGCATTTTGTATTATATTTTCAACTAAGAAGACATATTGTGAAAGTCAAATATATAGGTCCATATTTTGGAATAACCCAAATGGGGGCCCATTCCACTTTATTACAGCTCTAGCAAATACGTCTTACATCGGATCATGATATATTTCAACTAGGAATACCTACCGTGAATGAATAAATCTTTGGAAATTCTTTCTTTTATAATTTGCAGTTTTTTCTTCAGTTCACACTGGTCCCAAATCCATTTTTTATGGCATAAAGTCGAAAATTAATGATCTTGTAAATAAAAATAAAATTGGGCCGATCGGACCACACCCACTATCACCTCCCATATAAACTCAATACATATAACCAACATAATTATCACCCTGTATTGGTACAGGGTGACCAAAAACAAAATTTTATGAATGCTTAAAAGAATGACTTTGACGAAAAGTGTTTTTCTGAACATTATTACCAAAGCAAAATAAAGCATACAAATATTCTACTTGCAATTGGAATTCAATAATGACTATTTCAGGAATAAAATAAAATGTCTCCATTTAAAAGGTACTCTCAATATATTTTAAATAAAATCATGACAGGTCTCGTACGCAAAACTGATTCAGAGATATAATCATATATGTGTGTTATGGCTAATCAAAAATTGTGCTAAAATAAAATGACTATTGTAGGAGTTTGCCGAAAAATACCATAAACTGCAACCTCAGACGAACACTTTCACATTTACACTTGTCTTGTCAACTTTTGGTCCACTATATTTATAGATTATGTTCTCTACAAATCACAAAATTAAAACACCTATGAATACTGTCAAGACCACAAGAATCATAAAATGTTAAATATAATTTTTCAACTACTATCCCTTGTCGTTCATTTTCAAAATATTGTCACGTTATTATTTTCTTTTCAAGTCTTGATTTTAATTAATTTGTAAAACTGCTTTAAGTTCGAATTAATTTTATTAATCATTTCTTTAGAATCTCAGGGAGTACCTTGATTATAATTTGTACATATATTACCGATCAGGAGAAAAATCATGAAATCAGAATTTAATTTTACCGTTTGTTTTTTTTTGTCTGTCCAAGCGGGCGGGGTTCAGCTAGTTTTTTATTAATTTCAAAAAGAAAAGTTCTTACATTAGAGATCTGATCCAAGTAAAGAAAAAATTGGCATAAATAATTTTGTGATATTTGACTTATCATACTAACGGGCACATATTTATACCCTCCACCTCCAGGTTAGGGGTATACTAACTTTGTCATACCGTTTGTAACACATTGAAATATCGATCTGAGACCCTCTAAAGTATATATATTCTTGATCGTCATAAAATTCTAAGATGATCTAGCCATGTCTGTCCGCCCGTCCGACAACAACTAGAAACACGAAATTCAGTGTATACATTCCTCTAATTGAGTAGATACATAATACAAAAGTATTTTTTCCAAATTCACACTTTTAAGGGGTAAAATGGGAATAGAGGGATAAAAATGGTACCAATCAAACGGCTGCACCAAGAATAATGAAATTCGGTGTGATTGCGTAGACACGTAAAATAAAGGAATTTTTCGAAATTCGTACTTTTGGGGTTAAATTCGAAAAAGGAGATAAAAATAGTACCAACCAAATGACCGCAGCTATAGTCATCAAATTCGATGTGTACATTCCTCTGACTGCGTAGACACGAAAAATAAGAGGTTATTTCCAAATTCGTACTTTCAAGGGATACAATGGGCGCAGAGGGATCAAAATAGTACCAACTAAACGACTACAACTAGAATAATGATGAAATTCGGTATGGACATCCCTCTAATTGCGTAGACACGTAAAATAAATAGATTTTAGAAAGTCGTACTTTTAAGGGGATAAACTAAGAAAAATAAAAATGGTACCAACTAAATGGCCGCAGCTAGAAACATGGAATTTGGAGTATTCCCCTGACTGTATCGTGAAGTTAGGCTATTTTGCACTATGTACAGCTGAATTGCAGCAGAATTGGACGGGAAATCGTCAACATATTGTTTTCTATATAAAAACTTTTTATACCCTACACCACTTCGTGGTCTAGGGTATTTTATACCCTAGACCACGAATTATAAGTTAGTTTTCCGCCAAATGTTTGTAACACCAATAAATAATTGAGCTAGACCCACCTTTAAGTATACGGATCGGCTTAGAATCGCCAGCTGAGTCGATTTAACGATGTCTGTCTGTCCGTCTGTCCGTCCGTCCGTCCGTCCGTCTGCTGTCCATCTAAGCTTGTTCGCACTCTACAGGTCGCAATTGTTGTCCGATTGTCATGAATCTTGCAAGAAGTTATTTTTTCTGGCCAAGGACCATTGGTATTGAATTTGGAGGAAATCGGTTCAGATTTAGATATAGCCCCCATACAAATGTCGGTCCCGATTTGACATTTTCCGCTCTAGAAACCACATAATGTACCCGATTTTCTTTAAATTTGGTGCAACATCTTATAATCCAACAAGAAACACCTATGTCGAAATTGGGTAAGATCGGTTCAGATTTAGATATAGCCCCCATACAAATGTCGCTACCTATTTCACTTTTTCCGCTCTAGAAACCACATTTTGTACCCGATTTTCTTTAAATTTGACACAACATCTTATAATCCAACTAGAAACACCTATGCAGAAAATGGGTAAGATCGGTTCAGATTTAGATATAGCCTCCATACAAATGTCGCTCCCGATTTGACATTTTCCGCTCTAGAAACCACATCTTGTACCCGATTTTCTTTAAATTTGGCACAACATCTTATAATCCAACTAGAAACACCTATGCCGACATTGGGTAAGATCGGTTCAGATTTAGATATAGCCCCCATACAAATGTCGCTCCCGATTTGATATTTTCCGCTCTAGAAACCACATCTTGTACCCGATTTTCTTTAAAATTGGCACAACATTTAATAATCGAACTAGAAACACCTATGCTGAAAGTGTGTATGATCGGTTCAGATTTAGATGTAGCCCCCATACAAATGTCTCTCCCGATTTGACTTTTTCCGCTCTAAAATCCACATATTGAACCAGATTTTCTTTAAAATTGGCACAACATCTTATAATCTAACTAAAAAAACCTATGATGAAAGTGGTTAAGATCGGTTCAGATTTAGATATAGCCCCAATACAAATGTCGCTCCCAAATGTTAAACCGATTTTGGCCATACTTTACATATTATATTTTACCTATAAACATACACGTGGGTCACATGGTTCTATGTTTCAATATACCCCCATACAGATGTCCTTTCAGATTTAACATTTTTTTGTCAAACACATACATTTACAGGATGCAAAAATCCTTCCCGATTTCGCTTTATTACCGAATTGAATTGCAATGAGATTTGTTTGGGTGATGCCCTATATCCATACTTTGGTATAACCCAAATGGGGCCCATTCTGATCTATTACAGCCCTAGAAACTACATCTTACATCGGATCTTCATCAAATTTTGCAGATCATGATATTTTTCAACCAGGAATACCTACCGTGAATGAGAAATATATAGGCCCATGTTTTGGACCAGGCCCAGAATGTTGTTATAGGCCCCCTTTTGAAATGTCGGTTCTATTACTACTGTATAATTTGTATTTGTCTCTCGGATGATTAGATCAATTACCATATTATTAACCATATTCGTTAAATATGACTAAAGATGAATTTATAGTAACTGTATAATTTATATGAACTACATAAAATTGCTGCCATGAAATAAATGGGTTTAGTAATCAAAGTGAGGTACATACACAGGGAGTGGTGTAGGGTATTATATAGTCGGCCCCGCCCGACTTTAGCCTTTCCTTACTTGTTTTCGAATAAGACATTCAAACTTTAATAAAGTAAATTATTATATTTCTATATTACAAACATTTGGCGTGAAACAAACTTATAATGTCCTATTACACGAAGTGATGTAGAATATGAAATGTAGTCATATTTTTAAATTAAGAGGTTTTTTGAAATATATAAACATATAAAGCAGACAATCCATTTAAAGACTCATAAGATTTTTCTAATTTTATTGGAGAAAGTGAGCGCGATAGAGAACGATATTATACTTGAGAGTTGTATTATTAGTAAATTCTTAAGTATCAGTTCCCTTTCCTGTAGCTTCGAAAACCTAAATTTAATAATAATAATTTTGAATAATAATAATTTTAATATTTAATAATTTTAATATAGCCATTTTTTAATACATAGTTGTTACTTTAGATTGTATATATTTTTAATTTATTATATTATTATATATATTTTTTTAATTTATTAATAAAATTGTGTATAACACCTGTACGCTTTCTCCACAGATATTAGCATATCAAGACTTTTTTCATAAAGAAATAAAAAATTTTGAAGTCGAATTATCTCAAAATATTAATAACGTTATTGTAGCCTTCTATTCTGTTATATTCAGTTATTCAGTTATATTGAATTGCCATATTCAAGTTAGATGATTTATTTTAGCTGACAAATATCTAATTAAAAGTGATCTTTATACACTCCACGAGAGTATTATGTCTTTGTGCATTTGTTTGTAACACCCAAAAGGAAGAGAGATAGACCCATTGTTAATTATACCGATCGACTTAGAATCACTTTTTGAACCGATTTAGCGATGTCCGTCCGTCTGTCTGTCTGTCTGTCTGTCTGTCCATCTATTCTTGTAATCACGATACAGGTCGCAATTGTACACAGAACCAAATGAAACTTTGTACAACGAAGTTTTTCGGGATAAGAATACAAATTTCGCTTCCGAAAAGACTTTTTCCGCCCCAGAAACCACAAATTTTCTCCGAATTTCTTTGAAGTGACCACAAAACGTTATATTTGAAGTGGAAGAACTTATTTTGAAAGTTAGTCACTATATTCCATGTTTGGATATAGCCCCGATACAAATATTATTTCCATTTGACAAATTGGGTCGGGTCATATTATCCTATGATTAGGAAACATACAAAAATTCTTCCCGTTTTCACTTTTTACCGAGTTGAATTGTATTCGGATAGAAAGTGGAGTGTATCGTATAGTCGGCCCCGCCCGACTTTAGCCTTTCCTTACTAGTTTTTAAATTATTTTTTACCTTTTACAATTTTATTGTGAAAAAGTGGTGAAAAAATGCAAAAATGTGCGAGAAATAGTTAAAACTTGCTGCTGAATTCCCGCGAGAATCCCGTACAAATTTCCCGGGATACGGGAAACTGAAAATATGCAAATTCTCGGGATTTTTCCCGCGGGAAATCCCGGTATGCAAACTCTACTGCTATTATTTTGACCGGTCCAAAATATCGAATAGTCCAGAAAATGTGAAATTTCTAAAACAATTAAAATCATATCACCACATAAACAATTATTTTGTGTTTGTAACCTCATTACACAGATTTTAAAGCAGTAGTAGCAATAAATAAAAATTATCACACAAATAAATATATGAAAATATATGCTAAGCTGTGCGCTGCTATTATTTTGACCGCAACTGTACGTGAGATAATGGATTTTCAAAATTTGTACTTCTGGAATTAAAATAGAAAGGAGAAACGACAAACTGTAGCATCCACTATCCACCAATATTTATCATGTTTAACCTTTTTGAAGATTGCTTTCTTATATTTACTCTATGAATAGACTTGCAGTATTATTTCGACATATTTAGTGTAAACGTATCGGTAGTATTGCCTTATCAGCGTGGATTGAAATAATAAAAATATTATATTTATTTATAAAATATCATTTTCAATATTTGTGTTTGTTTTGATTTGGCTATATTAAACAAATTATATTTTCCTGTAATATTACTGCACTTCTACGAAAATCGGCAGCCTCTGTGGAATGCAATCCAGGGAGGGGAGGGTATATAAAGTTCGGCCCGGCCGAACTTATCGCCTTTGTTACTTGTTTTATTTGTTTTGTCGCATAGTGTTAGCTATAACCAACAGACCAATCGTACCAATCTTATTCGTACCAATCGTATGCTGAAAACTAAAACGCAATATTCCCAACTGATGTCCTTTTCTGTGGATTGAGACAAGACAAAGCCACCGCAATCTAAATAACATGTACTACCGGAGAAATATGTTTCCTATGTTAATTCAATAACTTTGTTTGTTTCGAATCCAACAAACATACCACCACTCACTTCATTGGCTTAATTCGAAGGACATGCCTTCAATATGACATAAACAACAAAATTTACCCACAAAATTGGACATTCGACATGACTTTATAGGCCCAAATATTTGAAACCATATTTATGTGCACACACACGATGACATATGTACACATGTACAACTTTGTACAATTATTACATGAATTTGTGAGTTACATTCGGAAAAAATCATTTGCATGTTTGCACATGTATGTAGGTAGGTAGATATTTATATGTATGTATGTAGATATTTTCAATTTCCTATTCAGGTTTTACATTTGCATTTTGTTAATACAACTGTGTAAACATACTCTGAGGTATGCATAAACCAAAGGAAATATAATAAAATTTGGACAGACTGAGATCTGCCAGCATACATATGGTAGCTGTATGGACATATACCCGTCTTATCATTCATGCACACATATGTATGTATATCCTGGCGCAGACACACAGCACTCTGTACTCTGGCTTCGTACATCCATACCAACCCAAACCCACTTACATACAAATTAATCTTTATCAAGTGTCAAGGCACACAACAACATACATACACCGAAATTGGACAGCACATGTTGCGACACATAAAAGGATCTCTCGGCACACTCGTAAAAGGAAGTCAGACAGCAAGGCACTCAAGCAGGCAGTCTGGCAGGCAGGCAGGTCTATAAAAATAAGACCCCAGTGACAAAAGACATAAACCAAGGTGCCACAAATACGACAACAATTGGAATTGAATTTCCAGCAAATGAAGGAAAAAATCGTGCTGTAAATAACACTACAAAGATCGTTGCTGGATAAATGGAGAACGAAAATGCTGGCATCGCGTGTGCTGTGGCAAAATTTTTAAAATAAAAGTGGACAGGAGAGGTTAAGACAATATTTGTTAAATGTATTTTTTGCACCTTTTCTTGTGGGATCTTCTGACGCCAAGAAAAAATTAAAGCGGTCATACCTGCTTTAATACAGAACTTACAGCTAAAAGAACAATAATTTACAATTACAAAAAAAATCCATTTTTTTGAAATATTAAATCGATCATAAAAATATTAAATCGGCCATACCTTCGTAAATATAGCTCCCGAAGATAAAAGAAATATAATTTGGATCACCAAAAATCCAGATTTTTTTAAATATTAAAACCCATAATTTCTTAAATATAGCTCTTACAGCTAAATGAAGAATAATTTATGATTACCTAAAAATTCATATTTTTATACACTCCACGAGAGTATTATGTCTTTATGCATTTGTTTGTAACACCCAAAAGGAAACGAGATAGACCCATTGTTAATTATACCGATCGACATAGAATCACTTTTGAGTCGATTTAGAAATGTCTGTCTGTCCGTCTGTCCATCTATTCTTGTAATCACGATACAGGTCGCAATTGTAGACATAACTAAATGAAACTTTGCACAATTAAGTTTTTCCGGACAAGGACAAACACTATTTAATTTGAAGAAAATCGCTTCAGATTTAGATATAGCCTCCATACGAATTTCACTCCCGATTTGACTCTTGTCTCTAATATGTGGTATTACAACAGATTTTCTTTAAAATTTGCAAACATCATATATTTCAACTAGAAACACCCATGGTGAATATAGGTCAGTTCAGATTTATATATATCCCCCATATAAATGTCGCTCCCGATTTAACATTTTCCCGCTCAGAAACCACATATTGTACTCGATTTTCTTTAAATTTGGCACAACATCTTATAATCTTACTAGAAAACACCTATGCTGAAATTGGGGTAAGATCGGTTCAGATTTAGATATAGCCCCCATTCAAATGACGCTCCCGATTTGACATTTTCCGCTCAGAAACCACATATTGTACTCGATTTTCTTTAAATTTGGCACAACATCTTATAATCAAACTAGAAACACCTATGCGGAAATTGGGTAAGATCGGTTCAGATTTAGATATTGCCCCCATGCAAATGTCGCTCCCGATTTGACTTTTTCCGCTCTAAAACCCACATATTGTGCTCGATTTTCTTGACATTTGGCACAACATCTTATAATCTAACTAAACAAAACTATGGTGGAAGTAGGTGAAAGTCGGTTCAGATTTAAATATAGCCCAAATACAAATGTTGCTCCCAAAAGTTTAACCGATTTTGGCCAAACTATAAATTTTATATTTCACCTATTTCGATCCAGGTTTCAATATATCATCATACAAATGTCCTTTTCGATTTAACATTTTTTGTCATCATTTTGTATCATAGAGTCGGCCCCGCCCGACTTTAGCCTTTCCTTACTTGTTTTAAATACTAAATCGGTCAAAAGATATCTAATCGGCCATAACTTTGTAAATATAGCTCAAATAGCTTTCTGTTGATCACAAATTATCCTACTTTTATCTCTCAGGCATATATTTAAGAAGTTATGGCCGATTTAATATAAAGAAAAATCAGAATTTTTTGTTTATCACAAATTATCCTTCTCTGAGCTCTCAGGGCTATATTTAAGAAATTATGAGTTTCGAAAATACATTAGCTTGCGCGTCCATCATTTATGATTTAGACTAGCTTTAGCTGTTCGGTACCAATTTCAGGGAGGAATGGGACGAGATAGAATAAAGAAATTTGGTTTATACGTCGCAAAATATGGATATTCTTAGTTGAAATTTAACATGATCTACAACATTTCATAAGCTTCCGATGCAAAATTTGTAAAAAATGGGGCCCATTTGTAGTAATACACTGAAAGAATTATCTTCATACTATCTATGATTTTGTATTAACCTTAGAGAACATTTTCATTAAAAAGTCGCCAATGAAACACTTCATAAAATGTTTCAAAGAACACAAATCAATGAAAAGTGTCATATAATTTATGAAACATTTCTTAGAAACTGTGAAACGCAGTTCTTCATTCGATGAACTTTTTTCACACAAGTTCATTATTTTTTATAATATGATTTATGAAAAATGTCATAGATTTTATGAAGAAACTTCATTAGTTTTATGAAAGGGTTTCATAAATACTTATAATTTATATTGAAGTTTCGAGCGCCCCGGTAGTCGAGTTGGTAGCATGCTCGGCTATCAGCGTGGGGGTTGTGTGTTCGATTCCCACCAGAGGCTCCGGTCTGTCGCTGCAATAACTAGCTACAATGTTGTTTCTAGTGGAAATATAAGATATTTTGCCAAATTTGAAGAAAATCTGTTGAAATATGTGGTATCTAGCGTGAAAAGCGTCAAATCGGGAATTCGTATGGGGCTATTCGTCCTTATCCCGAAAAACTTCGTTGTGCAAAGTTTCATTGGTTCTGGCTACAATTGCGACCTGTAATTTGATTACAAGAATAGATGGAAAGACAGTCAGACGGACATTACTACGTCGATTGAAAAAGTGATTCTAAGTCGATCGGTATAATTAACAATGGGTGTATCTCGCTTCTTTTGGGTGTTACAAAGAAATGCACAAAGACATAATAAAGAGTGATTTTTTTGAGGTTAGGATTTTCATGCATTAGTATTTGACAGATCACGTGGGATTTCAGACATGGTGTCAAAGAGAAAGATGCTCAGTATGCTTTGACATTTCATCATGAATAGACTTACTAACGAGCAACGCTTGCAAATCATTGAATTTTATTACCAAAATCAGTGTTCGGTTCGAAATGTGTTTCGCGCTTTACGTCCGATTTATGGTCTACATAATCGACCAAGTGAGCAAACAATTAATGCGATTGTGACCAAGTTTCGCACTCAGTTTACTTTATTGGACATTAAACCAACCACACGAATGCGTACAGTGCGTACAGAAGAGAATATTGCGTCTGTTTCTGAGAGTGTTGCTGAAGACCGTGAAATGTCGATTCGTCGCCGTTCGCAGCAATTGGGTTTGTGTTATTCGACCACATGGAAGATTTTACGCAAAGATCTTGGTGTAAAATCGTATAAAATACAGCTCGTGCAAGAACTGAAGCCAAACGAACTGCCACAACGTCGAATTTTCAGTGAATGGGCCCTAGAAAAGTTGGCAGAAAATCCGCTTTTTTATCGACAAATTTTGTTCAGCGATGAGGCTCATTTCTGGTTGAATGGCTACGTAAATAAACAAAACTGCCGCATTTGGAGTGAAGAGCAACCAGAAGCCGTTCAAGAACTGCCCATGCATCCCGAAAAATGCACTGTTTGGTGTGGTTTGTACGCTGGTGGAATCATTGGACCGTATTTTTTCAAAGATGCTGTTGGACGCAACGTTACGGTGAATGGCGATCGCTATCGTTCGATGCTAACAAACTTTTTGTTGCCAAAAATGGAAGAACTGAACTTGGTTGACATGTGGTTTCAACAAGATGGCGCTACATGCCACACAGCTCGCGATTCTATGGCCATTTTGAGGGAAAACTTCGGAGAACAATTCATCTCAAGAAATGGACCGGTAAGTTGGCCACCAAGATCATGCGATTTGACGCCTTTAGACTATTTTTTGTGGGGCTACGTCAAGTCTCAACGCTCATTTGTTTTAGTTTTTTCGTTTGAATTTTTTTGGTCTGTAATCAATATTTGATTTGAACTGGGATATTGTCCTGGCTCAAGAAGGCAGAAGTATTGCTGGGTAACTATACCTGCATATACACATACTTACATATGCAACTCAATGAGATGCTTGTAAGATGGCATGTGTACTTTATTACTTGGTGCGATTTTTTAAACGCAAATTCGGCAAGTGAGTTGTGATTCTCGTTCGTTTGTGAAAATCATCTCCTTATAGAGGCCGGGTTTGATGTTGAAAAGTCGCTGCGAAGCCACCTGAATGAAACCTTTAGACAGGGTGGAAATCATGATAGTGGTAGTCTGCAGCCAAGTAATAAATGTCACCATGCCATTTGTAAATAAATTTGCATTCTATTAAATATAGATGCAAAATGGTCTTGAGCCAGGACAATATCCCAGTTCAAATCAAATATATTTTTTTCATATTTATATATTACTAGCTGAAACCCCGCCCGCTTCACCAGGCAAAAAACAAACAGTAAAATTAAAATCAGCTTTCATATTGGCTTTTCTCGTGATAGGTAATATATGTACCAAGGTACTTCCAAGAGATACTAAAGAAATGGATATGTCCCATGGAGAACATTGAAGAACAGAACGTTAGTTTACGGCCAATAAAGGAAGAAATGTCAAAACTCAAATTGATTTTGCGTTGAGCGCGATGCTCCTCCTTTCCATTACCAAAACAAAAAACTTCCTTCGTTAAAAGAAATTACTTAATCGATTAGCTGGAATTCGAATATACTACATTAAAAACAGATAGAAAATCAATGAAATCGTTCACTAATCAAACAACACAAAAACTAAATAAATTTATACAAATTCAATTTTCTTGACTTAAGTCGGAATTTGACGAATGAATATTTCTTTTTTTGTAACCTTTCTTTACTATTGTGCTAAGAAATTCCCAAGAAACCGTGCAGTTTTACAAAATTCAAATCAAAATTTCCCCATCTTTCAAATCCCGTCCATTTGAATATGTCTAAGCAGGTTATAACTAAATTAACTAACACAACAATATAGGAATCTCGGTGTCGACTATACTCTAAAACAGGTTTTAATTTTGAATGGGAAGGGTCACGGCCTTCTCGGAGCTCTAAAACATGTTTTAATTTTGTTTAATTTTTTCGATAAGTATTGAGTCATAGAACTAAATATATTCGATAATAGGTTTTAACTTCGTATGGAAGGTACCACGCCCTATTCCACCTATTTTTTGGCACAGTTACGCACATTGATGCTAGATACACTCACACAAAATTTCAGTATTGTATCTGTCATAGAACGGAATATTTTCGAAAATGGGTTTTAAATTCGTATGAGAGGTGCCACGTCCATTTTTCCATTACCGCCCACTTTTGGCACAACTACGCACATTGATGCTGGATGCACTCAGACAAAATTTCGGTATTGTATCTGCCATAGAACGGAATATATTCAATAATAGGTTTTAACATCGTATGGGAGGTGCCACGCCCACTTTTCCAATACCACCCCTGTGTGGACTAATAATTAGTGAACTTTCACAAAAATTCATGACTCTAGATGCAACAGTATTCCCAATATGCTAATTTATAAAAAACAAGTAAGGAAAGGCTAAAGTCGGGCGGGGCTGACTCTATGATACACTCCACTTTCTATCCGAATACAATTCAATTCGTGTGAAAAAGTGAAAACGGGAAGGTTTTTTGTATCCTGTAAATGTATGTGTTTGACAAAACATGTTAAATCGGAAAGGACATTTGTATGAGGATATATTGAAACCTGGAACGAAATAGGTGAAATATAAAGTGTATAGTTTGGCCAAAATCGGTTAAACTTTTGGGAACAACATGCGTATTGGGGCTATATCTAAATCTAAACCGATCTTACCCACTTTCATCATTGGTGTTCTTAGTTGGACTATAAGATGTTGTGCCAGATTTAAAGAATATCGGGTACAATATGTGGTTTCTATAGCGGAAAACGTCAAATCGGGAGCGTCATTTCTATGGGAGCAATATCTAAATCTGAACCGATCTTACCCAATTTCTGGATAGGTGTTTCTAGTTAGATTATAAGATGTTGTGCCAAATTTAAAGAAAATCGAGTACAATATGTGGCATTTAAAGCGGAAAAAGTCAAATCGAGAGCGACATTTATATGGGGGTTATATCTAAATCTGAACCGATCAAATTAAACAGCGTTCGTCCTTGTCCCGAAAAACTTCATTGTGCAAAGTTTCATTTAGTTATGTCTACAATTGCGACCTGTATCGTGATTACAAGAATAGATGGACAGACGGACGGACATTGCTAAATCGACTCAACAAGTGATTCTAAGTCGATCGGTATAATTAACAATGGGTCTATTTTCACCACCGGTTCAGCATGTGAAAATTTCAAGAAGATCGGTTAAGTAGTTTAGGCTGCTATAAAGAACAAACAAACAAACTTACAAACACAGATTCATTTATATATAGATAATTATTATTTTTTCTCATAACAATATAAGTTAACACCTTATTCATACTTTATCACATACTTAAAATTTGTTCCTATAGCTTTATAATTTAAGCCTTGATATATTTTGTATAATAATAATAATAATAATAATTTAATAGGTTAGATTGGAAAATCAAATACACATGAACCTAGAGATGGAAGATCTCTGTACACAGTTGTCACTTTTGTAATCTTTTCTCCTTTTTAAAGGTTTTTTTTTAAATATTTCTACCTAACAGTTTATATCAATTCAATCAGTTTTTTGTCAGGACGTTCATCATCATCGTTCAGCTGATTACATGTTGTTAAGAATTCCGAAATAATTTCTCATCGATAGTCGATATTCAAAATGATATGGAATTGTGTGGGACTCTTCGGAAGGAGCCATAGGATTTAACGTTGTGCAGCTGGCTTCTCCGAATCGCACAAATGGTAAGGCATTTTCTCTCTACCTTGATTCTTCAGGCTTATTGTGTTCGGCTTAACCCGACAATTCCCGAGAAATCCAAAAACGAATAATATTGGAGACTATATAGGAAAAAATTCCGCACAAGCCCCGAAAATTTTTCGAGGGAAAAATGATTGAATGATCCATCCACTTCTCTCATATTGTAAAGCAGAAACAAGGCAAGCAAAAACAAGTAAGGAAAGGCTAAAGTTGGGCGGGGCCGACTCTATGATACACTCCACTTTCGATCCGAATACAATTTAATTCGGTGAAAAAGTGAAAACGGGAAGAATTTTTGTATCCTGTAAATGTATGTGTTTGACAAAAAATGTTAAATCGGAAAGGACATTTGTATGGGGGTATATTGAAAACTGGAACGAAATAAGTGAAATATAATATGTATAGTTTGGCCAAAATCGGTTAAACATTTGGGAGCAACATTTGAATTTGCGCTATATCTAAATCTGAACCGATCTAAGCCACTTTCACCATAGGTTTTTTACTTGGATTATAAGCTGTTGTGCCAAATTTAAAGAAAATCGAGCACAATATGTGGTTTCTAAAGCGGCAAAAGTCAAATCGGGAGCCACATTTGTTTGGGGGCTATATCTAAATCTGAACCGATCTTACCCAATTATTGCATAGGTGTTTCTAGTTGGATTATAAGATGTTTTGCCAATTTTAAAGAAAATCGGGTACAATATGTGGTTTCTCAAGCGGAAAATGTCAAATCGGGAGCGACATTTGTATGGAGGCTATATCTAAATCTGAACCGATCTTACCGAATTTCTGCATAGGTGTTTCTAGTTGGATTGTAAGATGTTGTGTCAAATTTAAAGAAAATCGGGTACAATATGTCGTTTCTAGAGCGGAAAATGTCAAATCGGGAGCGACATTTGTATGGGTGCTATATCTAAATCTGAACCGATCTTACCCAATTTCACCGTAGGTGTTTCTAGTTGGATTATAATATGTTGTGCCAAGTTTAAAGAAAATCGAGTACAATATGTGGTTTCTAGAGCGTAAGATTTCAAATCGGGAGCGACATTTGTATGGGGGCTATATCTAAATCTGAATCGATCTTACCTAATTTCTGCATATGTGTTTATAGTTGGATGATAAGATGTTGTGCCAAATTTAAAGAAAATCGAGTACAATATGGGGTTTCTAGAGCGTAAAATGTCAAATCGGGAGCGACATTTGTATGGGGGCTATATCTAAATCTGAACCGATCTTACCGAATTTCCGCATAGATGTTTCTAGTTCGATTGTAAGATGTTGTGTCAAATTTAAAGAAAATCGGGTACAATATGTCGTTTCTAGAGTGGAAAATGTCAAATCGGGAGCGACATTTGTATGGGGGCTATATCTAAATCTGAACCGATCTTATCCAATTTTTGCACAGGTGTTTCTAGTTGGATTATACGATGTTGTGCCAAATTTAAAGAAAATTGGGTACAATATGCGGTTCCTAGAGCGGAAAATGTCAAATCGGGAGCGACATTTGTATGGGGGCTATATCTAAATCTGAACCGATTTGCCTCAAATTAAATAGCGTTCGTCCTTGATCCACAAAACTTATGTGCCAATTTTTGTTAAGATCGGACTATAATTGCGACCTGTAGTTTGATTACAACAATAGATGGACAGACAGACGGACAGACGGACATTGATAAATCGACTCAGAAAGTGATTCTAAGTCGATCGGTATACTTAACAATGGGTCTATCTCGCTTCCTTTTGGGTGTTACAAACAAATGCACAAAGACATAATACTCTCGTGGAGTGTATAAATATATTATATTGAGATTGAACTCCCTTCCAATAAATCTCAATATGAATTCACTCACTCCCTCCATGTGCTTAATTCTGGCCAATATTTTCCGAAAAGTTTATTTTTCGGTCAGTCTTAAATGAACGAGAAACAACGCATGTAAACCTGTGTGTGTTGTGTGAAAACAATTACTGTTTATGGGTTTATGGTTTTTCCTGGGAAAACATCAGCGGATAAATAAGTTTATGTTGGTCTCTGGTAAATGGTTGATGTAGTTTTTGTTTTGGTTGGCGTTCTCAATTCACACGAAAATGGAAAATATTGATATTGCCAAAATGTCATTAGCGCTGCTGCCAACAGCAACAGCATCACTTCCAGCACAAGCACACCAGGAACAGTACCGACAACACAAACAATACGAGCGCCAAAGCCACAGAAGTAGCTTTAGTGTCAGCAACATTATGGTGTGGCCACACAATTGTGTTTTTGTTGAGCTGAAATGTGTTGTTGCTTCTGTTGTTATTGCAGTTATTGAAAGAGGATTTGCTGTTTTCCGTGTAATTCATTTAAGGTATTCCCGCAAAAAAAAATAGTGGTAAGAGTTTACAAAATAGACCGCACGCGCAGGATAACCTGCATATGACCGACTCCACTTATTGTAAATTTAACATTTTATAATAAATTTGAGCTTTTGGAATACAAAAGGGGAACAATAATTAAAATTTAATAATTTTATACCCTCCACCTCCAGGATGGGGGTATATTCACTTTGTCATTCCATTTGTAACACCTTGAAATATTCATCGGAGACCCCATAAAGTATATATATTCTGGGTCGTGGTAAAATTCTAAGACGATGTAGCCATGTCCGTCTGTCTGTCTGTTGAAAGCACGATAGCGGCCGAACGAAATGAGCTAGGAGGTTCAATTTTTTCCTAAATGTGTCTTATGGTTATAGATCGGTTGGGATTGAAAGTGGACGAAATCGGCCAAGAGGGAAAAATTTTTCCCTCACAAGGACTGAAAATACCCCTAATATTTAGAGTATTTCAGCATGTTTTATGAATATAAAGGGTGATTTTTTAAGAGCTTGATAACTTTTTTTTTTAAAAAAACGCATAAAATTTGCAAAATCTCATCGGTTCTTTATTTGAAACGTTAGATTGGTCCATGACATTTACTTTTTGAAGATAATTTCATTTAAATGTTGACCGCGGCTGCGTCTTAGGTGGTCCATTCGGAAAGTCCAATTTTGGGCAACTTTTTCGAGCATTTCGGCCGGAATAGCCCGAATTTCTTCGGAAATGTTGTCTTCCAAAGCTGGAATAGTTGCTGGCTTATTTCTGTAGACTTTAGACTTGACGTAGCCCCACAAAAAATAGTCTAAAGGCGTCAAATCGCATGATCTTGGTGGCCAACTTACCGGTCCATTTCTTGAGATGAATTGTTCTCCGAAGTTTTCCCTCAAAATGGCCATAGAATCGCGAGCTGTGTGGCATGTAGCGCCATCTTGTTGAAACCACATGTCAACCAAGTTCAGTTCTTCCATTTTGGGCAAAAAAAAGTTGGATATCATCTCACGGTAGCGCTCACCATTCACAGTTACGTTACGATTTGCATCATCTTTGAAGAAGTACGGTCCAATGATGCCACCAGCCCATAAACCGCACCAAACTGTGACTTTTTCTGGATGCATTGGTAGCTCTTGCAATGCTTCTGGCTGATATTCACTCCAAAATCGACAATTCTGCCTATTTACGTACCCATTGAGCCAAAAATGAGCTTCGTCGCTCAACACAATTTCTTTCTTTCTGAACTTTCTTAACAGAGCACGCATTTTGATAATAAAATTCAATGATTTGCAAGCGTTGCTCGTTAGTAAGTCTATTCATGATGAAATGTCAAAGCATACTGAGCATCTTTCTCTTTGACACCATGTCTGAAATCCCACGTGATCTGTCAAATACTAATGCATGAAAATCCTAACCTCAAAAAAATCACTCTTTATTAGCTTGTATTTACTTCATATTTGCACTGCGCATTCCCTTTATAGCATAAAAGGGTACCATAGAGTGATTTTTATTTGTAGGGGGCGAAACCTATCAAACAACAACAGATAGAAACACGAAATTTGGAGTGTACATTCCTCTAATATAGTAGATAGATACATGATATAAAAGTATTTTTCTAAATTCGTACTTTTAAGGGGTTAAATGGGAAAAGAGGGATACAAATAGTCCCAACCTAACGGCTGCACCTAGAATAATGAAATTCGATATATACATTCCTCTGACTGCGTAGACACGTAAAATAAAAGATCTTTCCAAAATTCGTACTTTTTGGGGTTCAAATGGAAAAAGGGGATAAAAATAGTACCTACTAAATGACAGCAGCTAGAATCATGAAGTTCGGAGTATACATTCCTCTGACTGCGTAGACACGAAAAATAAAACGTTTTTTCCAAAATTCGTACTTTTAGATGTCGTACTCTTGAGGGGGCAAAATTGGAAAAAGAATCATGGAATTCGGTGTATACATTCTGACTATGAAGGGAAAATGGTTTTTTCGAAATTAGTACATTTGGGCGGAGAATGGGGCGAATGGGGATATCTTTAAAATTTATACTTTTCTTATCACTTTGTCTGTATCTGAAAATGCTTCTTTCTAATGGCGACTGACAATCGCCTAATATTTAGGCATGTTCACTTTCACAATTTCAGCATTTTATTTATATATAGTAGTCGATTCTAAACATTGCGCATAAGTATACATTATAGTTTGAAATAGTAAACAATTATAGTAATGTGCTTAAAAATATCACATTTTTCGTAATATGGTTCTGTGCTTCTATGTAAAGTCGACATCCTTTAATATGCTGGTAATACTGTGGAATGCACTCCGTGGTGGAGGGTATATAAGATTCGGCCCGGCCGAACTTAACGCCTTCTTACTTGTTAATATTTGTTGGGTGATCATAAATTATTCTTCCTTTAGCTCTCAGGGCTTTATTTAAGAAGTTATGGACGATTTAACATTTTTAAAAAATTCTGGATTTTTGGGCGATCACAAAGTATCCTTCTTTTGGCTCTCAGTGCTATATTTAAGAAGTTATGGACGATTTCATATTTTTAAAAGATTTGGGTGATCACAAATTAACCTCCTTTTAGATCCCAGGGCTATATTAAAGAAGTTATTGACGATTTAACATTTTTAACAACTTCTGGATTTTTGGTTGATCACAAATTAACCTTCTTTTAGCTCCCAGGGCTATATTTAAGATGTTATTGACGATTTAACATTTTTAACAAATTCTGGATTTTTGGGTGAACACAAATCATCTTTCCCAGGGCTATATTTAAGAAGTTATTGGTGATTTAACATTTTTAACTCATTTTGGATTTTTGGGAGATCACAAATTATCCTTCTTTTAGCTCCCAGGGCTATATTTAAAAAGTTATTGGCGATTTAACATTTTTAAAAAATTCTGGATTTTCGGCTGATCACCAATTATCCTTCTTTTAGCTCCAGGGCTATATTTAAGAAGTTATTGACGATTTAACATTTTTAACAACTTCTGGATTTTTGGTTGATCACAAATTAACCTTCTTTTAGCTCCCAGGGCTATATTTAAGTAGTTATTGACGATTAAACATTTTTAAAAAATTCTGGATTTTTGGGTGATCACAAATTATCCTTCTTTTAGCTCCCAGGGCTATATTTAAGAAGTTATTGACGATTTAACATTTTTAACAAATTCTGGATTCTTGGGTGATCACAAATTGTCCTTCTTTTAGCTCCCAGGGCTATATTTAAGAAGTTATGACCGATTTTATATTTTTAAAAAAATTCTGGATTTTTGGTTGACAAAATTCCAGATTTTTGGGTGATCACAAATTATCCTTCTTTTAGCTCCCAGGGCTATATTTAAGAAGTTATTGACGATTTAACATTTTTAACAAATTCTGGATTTTTGGGTGATCACAAATTATCCTTCTTTTAGCTCCCAGGGCTATATTTAAGAAGTTATTGACGATTTAACATTTTTAACAAATTCTGGATTTTTGGGTGATCACAAATTATCCTTCTTTTAGCTCCCAGGGCTATATTTAAGAAGTTATTGACGATTTAACATTTTTAACAAATTCTGGATTTTTGGGTGATCACAAATTATCCTTCTTTTAGCTCCCAGGGCTATATTTAAGAAGTTATTGACGATTTAACATTTTTAACAAATTCTGGATTTTTGGGTGATCACAAATTATCCTTCTTTTAGCTCCCAGGGCTATATTTAAGAAGTTATTGACGATTTAACATTTTTAACAAATTCTGGATTTTTGGGTGATCACAAATTATCCTTCTTTTAGCTCCCAGGGCTATATTTAAGAAGTTATTGACGATTTTACATTTTTTTTTAATTCTGGATTTTTGGGTGATCACAAATTATCATTCTTTTAGCTCCCAGGGCTATATTTAAGAATTTATTGACGATTTAACATTTTTAACAAATTCTGGATTTTTGGGTGATCACAAATTATCATTCTTTTAGCTCCCAGGGCTATATTTAAGAAGTTATTGACGATTTAACATTTTTAACAAATTCTGGATTTTTGGGTGATCACAAATTAACCTTCTTTTAGCTCTCAGGGCTATATTTAAGAAGTTATTGACTATTTAACATTTTTAACAAATTCTGGATTTTTGGTGATCATAAATTAACCTTCTTTTAGCTCCCAGGGCTATATTTAAGAAGTTATTGACGATTTAACATTTTTAACAAATTCTGGATTTTTGGGTGATCACAAATTAACCTTCTTTTAGCTCCCAGGGCTATATTTAAGAAGTTATTGACGATTTAACATTTTTAACAAATTCTGGATTTTTTGGTGATCACAAATTAACCTTCTTTTAGCTCCCACGGCTATATTTAAGAAGTTATTGACGATTTTACATTTTTTTTAAATTCTGGATTTTTGGGTGATCACAAATTATCATTCTTTTAGCTCCCAGGGCTATATTTAAGAATTTATTGACGATTTAACATTTTTAACAAATTCTGGATTTTTGGGTGATCACAAATTATCATTCTTTTAGCTCCCAGGGCTATATTTAAGAAGTTATTGACGATTTAACATTTTTAACAAATTCTGGATTTTTGGGTGATCACAAATTAACCTTCTTTTAGCTCCCAGGGCTATATTTAAGAAGTTATTGACGATTTAACATTTTTAACAAATTCTGGATTTTTGGGAGATCACAAATTAACCTTCTTTTAGCTCCCAGGGCTATATTTAAGAAGTTATTGACGATTTAACATTTTTAACAAATTCTGGATTTTTGGGTGATCACAAATTAATCTTGTTTTAGCTCCCAGGGCTATATTTAAGAAGTTATTGACGATTTAACACTTTTAAAAAAATTCTGGATTTTTGGGTGATCACAAATTAACCTTCTTTTAGCTCCCAGGGCTATATTTAAGAAGTTATTGAAGATTTAACATTTTTAACAAATTCTGGATTTTTGGGTGATCACAAATTAACCATCTTTTAGCTCCCAGGGCTATATTTAATAAGTTATTGACGTTTTAACATTTTTAACAAATTCTGGATTTTTGGATGATCACTAATTAACCTTCTTTTAGCTCCCAGGGCTATGTTTAAGAAGTTATTGACGATTTAACATTTTTAACAAATTCTGGATTTTTGGGTGATCACAAAATTACCTTCTTTTAGCTCCCATGGCGATATTTAAGAAGTTATTGAAGATTTAACATTTTTAACAAATTCTGGATTTTTGGGTGATCAAAAATTAACCATCTTTTAGCTCCCAGGGCTATATTTAATAAGTTATTGACGATTTAACATTTTTAACAAATTTGGATTTTTGGATGATCACTAATTAACCTTCTTTTAGCTCCCAGGGCTATGTTTAAGAAGTTATTGACGATTTAACATTTTTAACAAATTCTGGATTTTTGGGTGATCACAAATTAACCTTCTTTTAGCTCCAAGGGCTATATTTAAGAAGTTATTGACGATTTAACACTTTTAAAAAAATTCTGGATTTTTGGGTGATCACAAATTATCCCTCTTTTAGCTCTCAGGGATATATTTAAGAAGTTATGATTTAATATTTTTAAAAATTCTGGATTTTTGGGTGATCACAAATTAACCTTCTTTTAGCTCCAAGGGCTATATTTAAGAAGTTATTGACCATTTAACATTTTTAACAAATTCTGGATTTTTGGGTGATCACAAATTATCCTTATTTTAGCTCCCAGGGCTATATTTAAGAAGTTATTGACGATTTAACATTTTTAACAAATTCTGGATTTTTGGGTGATCACAAATTAACCTTCTTTTAGCTCCAAGGGCTATATTTAAGAAGTTATTGACGATTTAACATTTTTAACAAATTCTGGATTTTTGGGTGATCACAAATTAAGCTTCTTTAAGCTCCCAGGGCTATATTTAAGAAGTTATTGACGATTTAACATTTTTAACAAATTCTGGATTTTTTGGTGATCACAAATTATCCCTCTTTTAGCTCTCAGGGATATATTTAAGAAGTTATGATTTAATATTTTTAAAAATTCTGGATTTTTGGGTGATCATAAATTATCCTTCTTTTAGTCTCAGGACTATATTTAGGAAGTTATGGCCGATTTTATATTTTTAAATTTTTAGCTATCAGGGCTATATTTTAGAAGTTATGGACGATTTAATATTCTTAGAAATCTCTGGATTTTTGGGTGATCAGAATCAGATTCGTTCGCCCCTGAGAGGGCTATATTTAAGAAGTTATGGACAATTTAACATTTTTAAAAATTCTGGATGTTTGGGTGATCATAAATTATCTTTCTTTTATCTCTCAGGGCTATATTTAAGAAGTTATTGCTGATTTTATATTTGTAATACAATTTTTTGGATTGTTAGTTTGTCACTAATTATACTTCTTTCACCTTTAGCAGCTATATTTAAGAAGTTATGGCCAATTTAATTTTTCGTATAATTAATCATTATCGTGGATTGATTTGATGGCAGATGATTAGTATTGTATTGGTTTAGGAATTAAAGGTTAAGCCATTTCATTTTCAATGTGAAGTAAAAAATCCAAGTATTAAATTTCAACTCGGGCAGCAAAAACTCATTTTTTAATTTTAACACATTAGTTCATTAGTTTTAACATTAGTTCACTGCAATAAAATTAATGGATAGCGGGAAAATGAAACATGTTAAGTTCATTAGCTCCATCTATCTGCTACCGGCGGTATCATTGCTTCGCCACAATCTCAGCGCATGTGATTCAAAAATCCTGTACGGAGTTTAAGGACAAAGAGTACAGATTGTAAAGAGTATCCATGATGTTCGAAAAATTTTATTCGAACTTCACATATCGTAAGTTTTTTGGAAACAGGGTGGACTTTATGTATAACAAAGCAAACATTGTGCTGCATCCATGCAAATGCTTTTATTCGCAAGATAAACACCGGAAATCAGAATGTGTTCTGGGTGAGCGGTTTTTGTTTTTGATGACGACGTATCACGCACATATCAATATTTATCATTTTAGCTTTTCAAAAAAATATATATTTTAATGAGGTCCGTAATATTCCAAATGAAAACGCGCAAGTTGAAGACGTTGCTAATATATTTAAAAATCCTGTAGATAATTTCCAATTAAAATTTTGTACGTGATCCTTTTAATTCTTTTGATAAATATGAGTGTTACATATTTTTCATTAAAAACTTATTTTCAAGATTGTTCAGGATTTTATGCAAAGTCCTTTAGAGATGAAAAAGCCAAACCTCATGCCAGAGCATTTAGAATCCACCCAAAAAGCCACCTGAAATGTCGCGTCTAAAATGTGCATATATTTGAATAACAAACTAAAGAGGACAACAATTTTTGCTTCAAAAAATCTAATTTTAATTCTGTAGTTTAGCTTTGTGTATATCTTACTAAACACGGAAAATGTATTTTTATTGATAAGCGTAGACAGATCATTAAAAACAAGTCATTTTGAGCTGTTCTTATTGAAATCATGTGCAAATTTTTTTATCACAACATTTCGCTGCTGTATAAACAATCCTAGTTAATAATTTACATTCACTAGTGTCATCTGTTCGCAGTTTTAGATTGGGCCAGGCGTTTTTATAAATCTGAACATTTCGTTGCAGTGTGAACAACCCTAAATAATATATTCAATAGCGACATCTGAACGTAGATTTCAACGGCAACACTTACCAACACTACGTAGCGAAGTTATGAACCTGAGTAATAGCTGCGGTCGTTTTTACACAATATGACTATATTAAGCATAGATAAAAACCTATTTTCACTAGCTCTGCAAGGTGATGACGAGCAAAGTTATTTAGATGGCAGCAGTGAATGAAAAACTAAAAAAAGACCTAAAAAATAATTGGGATTTATTTTGAAACTTTAAACCTTAAATGTACATTCTACGCGAAAATGGCCAACAAACTGTCATCACTTTAGTGGGTCTTAATTTTTTGGAAAATTTTAAACCTAAATAACTACATAATGTATGTGCTACGTAAAGGTGGAAAATAAATCGTTCTTTGTATCCTTAAATACAAGTCTAGTCGAGAAATAGTCTGTGATCACTCACCTCAAGTCACATTTAAGCGGGGAATTCTGCCATACTTTGGTCCAGATGGCGCGAAAATTGTCGAAAAGTTAAGGAGATACTTAAATACACATATAATCGGGAAATATACCAACATTTAATAAGAATGAATTGGAGACAACAAAATCCTTCGAAATTGAGCCCACACTTTCTTGACAGACAGCTGAGTGGAACAAAGGTCATTTTGTTGCATCGTAAACAAATGTAATTGCCGACTTTTTATATATTTGTTGGAGTATAGTACAATTAAAACATCCTTTACATTACGCGATTGTGTAAAACAATTTTTGGTATGAGAAATCGCCTTATTTCTCTCCCTTATTCACACTTATAACACAATAATAATGCAAAATAAAAATGGTTGTAATTTTTGTTTAGGTCATTTCTGATTTCCACGAAAAGTGTGGCGTTTTTGACAAATATCAAAAAATTAATAAATCTAAGACTGTCGAAATTTACACGACATCCTCTCTCGAAATATGGTTTTGTTTACTTTGTGTTTACCTTTTGACTATATTTTACTCTATACTATATTATACTCTACACTCAGAAAATAGCATTCTTAAATCTAAGTAAAATCCATACTCCAATTTAGTTTAACAATTTTACTCTAGATTGCGTAAAATTTCCTTACGAGAAGGAAAATTAAATAGATATGAGTACACTTTCTTTATTTCAAAGCCAGAAAAAATAGTACATATACTCAAAATAGTGTAGTACATTTACTTAAAAACATTTTTTTGGATCTAGTAAAAACTTTTTACAATTAAGTATATTCATTCTTGTGCGGAAGAAAATTTACTCGCGTTTAAGAAAGAAAATAATGCAGAATTGTTTGTATGGAAAAATTCCATTTAGGAAGTTTTTACTTAAAAATGTTTTTATTACTTCAAATAAAGTAAATAAATGTAATTAAATTTATGCCATGTTCCTCATACATTCAAGTATAAATGAACTTATAAAAAATACTTCAGAGTGTTTATAAAAATACATGAATAGTAGTCTAAGAAGCAATTCTCGTTCGTTAGCCGAGACTTTCTTCATAAGTACTTCAAATATTACTCTAAACAATCACTGCGAAGGCGCCTTCCTAGCCTCCGTAGTAGTCATGCTGAAATATCTCAACTCTTTATGGTATAAGTAAGATGAAACGTTTAAGAACTATACCATGTTGTCATTTTTCATATAAGTGTTGCATACTCTGAAGCGAAATAATTAATTTCAATTATCAAGTATAGTCGTAGTCAGGTACTGAGTACAAATTTACTTGATTTAAGGAATAAAATTCCGAAAATTTTCCTCAGATTGAGTATAAATTTACTTGGCATGACTACAAATTTACTTAGTTTGAGTAACAATTTACTTGGATTGTGGAAACAAATCGAAATATTTTCCTCAGTTCGAGTATACATTTACTTGATTTGATTAAAATTTCTTAAAAATTTTCCTCAGATTAAGTAAAGATTTACTTGTTTTGAAGAAACATTTTTCTCAGTTTGAGTAAATTTTACTTGCTTTGAGAAAAAGTTGAACTGGAATCAAGTTCAAAGCATGTCTTATTTTCAAGGAAAAGTTTGTACTTGATGTGAGAAATTATTGCCTTAGCGCTATACGAAGTTCAATTTTCCTCAGTTTTAATACATATTTACTTAATCCGTGGCATACTTTTTTCTGAGTGTACTAGACAATTCACATGCATTATAATGTCGTGATAATCACAATACGACAAAAAGACAAGATTTGAAAAATGAAGATTTGTTGTAAAACAATGAATCTGATTCTACTTCTGTAAAGACTTTTCAGATAAAGGCATTGCATCATTTAGTATGTTTACCGAGTATGTTTGTTAAGTTTTTGTCATAATCATCTGTCATATCTGTCTGTCATAAATCTTTAAATATGAACTCGCCTTATGAATTGCCGTTTGACACGTGTTCTGTGAAGTACATTTTCAGGGTTTTACGAGTTGTTCAATAAGTTCTATATTGGATAATCAAATACAACACTCAATGCGTTAGAAATGGATATTAATTTATCATGATAAATTATATCGATATTTAGCACGAAAATGTTTGGGAATTGACGAGATAATAGTGTAATTTGTCAATTATAGTGTTAATTTTTCAATTCACGTGCACATCATACATTTTTTTTCAATGCTAAATTATAACTACATCGAGCATAAATGCAAATATGAACCTACATCGTTCAGTTTAATTTAGTTTGTAAATATATAGAGAGAATGAGAACCCGACTGTGGTTATCTAATGTTGTCTTCCAAGGCTCAGAAAAAATTATCTAGAGATGTCACACGATCACGGTGTTTGTTTACTTCAATAAGTCGATTGTTAGAGGAGCTACTGCTCGGTTTAAGCGAAAAAGTGAAGTGTCATCTAACACGTTTTCTTTGAAACTTGTCTAAATGGGTTCTTGGTAGTCGTCACGTAACGGACACACCTGTCGTACGTCTACGTTGCGATTACGGTCAAGTAACCTCGTCTTCAGAGTATCATTTTTCACAATTTTTATAAAACATCTTATTGGTTGACAATCAAGATGAAAGACTTTCGACGGTTATACTAAGTATACTTAGGTATACTAAGTTTGTCATTCCGTTTTTAACATCTTTAAATCGAGCTAAGATCCATAAAGTATCTATATTCTTGACCATCGCAATATTCTATGATGATCTAGCCATGTCCGTCTGTAGAAAGTATGCTAGCATCTAAACTATAGAAGCTACTACTTCAAATCGCTGTAGATCGGTTGGGATTGAAAATGGACGAAATCGGTCCAGCGGGAAGAAATTTCCCCTAACAAGGACAAGAAATACCTCCAATAACGCATAATGTTTCGAGCATTTGCGAATATATATTTTTTTAAGATTTCTGCCTTGTATTTACTTGATATTTGGCAAGTTCAATGATTTTATAGCTGTATAGACTTGCAAAATAAAGAAAATTTTCAAAATTGTTTACTTTTAGGGGAAAACGGGATGAAAGAGAAAAATGGTACCAATCAAATGCAGCTAGCTTTGACTGCGTAGACTTGAAAAAATAAAACGATTTATCTATATTCGTACTACTAAGAGTAAAAAGGGATAAAATTGTTACAGACCAAGTGACTGCAGCAGGAAACATACATTCCAGAAAGTAATTTTTAGAAATTTTAAACTGGGCGAAAGGGGGTAAAAATGATACTAATCACACGGCAGCAGATATAATATATACATATATGATATGCACTTTATACATTTCTCTCGAGAAGGCTTTTTACAAATAGCCACTGGGGTAAAACGGATTAACGTTGTACCAAGCAAACGTCTGTAGCTAAAATCGTAAAATTAGGTGAGTACATTTCACTGTGAATGAAAATCGTACTTTTAGGATAAAAATGGAACCAACCAGTCGACTGTAGCTGCAACGAAATTCAAATGGGCGAACACGGTCCAAACGTAAAACTTTCTTCTCAAACAACGAATGAAAATACCGTCAATACTCTTTTTAGGTTATTTTTGAAGATCGCTACCTTTCTAAATACAATTGAAGTATTATTTAAATGTATAATTTTTCTTGTTGGAGGATATATGTATAAGATTCGGCCCGACCGATCTTAACGCATTTTTTAAACTCATTTAAAGATAAGTAGGCTTCCACTATGACTTCTAAATTACACATGCTTACTTACTTTGTTTCTTTCAAGAGGCAACCAGTCCTTGTAAGGGAACCGATTTGCATCAAATTAAATAGCGTTCGCCCTTGATCTACAAAACATACTTGTGCTATTTTTTGTTAATATCGGACTACAATTGCGGCCTGTAACTTAATTAGAACAATAGATGGATAGACGGTCAGACAGACAGACGGTCAGGCTGACGGACATAGCAAAATCGACCCATAAAGTTACTCTAATCTAATTTGGCAAAATATCTTATATTTCCACAAGAAATAGCCACGGTGAAAATTGGTCAGATCGTTTCAGATTTATATATTGTTCCCATTCAAATTTCACTCCTAATTTGACTTTTTTGCTCTAGAAACCACATATTTGAACAGATCTTCTTCAAATTTGGCAAAATATCTTATGTTTCCACTAGAAACACCCATTGTGAAAATGGTTCAGATTTGTATATAGGTAAGGTTAGGTTTAAGGACCAGAAAGCTTACGCAATCCGTGCACTCGGAGACCCTATTGGATCCATTGTACATATATGAAATGTATATGAATGTAAAGGTGAATTAAATGGGATGGATGGGCAGGAGGTGAGGGATAGGGGAAAAGCGGTAATATGGGTTGCGGTGGAAAGGGAGGTGCCGGGTGAGTGGAAGTAGTTAGGAAGTCGAGTTTAGTGTGACTGTGTAGTTGTCAGGTAATACTCTTTCTTCCTTGTAAATGTTGTGGCCTATGAGTAATACGATGATACCTCTGGGTAACTAGACATTAGCGTACCTTATGGTTCTCATTCTTACTGATAGGTGCCGGATTCAATGTTATCATCAGTGTGATTCAGAAATCAGAAACTACTCATAATCCAGTCCAGGCCCTTTGGGTTGCGATTTCATCAATATTACTAATTATATAATCTCCTAGGTGTTTTTTCCTACGTACACAGAGATAGGGGCACATACCTAAAATGTGCTCCATCGTCTCAATCTCATCCTCGACCTCACACAGTCGGCAAAAATCTACAGATTTGTATATATAGGGTGTTTTTAATTGGGGTATAGAACTTTAAGTTGGCGTCACTTTTTTAACTGGCGGCCATTTTGTCAGCTGTCAAGTGATTAATATTTAGTTTGGTTTGCCATTCCATCATGAACAGGTTGACAAAAGAACAACGCTTGCAAATCGTGCAAATTTATTTCGAAAGTAATGGTTCAGTTCGCGAAGTTCACCATTTTATGGTCGACATAATCGTCCATCAGAGCAATTAATTCGGTTAACCATGGATCGTTTTCGCACTACGTTTACTCTATGTGATAATACGCATCCGCAGAGACGTCGAACAGTGCGCACCGAAGAAACAATTGCCGCTGTAGAGCAAAGTGTTGAAGAGGACCCGAATGAATCGATTCGCCACCGTGCACAGCAATTGGAGCTGCACAGCAATTGGAGAAAGTGGTTGAAAATTGGACCTGTAGAATTGGCTATATTCGAGCCAGCCGCGGCTGCCACATGCCCGAAATCATATTTAAACATTAATGGCATAAAATTGTCCTTCCAATAAAGCCAAATTGATTGACATTAAAACGATTTTCTTGTGTTTTATTTCAATTCGAAGTTCTATACCTCAATAAAAAACACCCTATATTTAGCTCCCACACAAATTTCATTCCCGATTTGAATTTTTCCGTCCCAGAAACCACGTATTTTCAACGAATTTCTTTAAATCTTGCAAAATACCTTTTAACTAGAAACACCCATGGTGAAACTGACACATTTTAAGATTTATATATAGCTGCCATATACATTTCGCTCCCGTACGTAATTTCACCGAACTTCTTCAACACGTTAAACTTTAACTGGAAGAACCTATTGTGAAAGTGGATATAGCCCCTATACAAATATTCTTCTCAATGTGACAAATTGGGTCAGGTCATATCAGCCTATGATTATCTTTAAAATAATCCTTCATGTTTTAACTTGTACCTACGGGTGCCTACATAATTTTTAAATGGTCTTACTTCGGAGCTTTTTTCTTGATTTTATCAATAGGTCATACCTTTTAAAAGAAAATTGTTCTTTCTTGTCTTCTGCAAATCAAATATTCAAAGAAAGACCGAATGAATTCTCAAACAACGATTGCTTTATACTGAAAACAACAAACGAAACAGATTTTCCAAAAAAGTGAAAAAATAGCAATGTGTAATAACACTTGACTACGGGTGTATATTTTGGGCCCGATTTTCTGGATCTTCATATTCATCACATTCAATTGTTTTTGTCAAAATTTCCACTGTCATTCGATAATGAATCTGGCCTTTACTTTAATAACAAAATTTATATGGACAGACATCGTTATATCCAACCTATTTGATTACACTGTTCAACGATATGGTGTTGAGTAGAAAAAAAGCTTTAGAATTACGACGCTGTATCAAACCTTCCTAGGCAAATTCTTTGTTAATCATGCAATATTTTTAAAAATATTTGTTATTTGTATACTTTACCCGCTATCTGCCACCTGATATCCTTTTGAAATAACGAACACACAATATTTTTTTTTTGTAATATTTTTAAAAGTTTATTTTTTATAACTTTATTCATCATTTGTTTTTATATTTTGTTTGTTCGCCTTCTTCCGTCATGTTCTTGTTCTTTAATATTATTATTATTTTTATTTTTGTTTGGTTTTAAATTTCTATAAAGTATATAATATATAATCTGCATTTTGTTTAAATTAATATTATTTATTTTCTGTTCTTTTTTTGTTTGGTTGTTTGTAGTTGTTTTTTTGTTTTGTTTTAATTTTTATGAATTTTGTTAATATTATGATAAATTGTTAATGTTATTATTTGTGTTTTTTTCATTTCATTTCTGTTGTATAATAATAATTATAATAATAATCATGATAATATATAATTAATAAGTTGGTTGTTTTATGGTTGATCATTTTACTTATTATAAAATTGGGGGGAAATTATTAATGAATGTAATTAGAGGGGGGAATGGAGTTGAGGATGGGGGCAGGGGTTTGGTTGTTAAAAAACAATATTGTTTTTTTCTGTTTGTTGTTAAACAATTATTATTTGTTGTGTATTAAAATCTCTGACTTTGAAATATGATCTTTTTTTTGGTTTAAAAAATGTGTTACTTTCATTTGTGGATATTCATGCTTCCCATTTGGAACGTTGGAAATTTTATATTTCCTACTATTTTGTTTTAATAAATCGGAAAAAAGGCTTTGTTTTAAAATGTATGTTAACAATATAAAAATACGAAAAATCAGATTATATTTAAAATTTATTACAAATTAGTTTGTATTCCATTATATAAAATGTATTGTTTGGTTTATTAGACCTTACAAAATTATTGTTTGATTATTTTTTTGTTGAATAGGAAAATGACAAAATGCTTGTGGGGAATTATATATATATATTTTTTTCGAAAATAACTCTTTGCAGCCCAAGGAATTTATGGTTTGTATTTGAATGCTGCAGAAATCCCACCTGGGTTGGATTCTTTGTTATTGGCGCCCAACGCGATTGAGCATAATACAAAACCTAGCATGGGTCTTATAGCCTCATATCAAAACTTTCCAATGCAATTGGTTTGGTCTGCTAGCCTATGATTATTTTTCGTATGAGAAGTACCTCGGCAAAGTATTATCGCTTGGCAACTCTTTTGCCGGATACTACTTTGGTTATTGGTTATCCACAAAACTGGCGCCCAACGTCAGTGTGAAAAGTTATTGGTTAGGCCTTTCTATCTCAATTATACAGCACTTCTACATAACTGGCGCCCAACGTAAAAGTGAAAAACATCCAGGTCATTTAACTGGCGTCCAATGATGAGGTTTAATTTTTTTCTTTTTAATTGTATAGCATCAAACCCAGCTAGGATTTTTTTCGCCATCTCTGATGTATACAAAAATAACAACTTATTAAATGTTTCGATTTGGGCTGTCTTAATAATTGTTTTTATATCAAGGGAAGGTTTCTTATTTTCATTTCAAGGATTACTTCAAATATATTTCTGTATTGTTTTTTTTTTTTTAAATACAGAACTGCTGTGTGTTTGGTATTTAAAGTTAATGAATTCATAATTATTTGTTCGATTACCTTAATAAATTCAAAAATATAATCAATGATGATGATGATAATAATATTTTTTAGAGATTTATTTTTTCTTCATCTTCTTTAAAATTCTATTTTTGTTTATTTGTTTCTGGGTTTGTCTTTAATTAAGTGTATTCATATGATTATGGTTTGCTTTTTAATGATAATTATAAATATAATAATCATAATGTTAATAATCATAATCAATAATAATTTAATGTATATTTTGTTTTTTGTCACGTTTTTTCTTGTGTGAAGTCCAACTTTTCTATCATTTTCTATGTTGTGGGGGAGGGGAGATAATATTAAGGGTAGCCTGGGGATGTTCTCTTTAAATTATTTTGTTTATCGTTTCTAATTGTTGTTTTTGTATCGCTCTATATACAAGTAGAAAATAGTAGTTTGACCAAATATAGTTTTTAATGTTTTTTGTTTAATTATTTTGTTTTGTTTTTTTTTTCTTCATTTATTTTGTGTTTTAATACTTTTTTATTATTCGGTGTTTGCTTTCATCCATTTTTTGTTTGCGTTTTGAATGCAGACGGTGTGCCTGTACAAACATGCATTCATTATGCTTTTCAACTATGTATTTTAGGTTTTTGTTTGGATTTGTTTTTCTTTTTTTTTTATTTTGTAATAATAATGATAATGTAATAATAATGACCATAATATAACTTTTACTTGCTTGTTTGGTTTAATTTATTTTGTTTGTTTGTTTATGTATCTTTTAATAACATTAGTTTTCTGAATTATATATTTATTTTTAGATTTTCTTTAGATGCCTTTTCAGTTGACGGTCTATTTTGCATTTAGTTTCCGTTTTCCATTTCCTTTTTTATTTTAATTAAGTTTGCATACATTACTGCTATAGCTGCTATTTTCCCTAAGGATTTTTTCTTCAAGGGTTTAGGTTTAATGATATTAATTAAAATTATAACATGGCTTTGTTTTTATTTTAATGTTATAAATATGGGCTTCTTTTGTGTGTGTGTGTTTGGTGTGGGTTTCTTTTATGATCGCCTCGAACTTAAGTTTCCTTCTTGTCAAAAATCCTTTGCTTTCTCTGCTATTCAGTGGGGAGGGGTTTCTGCACGGGAATGATGACAACGTTAACGAGGAGCTGCACTGGTGAAGGAGTTTCTTCTCTTTGTCTTTGTGAAAAGGGACTTTTACACAATGGGTAGTTTTAAGGGGAGTTTTAGTTAAAAATGATAAATAAATATGAAATTGGAAAAATAGCACAAAACTGCATTCTTTTCAGGTTATTAAAAAATATATTATTATATATTTTTCATCAATAAATATACTCTGATAAAAGAAATGTTGCATTCGTATTTATTTAGCTCTCTGTAAGTTACAGGAGAATTTAAACTGGCGCCCAACGATGCGGGTAAAATACATGCTGCACTCATTGTCCTCTAGCTCTCAGTCAGGACGAATATTCATTGGGGCAAATTGTAACTGGAAACCGAACGATGAAGGTAAGATACATGAAATATGTTCTGATAAATTAAATGCTACACTAAAATATATTATTATATATTTTTCATCAATAAATATACTCTGATAAAAGAAATGTTGCATTCGTATTTATTTAGCTCTCTGTAAGTTACAGGAGAATTTAAACTGGCGCCCAACGATGCGGGTAAAATACATGCTGCACTCATTGTCCTCTAGCTCTCAGTCAGGACGAATATTCATTGGGGCAAATTGTAACTGGAAACCGAACGATGAAGGTAAGATACATGAAATATGTTCTGATAAATTAAATGCTACACTAATTGCTATGTAGTTCTCCGTCTGGCGAATATTCATTTGGGAATATTGAAACTGGCGTCCAACGTTAAGTGAAAAATACGTGAAACATGTTCTGATTACATTTTTTGATAACGACGAGGTGCCACTGGTGGACATGTTATCGATGACTCGCTTAGTTATATAATTATAGGACGTTAAAGTTTGAAAAACATCGAAAATTAAAAGAACAAATTGAAAAAGACCAATATTGTTTATAGATAATCGATCACTGCCAACGATATGTATTGTGGAATTTCGATAAATGTGCCAAATCGCACGATCATCAACTCTGTGAGAGATAACTAGGCCCTCAAAGTGTGGTGTTCGCTGTGGAGATTACAACATCCGATCCCCAGGATCTGATTAAATTTTTGGATAAGGACCTCACTATAAGAGGAGCAGTTGGTGGACATGTTATCGTTATATCGCTTAGAAAGCTGACGTTAAAGTTTGAAAATTTCTGATTTCTTTGGATTCAGTGGGCTTAAAATCGAATATTAGAAGAACAATTCGAAAAAAAAATCCGATATTTTGTGCTGAACATGTTATCGCTTAGTAATCTGACGTTAAAGTTTGAAAAAAAAAATATTTTTTTGAATTATGGGCTTAAAATCGAAAATTAGAAGAACAAATCGAAAAAATCCGATCATCTTTTTATCGATAAATGCTTTATTCATCATCGATTGCTGCCAGATATAGTGGAATTTCGATAAATATGCCAATTAAGGAAAATTGTACTTTGCTCTTCCTTTATTTCCTTAATTTTTCTATACAATTCTCCTTTTTCCGATATTTTTAGTTTCGATAACTCGAAATTTACCGAAGACTTTTTACCGATTTCTTCGCTTTTTCTCATTGAAATCAGTTCAATATAATCTTTTTTTCAATAACGATATTTCGATAACTAAAATACCTCAAAAGAAAAAGTCTAGTAGAGTCAAATCGCATGTTCGTCACCTCTGTGAGAGATAACGAAGTGTGGCGTTCGCTGTGGAGCATTAGATATCCGATCACCACGATCTGATAACATTTTGCGATAGAATCCTCTGATTACATTTTTGGATATGTTGTCGATATCTCGCTTAGTTATCGAGTTATCGGACGTTAATGTTTGAGAAAATTTGATTCGATCTAATGGGTTTAAATTCGAAAATTATATTGTCGATATCTCGTTTAGTTATCGAGTTATCGGACGTAAAAGTTTGAAAACAAATTGATCCGATCCAATGAGCTTAAAATCGAAAATTAGCAGAACAAATCGAAAAAATCCGATAATTTTTGTTATCTCTCTTAGTTATCTCTCTCTCTTAGTTATCGAGTTATCGGACGTTAAAGTTTGAGAAAATTTGATTCGATCTAATGGGCTTAAATTCGAAAATTATATTGTCGATATCTCGCTTAGTTATCGAGTTATCGGACGTAAAAGTTTGAAAACAAATTGATCCGATCCAATGAGCTAAAAATCGAAAATTAGCAGAACAAATCGAAAAAATCCGATAATTTTTGTTATCGATAACTGCCTTAGTAATCGATTACTGTCATAGATATCGATTGTGGAATTTCGATAAATATTCCAATCAACGAAAAAAATGCTTTTCCTTCCTATTTTTAAGTTTTCTATAAAAGTCGGCATTTTCCGATATTTTTAGTATCGATAACTCGAAATTTATCGAAAACTTTTTCCCAATTTCTTAATTTTTTCCATTCAAATCAGTTAAAAATAATAAATCGATTTTTTCAATAGCGATATTTCGATAAATAAGATAGTTATCGATTTTTTCTTTCTTAGTTTCTGTGTTGTTTGATTATTGATCGATTTGCTTGATTTTTATGTGTTTTAATGTAATAAAGCTATTACAATCAATTTATTTCTTCTTACTTTCAAAGTACTTGACGATCCCATGAGAACGGCTACGTAATCTTCTAAGAAGGAATTGGCGCCCCAGGTAGTGCACCAGTCGTGGGTGCATGTCCCTATAAATGATAGAATTTTGGTCATTTTGAATAGAATTTTGGCCACCACTGGAAAACTTTATCCCGAAGAATAAGAGAACAACATGTAAAACCTTAGGACATATGTTTAATTTGATCAAACCAGATCATAAAACGTCGATGATAACAAACGGCGGCAAACGTAGTTTTTTCTCTTTCTCGCACTGTCCCAATAAATGGATTATTACCTATTTGTATATAAAAACCGAACCTTAATACTGTTAAACCTAATGTTTCATCCCAAAAGACCACAGTCTTATAATTTTAGGTCAACGGGCAGAGAAAATTTTCATTAAAAAAAATAATGTCCATGTCTTAAGGACTTCATCACTGAATTCACTTGAAAAGTCTTTTAGGTCAAAGGGCAGAGAAAATTTTCATTAAAAAAATAATGTCCTTGTCTTAAGGACCTCATCTCTGGATTCACTTGAAAAGTCTTTTATGTGTTTTAAAAATTTTCCAAGCAGTTTGTGCTATTAAAAAAAAAAAGCTCAAACAAATTTACATAAGTATTTTAATAAATATTATTTAAATATTTGCTTAAAATCTTTGACACTTTCTTTTTTCAAACATTATGTGTTAGTTGGAGATTTCCAAAATCATGAAATAAAATAATAAATGTACCTAAGAATTAATTATTATATGCTTGGCTTTCTAAATTTAATAATAATAATAATCATAATGATAATACATCAGTATTTTTGTCTGTTGTGTACTTACTAAACTTGATCATTTTATAATGTTCTGTGTTCTTTGCTGCACTTTGTTTATGTTATTATAAAATATTATGGTTGTTGTAATTGTTATTATTATTATTATTAATTTTTAATTAAACTCCTAAATATAGTATTCAATTTTGTTTTGTTTTTCTATCTTTATATATTTATGTATATATATATTATAATTTCTTATTGTTCTATATAAATCTTATACATAAAAATGTAATTGCAAATATCCCTTGCCTTCTTTTTATTATTTAAATTTTAAATTTTTATTTTCTTCTTGTTTTGTTTCAATTTATTTTGAATTGTGTTTTGTTGTATGTGTATGTATGTATGCATGTGTATATGTATGTATGTAACTAGTTGATAATAATAATTTCGTAATAATAAATAATGCTAAAATAATAACTATATTGATTTTAATTATAAATATTATAAATTTCTTTTAAAATACCTTTGCCTAAATATATGTATGAAATAAAAAGTTTTTGAATGTGTTTTTGTATAAAATGTTATGGTTTTTAGCATGATTGAATTAATATTATGGTTCAACATTGTCCTGAAGCAAAAGTTGATCTCGTGGCGAAATCTTTAAGACCTTGGTTGGAGTATTGAAAATTCAAAATACAGTGCGAAATTGTAAACCTAACGAATATTAATTTAATTTGATTTACACATTTTTTATGGTAAAAATGGAATTATTTTCTGTAGGAAAATGTGTACATGTTAGTAAAATAATAAATCGAATTTTTGGAATTAATACAAATATATTTCAAGTTCCTGACAGCTTTAAAAAATGGAATTGTATCGTACGAATCTTGGCTGGGCTATTAAACGTCTAAATAAGAAGATAGAGCTCCATCATATTTATGAGAAATATTGTAAATTTAATTTATTTTCGAATAAGTTCTTATTTTTATGAAATTGTTTTTATTCCAAACCAATTGATTTGAATAAAATGAGCCGAAATTAAAATTTTTTATTAAAGTGATGAATATCGGAATATCACAGTGAAACATTTTCATACAAGCTGCAGTAAAAATTTGAAGGACCTTGAAATTTCGCATACATCCCTTATATGGCAAAATCATACCAAATATCCTGCCACATCATTCCTATAAACTTATCGACTGATTGGAACATGTATATTTGCAACGCATACTTTTAGGGTCATAATAAATGTACTACTGAAATCTAATCTTGTATATTACACGTTTGAATGCCAGAACAAATATTGCCCCTAAAGGTATGCTATTCACAATATTGTTCAATTGTTGTTCTTTCTGTAGAATTTTGCATTTCGCTTTTTACCTTTTATGTAATTAAATAGATGTTTTCAACAAAAAGCAGAATTTTCTTTCTACTATGATTAACTGATATCTATATTTGTAAATGCCAAAGTATCGGTCGGCCTCGCGATTATAATTTTGTTTGAATAGGAAAATGAAATTACTCTTCTTAAAGCAAACGAAATCGTGGAGTGTTCTTTTTTGGCTTCCGAGATGTAGGTCATTGAAATGACCTCCAAAATAATGATTTTTCAACAATTTAAATAATTATATAGTTAAAGTATCATGGATCCACAGCAATCTACGATATCTCAAATCTTTTAGAACATGATTGATTGGAATGTTCTTTACTGAATTCAATCAAAAAAGTGGAGATTGGGCGCATCAAATTTGATTGGTTCATAATTTTTAACCGAGATGTAGGTCATTGAAATGACCTCCAAGATAATGATTTTTTCAACAATTTTAATAATTATATACTTAAAGTATCATGGATCCACAGCAATCTACGATATCTGAAATCTTTTAGAACATGATTGCTTGGACTGTTCTTTACTGAATTCAATCAAAAAAGTGGAAATTGCGGCGCATCAAATTTGGTAGGTTCAACATTTTTACCAGGATTGTTCATATATTCATTTTGGCATGGAAATATTTATCGGATACCCCTACAAATATACATATTTTAAGTCGTGGTAAAATTCTAAGACGATCCACATGTCTGTCCGTTTATTGAAAGCACGCTAGTTTCCAAAGGAAATTAGCTGCCGCTTGAGATTATAAATTGGGGAAATTGCTCCCCACAATTCTGGAAAATTTCTGCCTTATATTTACTCGAGATTTGGTTCGTACACTCGTTTTCTATCATGAACGCTGACCATTATTTTAAGTGTTGCCGTATAATGGGATTAAATTGGAAAGTGGGATAAAAATGTCACCAAAAAACGGCTGAAGTTAAAATCATGAAATTCGGCGGTGTTAACTTCCCTCTGATTGCGTAGGCAAAAGGATTTTCCATGTTTCAAAATTGGAAAAAGACCAGCTTTTGAATCAAAAAATAATAGGAAGCATGCAAGGTATAACACATTAAAATGGATAGAGTATTTCAGGAGTTACAGGCGCACAGTGTTGCGAAAGCGGAATTTTTTGGAAATCATATTGCCTAAACTGTATTTTTAATTTTATCGATGAGAAACTTCTACAGATTGGTCAGAATGAAATCCCAAACAGAATGAGTGAAAAAAAAATGTACACCGAAAAAAATTGTTGGTCAAATTTTCAACAAAAGTCAAAAAAAAAGAAAATTGTTCGAAAAATTTACAAAAAAAAATTATTTTAATTCTTCTTTTAGTTCTGATAAATACCCTATGATTAGTTTTTAAATAAATTATAGAGTGGTCCGAACAAGAATTATAAACGTCAAATTTTCATGATTTTTTGATATTTGTTGAAAAACTCTGAAATTTTATAAAAAACCAAAATCTATTTCATTTCTTATTTGAAAGGTGGCAATCAAAGCTTTAATTTGATACCGGTTTGAAGTCAATAGCTTCAGTTTTAAGAGAGTTATGCTCATTTTTGTGGAGTGCTTGAATAGATGTAGAATAAAAAAAAATTTGAAGATACTATTTTATAACACAGGCATATTTTATTGATATACTAAAATCGCTATAACTCCCAGGAGGGCAGGTATGGGCAGCTAATTTTTTCACAGTTCGTTGAAAACAAATTATGTAACATTTCTGTAGTGGATATCAAGGAAAAAATTGGTAATTTGTATGGCCTACGATCTCCAAAAAACCAGGGTTTATCGGTTTGAAAATGTTATTATTCCGAACAGCTGCTTCAATAAAAGAATCGAGTCTAGCTTTTGGACGTTTGAAAAACGACACCGTACGACATTTTTAAAAAAATATCCTTACGCTTCGCAGGATGATATACGTCTGAAACAATAGGCAAAATGGACTTTATTGGTGGATTTAGTTTTTCATTCCCTCATCCTGGATACAATTTTCCAAAAAAAAAAAAATATTTTAAATACTTATTCACATCCTATGATACTGATATCAGTGTCAAATTAAAGAGGAGACTACCTATTAAAAACACTTCAAAGCTTGCAAGCTGTCATATGTTTTAGTTTAACATTAACAACCACAACAACGTCCAAAAATATAGAATTTATGAACAAATTTTTGAACGTTTTTAACCTCTACTGAAAACTTATAAAAATGTGGGTTTCTTCATTTTGCATTTCAGGTGACGAAATACACAATCAAAAAACGATATCTTAGTCATAATATTCGAGGTAACCTCTACATAAATTGAATTGGATTCAATAAAAAGATAATACTTATTATAAACATCATCAGAAAATTGTAAAAAAAACTATAATGAATCGAATTTCATTTATTTATAATCCTAAATATTCAGCTTCGACTAATCGGCCTTTTTTGCCGAAGGACGATTATCAGTTTTGGGCCGAAACCGATTAATTGCTCGAACTCTAATATTTACAGTCCCTACCGTAGTTAGGAGGAGTCTACAAACTGAATTCCGACAGCCCATGATGTGGAGTCAAATAGCTACTTTTGTGCAAAAAACTTTATTTTGGAAGTAATGAATTTTGAAAGAGCACTGATGGTAGGTTGTTGTCAACATTTTAAAATGGCCAATTATAAAAATTTAGAACCAGACAGTTACTACTTACTGACTTTTGTATCATTTTTGTCATTTCATGCTTGAGAGACGACTTTGGTCCTATGCTTTTGCCTCTAAAAAACATCCCACTATAAGTGGACTAATCCTTTAAATTTTATAGACGACTTTGGTAAGCACCATAACTAATGTACGAACAAGGTAAAACATGTGTTATACCTTGTTTTGAAGGTAATTGCAATTACATGTAAAATATTGATGCAGTGTTAGATTTTTTAAAGTTTTTGCAATTTTAATTCTTTTATTTTGATTGAAATTTTAAAGTAGTGTGCTTAGGACTATTTTTAAGCGACTGTGAGTGAGTTTGAAAGTGGTGAAATAATGGCTTCTATTTTTTACGATTTTTATACCCTCCACCTCCAGGATGGGGGTATACTAACTTTGTCATTCCGTTTGTAACACCTTGAAATATCGATCTGAGACCCTATAAAGTATATATATATATATATATATATATATATATATATATATATATATATATATATATATTCGTGATCGTCATAAAATTCTATGACGATCTAGCCTTGTCCGTCCGTCCGTCTGTCCGTCTGTTGAAAGCACGCTAGCATTTACACGAAAGTAGCTACAACGTTAAAAGTTTCCATTAATGCGTCTTATAGTCGTAGATCGGTTGGGATTGAAACTGGGCGAAATCGGCCCAAAGGGAAAATTTTTTCCCTCGCAAGGACTAAAATACCCTAGTAATCCCTAATATTTTAGCGTATTTAAGCATGTTTTTATAGGGAGGGTGTTCCGTTTGTAACACCTTAAAATATTCATCGGAGACCCTATAATATATATATTCTGGGTCGTGATAAAATTCTAAGACGATATAGCCATGTCCGTCTGTCCGCCTGTCTGTTGAAAGCACGATAGCGGCCGAACGAAATGAGCTAGGAGGTTCAAATTTTTCCTAAATGTGTCTTATGGTTGCAGATCAGTTGGGATTGAAAGTGGGCGAAATCGGCCCAGATGGACAAATTTTTCCCTCACAAGGACTGAAAATACCTCCAATATTTAGAGTATTTCAGCATGTTTTCTGAACACAATAGCTTGTATTTACTTGATATTTGCAATTCGCATTCCCTTTATAGCATAAAAGGACACCATGGAGTGATTTTTATTTGTAGGGGGCGAAATGGGACGAAAAGGGATAAAAATAGTGCCTATCAAAAGACAACAGATAGAAACACGAACTTTGGCGTGTACATACCTCTAATAGAGTAGATACATAATATACAAGTATTTTTTCTAAATTTGTACTTTTAAGGGGTTAAATGGGTACAGAGGGATAAAAATAGTACCAACTAAACGGCTGCACCTAGAATAATGAAATTCGGTGTATATATTCCTCTGATTGCGTACACACATAAAATAATGGAAAAGTTCGAAATTCGTACTTTTATGGTGTAAAATGGAAAAAGGAGATAAAAATTGTACCAAACAAATGGATGCAGCTAGAACCATGAAATTCGCGGTATACGTATCTCTGCGACACGGAAAATAAACTGATTTTTCGAAATTCAAACTTTTTGGGATCAAAATAGAAAAAGGGGATAAAAATAGTACCAACCAAATGACCGCAGCTAGAGTCATGAAATTCGGAATATACATTCCTTTGACTACGTAGACATGAAAAAAAAAGGTTTTTTCCAAATTCGTACTTTCAAGGGATACCATGGGTACGGAGGGATAAAAATGGTACCAACCAAACGGCTACACCTGGAATGATGAAATTCGGTGTATACATTTCTCTGAATGCGTAGACACTTAAAATAAATAGATTTTTCGAAATTCGTACTTTTTGGGGTTAAAATGAAAAAGGGGATACAAATAGTACCAACCAAATTACCGCAGCTAGAGTCATGCAATTCGGAGTATACATTCCTCTGACTGCGTAGACACGGAAAATAAACGGATTTTTCGAAATTTCAAGGAATACAAAATTCGTACAAAGAGGGATAAAAATGGTACCGACTAAACGACTACAGCTAGAATGATGAAATTCTAATTGCGTAGAAACGTCAAGGTGGTAAAAATGGTACTAATCAAATGGGCGCAACTGGAATCATGGAATTCGGTGTATACATTTCTCTGACTGCATAGACACGCAAAATAAAAAGTTTTTTTCCAAATTCGTACCTTTTATTTTACGGCACAAATTAGTTAAATCATGAAGTTAGGTTATTTTGCACTATGTACGTCTGATAATGGATTTTCAAAATTTTTACTTTTGGAATTAAAATATAAATGAAATACTACCAACTATAGCACCCACTACCTAACAATATTTATGGTATTTAAGCTTTTTGAAAATATAAATATTTATAAGAATATTTATTTTTTGATTTGAAATAAATAACCTTTTGAAATAATTAAAATATTATATTTTAGTTTTTTTCGTTTGTATTTTTTGGTCTGTAATCAATATTTGATTTGAACTGGGATATTGTCCTGGCTCAAGACCATTTTGCATGCCATTTGTAAATAAATTTGCATTCTATTAAATATAGATGCAAAATGGTCTTGAGCCAGGGCAATATCCCAGTTCAAATCAAATATTATATTTATTTATAAAATTATTCTTTCAATTTCAATTTTTGGTATATATTAAAAAATTATATTTTCCTATAATATTACTGCACTTCTACGAAAACCGAAAACCCCTGTGGAATGCAATCCATGGTGGAGGGTATACAAAGTTCGGCACGGCCACACTTAACTCCGTTTTTACTTGTTTTTTTTTTTAATTTTTTTTTTACAAAATCAACCAGAGTTACAACAAAATCAACAAAATTGTGATTTTTTCATTACTTCATAAACACAACGTATAAAAACAATGAAAAATCCAAGAAAAAATAAACAAATCAAAATAAAAGAATTAAAATTGCAAAAACATTAAAAAATCTAACACTGCTATAACACACTACATCAATATTTTAAATGTAATTGAAATTACCTTCCAAACCAAGGTATAACCCATTAAAATCGGTAAAGTATTGCAGGAGTTGCAGGCGATTGTATGAACACTTCTTTTTGAAAAATTAGTATTTTTTTCACTGTTAAATTGGTCATAAACACTGTAGTAGCCGCACTGTATAAATATTTCCAAAACATCACTAATAGAATATCACAATTTTATTAAAACAGTAAACATAATTAGACGCGATAGTGAATTCGACGGTCTCTAATTTGCTTCAAATACTGTGGCATTCGCTCGAGGCGACCACACCTAACGCACTTTTCCAATACTCCTTCCAACAATTTCAGAAAAAATTTCACCTCAGTGCTTCTCGGGTCTGCAAAATGTTTGAAAAATTAATTAAATAAAATTCACTAGATATTCTTTTTTTACAACGTATTATTTTGTATGCTTCATTTCGTTTGTTAATCATAATAATTATATTATATTTGAATAAAGTTATGGGTTGTTAATAAATTTCGTTATTAAAACATAGTATTCTTTTAACGCTGAAGTTGTCTAAAATTGATATAAGTATAATAATTTGTTTTTGCTTTAGTTTTATGTTTAGTTTTTTCTTCTTCTCATTTTGTGAAAATATTTTGTTTAGTGAAAGAATTTTTTGGTTTTTAAAGTTTTGTTCAATATTTTTTAGTTTTTTCTTTTCTTTTTTTGTATAATAAGCTGATATGGTTTTATAAAAGCCGCAGTATTTTTTGGGGGAGTTTCTTGTTCTTTTATTTTTTGTTGTTTAATAGCGAATGTTTGTAGATGACATAAAAAACAATTAGAATTGAAATAAATAATAAATAATAAAACTGATAAAAGAATTGTTAAAATTATTTGTTTTTTTTTTTGTTTTGCGTCCCTGTGTCTTTATTTATTTAAATATTTTATATGTTTCCGTGTGTGTGTTTTATAGTTGTTTAAGTTTATTTCATTTTTCCGGCTTTCTAAACTAGAGTTTATAGTGTTTGCTTGGTTTTCTTAATTTCCCGTTTGTTTGTTTTTGTTTTTGGTTTTGTTTTTTTTTATCGAAAACTACTTTTGGTTTTTAACTATTTTTTTTTGTTTGTTTGTTTTAATATTTACTTTGAAACCATTTTACTAATATTTTTTCATGTCGCTTTATTTTATGTTTATTCCACATTTGTATTACTAAATCTCCTTGTGGTTGATTTCAGTTTTAAGGGGGTTATTTTTTGTTTTCTTTTCTTTTGTTTTAGAAAATATTATTGTTTTGTCTTAACGTTTTCGGTAAAGTGCAAAAAATGTTGTTTCCTATGAATTTCGAAAAATTTGTTTGTTTTTGTTGTAGTAGTAGTAGTTTGTCAATATCTTTATTTTTGTGTTCGGTTTGTATGGGTTTTGTGATGCAATGGAGACATTTTGTTTTTTCTTTTTAGTTCATACTTTTGGTTTTGGTTTGAAGTGCGAATTTATGATCTTGTTGTTATAGGTGGGTTGTAGTTTAGAGGAATTCTGCTTATTGTTTTCAAGACAACACAAAAGAACAGAAAAAGAAAATAGTAGGAAAACATATTAAATCGAAATTAAAGAAATTGAAATAATGCGCACGATTTGGGAAATATCAGAAGAGGAATAAAGAATTTACCCAAAATAAAACATTTTTGCAACATGTTTTCAAATCTTTATATTTTGTATTTAAACAAATAATTATACTTAAATATAAAAACCATTACTTATAAACACACAGTATTTCCAGTAATTATTTTTCAGGGGGTAGCCGTTCGAGGCTTAACCAAGATTACTGTCAAAATGAGATAAATGCGTTTTTTCTTCAATCATATTGTTCAAATGTTCGTTTGTCAGTTGAAAATAAGCTAGCTTCCAAACGAATTGAGCTACGTGATTCAAATTTTCCACATAGCTGCCACAATGGTTGTAGATCGGTTTGGATTAATTACATTGCCATATATTCAATTAAACTTGTACATACAATCCTCTCAATGCAGCAAAAAGTGCTTACTTTACGCTGTGAAACGGGGTAAAAAGCATAAGTTGGCACGACATTGAATACACATCGAATTTCATGATTCTAGCTATCTATATATAAAAGAAGATTCATTTTTATACATTGGCTCCATTTTGACCCTTATATGGATTTTAACCCTTCTGCAGTGTTGCAACATATACCACACAAATAGTGTTTTGGGTCAATTTGACCCAACCATACTAAATCTGTGATATATTAAATAATATGTTAACAAAATATATATTGTAGCTCAGTTTTATTTATTAGACAGGAAATAGACAATATGTAAGGCATTTTGAAGCCAGACTGTGTTTAATCTTTCATTGGCAATCTTTACACTGAAAACTTGTGATGCTGTGTTCTTTGTCAATGATTTCATAATTGGATCATTTTGAGCCAAAACACTGCAGAAGGGTTAAAAAATATTTGGGGACCATACCGAATTTCATTATACTAGTTCCAGCCATTTTTGGTACCATTTTTATCCCTTTTACCCCCATTTCTTCACTAAATGCACAAATTTCGAAAAATGTCTTGATGTTGCGTCTCTTTGTTGGTTGGTTAACGTGGTCGCACTCCTTCTCGGGAGCGTCAAGCAGTACAATAAGGCGCCGTTTTAAATATACCAAACAACGCGAAAAGGTTTGTTATATCCAGCCTGAATGATTGAGATACTTCATTAGATATCTAATAACACTTTTCGATATATCTTCAATATCCTGTACACTCAGAAAAATAGCATTCTTAAATCTGAGAAAAATCCATACTCCAATTTAGTTTAACAATTTTACTCCAGTTTAGGTAAAATTTCCTTACAAGGAGGAAAATTAAATAGACATGAGTACGTTTTCCTTATTTTAAAGCCAGAAAAAAGTAGTACATATACTCAAAACAGGGTAGTAAATTTACTTAAAACCATTTTTTTGGGTCTAGTAAAAACTTCTTACAATTAAGTATATTCATACTTGAAAATTTACTAGCGTTTAAGAAAGAAAATAATGCAGAAAGATTCCATTTTGGAAGTTCTTACTTAAAAATGTGTTTATTACTTCAAATAAAGTAAATAAATGAATTTAAATTTATGCCATGTTCCTCATACATTCAAGTATTAATGAACTTATACAAAATACTTCTGTGTGTTTAGAAAAATACATGAATAGTAGTCTAAGAAGCAATGAGTGTTGCATACTCTGAAGCGAAATAATTTATTTCAATTATCAAGTATAGTCGTAGTCAGGCAGAATATAAATTTACCTGGTTTAAGGAAAATTTTAGTCAGACTCAGTACAAATTTACTTGGTTTAAGGAAAAATTTCTGAAAATTTTCCTCAGATTGAGCACAAATTTACTTGACATGACTACAAATTTACTTAGATTGAGATATTTTCCTCAGTTTCAGTATAAATTTACTTGATTTGAGTAAAATTTCTTAAAAATTTTCCTCAGATTAAGTAAAGATTTACATGATTTAAAGAAAAATTTTCCTCAGTTTGAGTAAATTTTTCTTGCTTTGAGGAAATGTTGAACTGGAATCAAGTTCAAAGCATGTCCTAATTTCAAGGAAAAGTTTGTACTTGATGTGAGAAATTATTGCTTTAGCGCCATACAAAGTTCAATTTTGCTCAGTTTTAGTACATATTTACTTAACTCGTGGCATACTTTTTTCTGAGTGTAAGGTAATAAGTTTCAAGCCAATTTCTTCTAGTTTTACAGACAATTGTCCAATCTTTTGTTGTTATTAGTTTTTTTATTTACTTCATAAACCAAAAATTTCGTAAAATAAATTTTATTAAGTTTCCTGATGGTACTCCTAGTAAATACTCTAAAACAATTATAAACGTGATTGCAGTCGAAATTAAAAATATTATTACAAATATTAAAATTATAATTTACTGTAAGCTGGCTTCAAAAAATTGTAGATGTTCCCGACTAAAATTAATCTCTGGTTCTCCAAAAATATTTCAGCATTCTTTCTTTCTTGTCCATAAATGACTTATATTAAATATTTCTAATTTCGACAGCAATCACATTTACAATTGTTTACAATAATTACCAGGATCACTAACATAAAACTTATGGACCTTACTGTCTAACTGACACTATTAACTTTAATAAAATTTATTTTACAAAAATTGAGTATGAATTTTTTGTTTTTGAAATAAATAAAATATAAATAAGAAGAAATAAAAAAATATTGCTTTGAAGATTTGCAAAGCTAGAAGAAATTAGCTTGAAATTAGAAAAAAAATACATTCGTATTTCATACCACAACAAAAATTTAAAAATGCTTTAGAATTTCCTTACTGCAAAAACAAAAAAAACAAAATTTTCGATCCGCCCTTGTGCCTATAATTTATTATTCTTGAAAATCGGGAAGTGCAGCTCTATTGGGCTTATAGAAAAGTATATAAATGGAAAATTTCATCAAGATCGGAGAGAAGAGCCATAATGTGTGTGTAATTATCTCTCATGATCGCTTCACACTTCACCCTTGAAGGGAATTTATTTATTTATTATGAATTACAATACAAAGTAAATTTATATTCTAATTTTGGGTCCAGGGATTGAGCTGGGGTGACTAAGACCATTGTAGCTAGTTATTGCAGCGACAGACCATAGCCTCTGGTGGGAATCGAACCCACAATCCCCACGCTGATAGCCGAGCACGCTACCAACTCGACTACCGGGGCGCTGATCCTTGAAGGGAATTTGATATCTGTTGTCGGATAGTGTTCGAAGTGTGCGATGAAGTGCAACATGGTAATTATCTAGTTCATTTAACAAGTTCATATCTACGCAATTAGAGGGATGTACATTTCAAATTTCATGTTTTTAGGTGTTGTCGTATCATTGGTACCATTTTTATCCCCTTTTGTCCCATTTTGTCCGCTAAAAGTTTTTGCTGCTTTTAGACTACAAGAGGAATGTACGTAACAAATTTCAAGTTCATATAAAGCAGAAATTAAAAAAAATGCTTATGTAGTCTAAATATTAGGGGATATTTTCAATCCTTGTTAGGGTTTTTTTTCAACAGACATGGCTAGATCGTCTTAGAATTTGACCACGACCCAGAATATATATACTTTATGGAGTATCCGATGAATATTCCAAGGTGTTTCAAACGGAATGACAAAGTGAATATACGTACCCCCATCCTTAGGTGGAGGGTATAACAAGAATAAGCTTTGCAAAAAACGTACGCTATAAGGGAAATAAAAGTACCAAATCATGTGCATATAGCAAACATCTTCAATGTTTGCAATGTCGACATTTGCCCTAAAATTAGGCCGATCATATCGTGCAGCGCATCACTTGATATTACTTTAAATATGAATTTCATAATTAGTTTTGCTATGTGGACTCGAATAATGGCTATAGTGGGTTGGAACGTTTTTGCCAAGGCAGCTTTAAAAATTCTGCCTAGTTTTTGAGCATATTTTGAGTATGCAGATGAGCAGTACTCAATATCTAATCTATGTGGCATGACTACACAATTTTCCATCAGATCAACAGGCCTAAATAGGATTGCCAAAATATAAATAGAAAATCCGGGATTACCGGAGAAAATTTTCCTGGGAAATGGGAAAAGAAAACCGATCAAATCCCCAGAATATCCAATATTCTTCTATATTTTGAAAATCATTCTGTTTAACCGCAAATTTTATAAATTTTATTATAATAAAAACTACTATTAGTAATAAGATCCAAAATTTAAAGTTAAAATTTTCTCCATATCTTGATAATTTCCCAAATCTAGCAACAATGCATCAAGCTAATCAAATACTTTGCAAATATTGGGTGTGTGTGTGTGTTTTTATTTTATTTTGAAATAGTCTTTTTTGGGTTTTTACTTTTGGTTTCTATGATTTTGGTTTCAAGTTGTGTGTTTTGATTACAATTTTCTAAAATTGTCATTGTTCATTTAAAGGTGCTCTTTAAACATTTCTTTGTTCTTTAGTTTCTATTATTTATAATAATAAGAATAATAATAATCAATTGAAAGGAAATATTGAATAAATCATGCAAACCAATCAAATCAATTTATTTCATTTAACACGGACGGAATTTTTGAAATATAATTTACCAATAAATCAGAGGCGGAGCTGAGGAGAAATCTTCGAAACGAAGAAAAACAAAAAGAAATGAAAATAATATTTTCGAAAAACAGAGATTTTCAATTAAATTAGGTTATTTAGTTTTGTCATAAAAACCTGCTTTGCTTTTTTCGGTTTTGTCTTATTTTTGTCTTTATGTATATGTATGTATATATATATATTAATAACCGTTATTAATAAATATATTTTTTTTGTTATTTGTATTTATTCTTTTTTATTTACAGTATAAATTCGATTACTGTTTCTTGTGTTTTCTATGTTTTTTTCCTCTTTGTTATACTTATATAGGTAAAAAACTAAGTGTTCTTTTTTTACTTCTTTTAAAAAAGTATGTCTGTTATGTATGTATGTATATACAAAAAAATTGAGGAAATAATGTCGACAAACAAATGGTTGATTAATTAAATATTTCTGCTTGTGGTGGCATTTTTTAAACTTAGCGGAAGAGAGTTCTTCAATAGCCGTTTTGAATATTTCAGTATTATTTCGCAATAATCTCTTTTTATTGTGTTATTTTTAATATTTTTAGTTTTTAATGTTTTTGTTTTGTTTTTCTTTTAATAAATGCACTTTCTTAGCTTGGTTTTTTCATATATCTTTTTGTTTTTAATAATTTCATTACAAGCACTACCAATTATTGTTCAATGTATATATTTTTTCTTTCATCTTCTTGTTTTTTTGTTTCAATATAAAACCTAGGAATATAACTGAGGAAAACAAAGCTATTAGATTTATTTTTTTTTTCAAATCTAAATTTAGTAAAATTAACAGCTTTTGAAATTTATTGAATAGCTTGTTTAGTTATTATTTGTCATAGTGGTTTTTTGATATCAAAGCAAAATGTTTTTAAAATGTCTCGTTTGTGTTTCCTTTCCATCCGTAAATACTTGAAATTCGAAATTGGGAGGCATTTGGACCAGTAAATCAATTTATTTTCCATTATTAAATTTAATAATAAACATTTTCTAAAATCTGCATAAAATTCCATTCCAAAAAAGCTATAAGAAATTGAAATTGGTTGTCATTATGCCGAGGTTAGCTGGCGTGTAAGAAGTCCAATTTTGGCCAAATATAGGAAAAATATTCAAACATTTGTCAAAAATTCGAAAATATATTGCTCACTGTGATAAGTTTTGAGTTAATGATGCAGAACTATACTTTAAATATGTCCTCTTGTGTTATACTCTTATATGTGTCGCTATTTTTCATCAAGTTGGGAGTTAATTGAGTCAGTCAGCCTTGAAGTAAATGAGCGATATGATTTCCATCTATTACACCGCGCGACATTTTTACATATTTTTATTGGTCCTGAAAAATACCATATGCATATGAAACTACACAATTTTCAAGTGTAATTCAAAAGACATCATTTGAAATTCAAAAAATATCATATGAAATTCAAAAAATATCATTTGAAATTCAAAATTCATAATTTGAAATTCAAAACTCGTCATTTGTAACTCAAAAGACACCATTTGAAATTCAAAAGTTTTCATTTGAAATTCAAAAATTATTCCATTTGAAATTCAAAAGATTCCATTTGAAATTCAAAAATGTAAACAAACTTATTTAAGAAAAATATACATAAGGTGGGGTAGCATTTATTTTCTGCAAATTTGGATATTTTGCAGTTTTGGAAACAGATTTAATGATAAGCAGATTTAAAATGATAAGCAACTAATAATTATAATGATGTAAAATGTCGGTAATTTCATATATATTTTATAACCTTCAACAGCTCAAGGAATGACTTGCATTTTACTTAGGGTTGGATTATTTTTGTGGGAGGTACAACAAATGAGAACTATTTTACAGGTATAAAGAGATTGTAAAACCATTTCCAATACTAAATTGTTACTGATCAGTTTTATTTTATCCAAAGCTTATGCCAATTTGTGTGAGAAGTCTTGAAATATCACACATATTGCAGGTGTATATAACGTATATGAAAACATTACCAATGACCAAATTTCAGAGTATACCGATCGTCCGTATAGAAGTTATAAAATCTCTAAATTTAAATAGGTTAGAGTGATTTGCGTGAGAGATACGTAAATCCGTTTTCTTAACAGCAGAATATTAAAGTTTACAGAAATAAATAAATGCTACCCAAGCTAATGTATATTTTGCTTAAATAAAGGGCAATTTGAATTGCAAATGGAATAATTTTTGAATTTCAAAAGGTGTCTTTTGAATTACTTATGAAGAGTTTTGAATTGCAAGTGACGTATTTTGAATTACAAATGAAGAGTTATGAATTTCAAATGATGTCTTTAGAATTTCAAATTATGTCTTTTGAATTTCAAATTATGTCTTTTCAATTACAAATGACAACTTTTGAATTTCAAATGTTGTCTTTTGAATTACAAGTGACGAGTTTTGAATTTCAATTGACATTTTTTTTAATTTCAAATGGAATTTTTGAATTTCAAGTGATATTTTTTGAATTGCAAATGGAATTTTTGAATTAAAACTGGTGTCTTTTGAATTTCAAGTGATGTCTTTTGAATTACAATTGAAAAAGGTGTAGAAATGGTGTGTAAAAAACTATTTATTCTGTTCTAAATTGATATTTTCTCTTTTTTACAGGACTTTTAATTTCCAAAGGATATGGTTATTTTAATAATTTATTTTCGAACTATTGTGAATCATACATAGGATATCAAATGAAAGAGAATAACATCTACTAAAAGTTTTTTAAAATATACACTTCTATCGATACTAGTATAACATTAACGACATTTTCAATTCCCCAATAAACTTGGGGGACAACTTTAAAAGATTGTTAATGCTAATCTAGTACATGGAATTTAAAGTATTTTTAATAGATATTCTTCTCTTTCGTTTGATATGCATGTTTTGTATGATATGCATTTTTGCGGATCTGCAAATGAAAAACTGAGTACACAGTTTCACTACATACAATTTCTAGTTTCATGTGTATATGTCCTTGTTCAGGTCTAAAAAGTAGTGTCGCACGATGTTATATGCTAAATAATCTACAATCTACAATCCGCAATTGAAAATTGCTTAATTATTTTAAAAATTTGGCTGATCAAAATCAAATTGCAAGCCTTTATCCAACTCTCGTTTGGATTGAGTCGTAGAAACATTATGTCTTACACCAATGACTCTAAATGCATAAAAAGTCTCTGTATGTATTCTGCTTTTAAAAATATTTTTATACGTGTTTCAATAAAAAAATATTTTTTTCCAAATTTCCAGTATATCTTCAGCAAAAAGGCTGAAGTATTTCAATCGGTTGTAGCTCTTGAATACTCCAACGATTTTAATATACTACACTGTCCGACATTTCATATTACACTTGAAGCAGATAATATTTATATGACTGAAACTATAGGTGAAATGACGTTTTTAGTCTTAAATTCCCTATCCTATTGTGCCTTAAAAGGACTGCCAAGTTTCAAATTATACAATTTTTAAATACTTATTCGCACCGCAAATTGAAGAAGAGATTAAGTTCTAAATACAATTCAAATTGCAAGCTTCTATCTGTATTAGTTTAGCATTTACAACTATTTCAGTTTTTCCTCCTAAAAGGTAAGATAATAAACTTAGAGGTAAACTTGAAATGATTGTTAATGCTGAACTAATACATATAGAAGCATGATATTTGATTTATTTTTAACAGATATTCTCCTCTTGAATTTGACAATAATACCGTGGTATGCGAATAACTATTTAAAATAAATATCGGAAAATTTTAGTCTTTGGATAAAGTTCTTGTGAAGGGGCAACAGGATGAGGAAAAGAACAACTTATAAAGCCAATTCTCCATTTTGCCTATAGTTGCAGACGTATATTACCCGGTTTAATTGTATCGACTTTTTTAAAAATTGTTGGCCTTGTTTTGGAGAAAAATTCAAATCAAATCTACCTTTTTGTTAATTGTGTAACGCAGATCTAAAGTTATTGGATACTTTTATAAGTTATATTTTAATATTGAGTACAAATCCCATACTTGGTGGTAGTTTGAAAACGGGTTAGCTCGACAGCGGATGTTGATACAATCAAATTATTTCATGAATAGTTAGAAAACATATCAATCTTCATTTGAAAGGGATAACTTTTTAATTTTATCTAATGTATAAACCCACTTAATCTGTAGCGTGAAGGTATAAAAGGTAGGTAATGGAAACTTAATTTTAACATTCTAATAATTTGGAAAATCGAAATAAGGGGATTAACAGATGAAATCTTAAAAACGACGTACGATGATGTATTAGAAGATAAAACATTTTAAACCATAATGATTTCTAACTTGGGAAGTTGAATAAAATATTAATTTAAGAACAATGTAAGTTAAAAGGTCTTTTGGTCTTTAGAATAAGTCCTTGCTAGATCGAATAATTTATTTTGTATGGTGCTCATGTGAGTATAGTATATATTTCAATTTCATATCTCGTACTTTCTTACTTGTTTGTAAATACTATAGCAGCATACATTAATGCAAAATATGAAATGTGAAATTTTATTTCTACATTTTCCGGACAACAACAATTTTCCTTTAAAGAGGACAATTAAAACATAGCTTGACGTGGGGATACTAAAAGCTAAATAACAGCTTTTCGCCACAAATTGTAATGACACACTCTTGCCATGAACTTCGGGAACAAAAACCACTATTGTTAGTTGTCCCCATATTTTCCTTAACATTTCCATGTCTATTTCATGTAAAATTGTTTTGGTTTGATTCTCGGTCTATGTATATAACTTGAACTCAATTCTCGCAAATTAGCCATGTTCGTTATATATTTGGGTGGCTCTTAAATATTTTCTTTGGTTTTTCCGGCGGTCCCACAGGATTTTGTTTAATTTTTTTCAATGTTTAGATAGTGCCAACGAGCTTTGGAAATTGTATGGTCTTCTGTTTGGTTTGTCGCTAATGAGAATTCTTCGAAGATCTTCTGATTTTGATGAAATTTAGTGAACGCGTTTGGTATTGCATGACTTACATTGGGATGGGTCACGAAAATAAATTGCTGCGGTTACCACCAGAAATGATGATTGGACTGCTTTATGATGATCTGCAAAATATTTCGTCACTGGGTCAAGTCATTTGTGAACTAAACGCTCCTGAGAACACATCTAAAAAATCATGTTCTTCTCGTGTATTTTTTTTATGCTGTATTTTTATCCGAAATTTATTTTTCTGAATTAGTAGATCCTTGGGAGCTCTTTAAATAAAAATTTTTATTCTTATCTTAGAATTTTATTTAAATTTTGATATTGATTTTTTGTGGTTTTTCAATGTGACAGCTAAAAACTCGTATTTCTTGTCAACATTTTGTAAGAGGTGTAAAATAAATAAAAGGAATCAATACCTATCGAATGATTTCTAAATGATGAATACTGACTCCATGTTTGTACAATAATTTATACAGGAAATGGATTTTGAGAGCCAAAATGTTCAAACTCTTTTTACAAAAATGAGCGCTACGACATCAATTTCTTTGCGATTTACATCATATAGGCATTATTCGAAAGTTATTGACTCCGTTTATTTATTTTTCATAGCACTTCTTACAAAATGTTGACAAGAAATGTGAGTTTTTAGCTGTCACCTTAAAAAAACCACAAAAAATCAATATCAACATTTAAATCAAATTCTAAGACAAGAATAAAAATTTTTATTTAAACGGCTCCCAAGGGTCTATTAATTCCGAAAAAAAAAATTGGACAAAAGCTATTTATTTTTTATAAAATAATGACACCAAATACGAAAAAGTTTTCAGTTGTCACTATGAAAAAACGAAAAAATTGCTATAAAAGTCCAATAATTCGACCAATAAGTTACTCTCAGACAATAATCAAAATTTGTATTTAAAGTGCTTCCGAGGGTCTATTAATTCAGAAAAAAAATTAGACAAAAATGCAACGTAAAAAAATACACGTGAATAACATGTTTTTAGGGGTATTTTCAGGAGGCCACTTGATCTAGGAACAAAATATTTTGCAAATCAACATTAAACAATCAAAACTTTATTTTCGTGGGGTGACTGGATATTGGTTTTCAATTTGTACGGATCGCAACCCAGGCTAATATACATATGTTAGAAGGTTTTCTTTGAAAACTTTGCCAACCCTGTAATGTTGAATGTTTTTATTCAACCAGTTACAACTTTTGTCCTATAAAAGATATAGAGACAATTTTTTTCATGGAATAGTTGGTTTTTAGCGCAAAAACTGAACTGCAAATAAAAAAAATAAATTTATTTATGTATGTATAACAAGAATAACGAAACTTTTCAAAGAAGTGAATGAAAATGTTTATCAATTCGGATTGTAGCGTATGCAGCGCATTGGATGACGCAGCTCAGATTACTTGATAAATCAACTGATTTAAATTTTAAATAAATCATTACAGATTTATTTAAAATTTCCAAAAATAAATTTATGTTAAATTTATGAATTTATCTTCAAAACAAGTTACGGTACATTAAAATCGGCCAAGTATTTCACTACTCCCTTTTAAAAACACTTAAATTTCATGAATATTAAATTGCACTTAATTAATATATGGAGTCTACTTATGGAGCTCTAAAATACTAAAATTGTAATGTGATCGGACCTGGTCCTCCCTTCTGCACCATCTTCTCAACCTTGCCCTTTATACTTTTCCGAGTCTGTTTTCCCCATTCCACTTTGCTTGTCCTTTTCAATAAACGTAAGTGTGTCTACAATATATTGTTCTCCCCAGTTATTGGTCCACCATTTTTGTAGTTGCACGCCCTTCCACCTTTCCCCTATGTTGGCATACTTTAAAAGTCCCATTTCTCTGTATACCTCTGTGGCGTATACTTGATAGCAATGACAGTTAATATTTCCCATACGACACCAAGCACCGCGAAAGTTTTATTTGAATGTAAAGAGTGATTTTTTTGAGGTTAGGATTTTCATGCATTAGTATTTGACAGATCACGTGGGATTTCAGACATGGTGTCAAAGAGAAAGATGCTCAGTATGCTTTGACATTTCATCATGAATCGTCTTACAAACGAACAACGCTTGCAAATTATTGAATTTTATTATCAAAATGCGTGCTCTGTTAAGAAAGTTCATTGCGCGCTTCCATTTTATGGTCAGTTTAATCGACCCACTGAAGCGGCTATTCGGGCTATTGTGACTAAATTTCGCACCAAATTTACATTGTTGGACATTAAACCACCAACACGCTTACGTAGAGTGCGAACTGAAGAAAATATCGCAGCTGTATCGGCCAGTGTTAATGATGACCACCAATTTTCGATTCGTCGCCGTTCGCACCAATTAGGTCTCTGTTACTCAAAAACGTGGAAATGCAAAAATTGGACTAAGCGGATGGACCACCTAAGACGCAGCCGCGGTCAACATTTAAATGAAATTATCTTCAAAAAGTAAATGTCATGGACCAATCTAACGTTTCAAATAAAGAACCGATGAGATTTTGCAAATTTTATGCGTTTTTTTTTAAAAAAAGTTATCAAGCTCTTAAAAAATCACCCTTTAAATGTACAATTTTTAAATTTCAATCACTGCTGTGCAAATAATGTAGACAAACAAACAATCTTTGTTTTCTATCAACAAAAAAAGAGATACTTAAAATTTTTCAATTTTCAATTTATATATGTTTTAGTTTTCTTTCGATCTAATCTTATTAAGAGTAGGCATGTATATGTAATAATTGCATTTAGTACCCTGTATCCTATGTGTGGTTTTATGTTTTCATTATTTTGTTTTGTTTTCATCTTCAAATATTTCAATATATAATAAATAAGAGCTTGTGTTGTTGTCTATCCTTTTCATTAGTTGTAATATTTTACGATCTGTAGTCAATTCATTCTTATGTTTGGGTGTCTTTTTTTAAAAAAAGCCTTGATTTTTCCATAATGATAAAAAGGCAAAAATGTCTAAGTTGTTTTCTTTTGTTTTGGTTTTATATGCAAAAATTTAAGAAAATGTATTCCTGTTTGCTTTTTGTTCAATATTCTTGTTTTCTCTTGTTTGTTTGTATTTAATGTAAAGTGCAAAATAGTTGTAAACCTTATAATTCAGAGGCTTTTTGTTTTTAATTTTATTTTTCAAAATTTTTATTCTCATAAAATTTTGTTTACTATTCTCTAAAAAATGCTAATTTAGTACTAGTAGTTATTTGTTGTTGTTGTTGTTGTTGTGTTATTTTCTTTTAATACTATTTACAATTCATAATAACTTGTTGTTGTTGTATTGGTTTTGTATTTATTTATTTATTTTTAAAATGGACTAGTTTCTGATTTTTTGCATTTTATCCTTTATCATTCATTCTTAACATAATAACATTCTATAAGAATGTCAATCGTCCTAAAACTATTTAATAATAATTATTATAATTGTTAATTTTAAGTTTAATAATAATAATAATCATAATAAGTATTGTGTTTTTCATTTTGTTTTGTTTTATTACAAATAACTTTTAAATGTTAGTTTTTATTATTTCTTTTTTGCATTTAGATTTTAATTCATTTTGTTTGTGTACATTAACAATGTTGACGCTTATCATTTCATTTTGAAGAAATTCCAAATTCAAATAAAACATTTCCCTAAAACCATGTGCATGTGTTTTCTTCTTCGTTCTATAGAACCAGTGTCCGAGATCTCGTCGTTGTTTTATGGAAATCCTTAATTTGAATTGATTTAACTTTGTAGATTCGCCAACATTGCTTTTTAAGGAACGTCAAAGATAACTGTATTGTTTATTATTTATTTACAAACTTACATATAGATTTTCAATACTGATATTGATAAATAAAGTTTCAAGTCAATTCAATTAAAGTTTCAAATAATTTATTGTTAAGGATTTACTTAGGAATTTTTCTAGAGATTTTACAAAACCGATGTATGTATAGGATTGAAGGGATTTTAGTTCTTGTTTCGCACAAAGAAAATCGCTATAATTTCTGGGCAGCTAAAAGTCGTAAATCAGTAAGTGAACCCCCCAACATGGCCTCCTGTGTGCAAATTTGCTCACAAAATTCATAAAAATGGATAATTAGCGGAGAAAAACTCTAGAATACACATGAAGGAATTTGGAATGCTTCAGCTATACGGGAGGGAGTCATTCATGCGCCATATTTAATGACTCAACTGAGAACCTGAATGAAGCGCATTTCATGTTCGAGATAGTGGTTCATTCTTTTGTTTGAGAAATGTTGTTAATCGTAACGGGTTAATTAAATCCATTAAAGAAATTGTGCCTTTTTTAATTCTCCTTAACCTTATCATGCTATTCTATTGTCTTAGAGCATCAAAATATATCGCTATCTTATCATTATCCTGGCACAGAAGAGCTATTAACCCATTAATGCCCAAAGTTGTTCGAAAATATGGTTTTAAAGATGTGGGGACAAAGGGCGACAATGGGTTAAATTATGAACTTGTACAGCCTGGTTGTAGGTGTTGAAGGACTTTTACACTTTATTTGGAACTTGATTTAATTTGGATGGAAATGTATTAGAAAAAATCTTCAGGAAATATAATAAGTGAGCAATATACAAATTTAGTTCAACAGTATTCAACTGCAAATCGAATGCGTTGTCGCTTGAGGGTGAGAACGCCGATCAAAGACAATGTGAGCTTCAATTTATCTATCATAAAGTGCTTTCCTTACTTCTGCCGCTGTCTCTCTTCCTTCCTATCTCTCTCTATATATATTTTGCCCTTAGTCACTATAGTACATTCAGAGTCACTTTATGGTGTATTTCAGTAAGTATCCTATGGGGAATAGGACCTGTATAGAACCAGTTCCGTGATAGGTCCTCTATGGATTACTGTCCATAGGGTCCCAGCCCTGACCCTTTTTATGAAAAGAACTGGTAAGTTTAACATGGCTTAGTCAGAGGAGGTGGTAAATTGATACCGTTCAAATAGTCTGTGTTGATACACAGGTTACAATCTTAAGATCATTTTATACTAAGGCAAAATGTAAGAGATCGAAAAGCCAATTAATTATGAAATTGTGTTTAAAATATGGTGTGAATAGCAATTGTTGAATGTGGTCCCGATCTAAAGTTGTAATATTGTGATGATCCTTTTTAGATATGATAGTTAATGATTTTCTATCAATTAACACAGTTCTGCCCAGTGATAGGAACAAGTTCCGCTTACCAGTTATGGGATCGGCATACTCATACTTTTCCCATAGGCTAGTTGCCTAGAGTTGGCAGAGTATGAATTAGAATCGCCTGTTTGGTCTCACGCCCGTTTTGCTTTCCCGTTCCGGTAGTCGCCTAATATTGGAATGATTTTATCTCTCACCATGTGTATGTGGTAACAACAATCCTAAAGAAAAAGACTGGGAACAAAACTCTGGTTTATCATAAAGTAATTACTTGCCGAGATCTGGAATATTAAAAATCACGAATGTGGGGGAAAAGGTATGCTATCGAAATCCACCATCTATTCGTTGGGATAAATTTAGTTCTAGTTCTTAGTGATTGAATGAATTGTCCGTTCTTATCGAGGACGTAGCCTCCACGCAAGGACACACTACATTTCGAGATAACAAATATTTAAAAAATCGTTACATTTGAAGCGGAAACTATAGGCAAAATGGTAACATAACCAATGTTGTCCCCGAAAAGTACGACAAAGTTTCATTAAACACATTCAAACATTTTCAAAAAAATGTTTTAATGTTTTATTCGCACCCTACAATACCGATATAAGTATCAAATTAAATAGAAACAAGTAAAAAAAACGTCAGTCGACTAAACCCTCACTCTCAGAGAACATAAGTATGGAAGGGCTTAAATTTAGCTTCGCACCGGAGTATGTTTGTGGGCGGTATTAGAAGTTTGTGCCAATTGGACCCCAGCTTCCACATTTTTTAATAATTCTAAAAAATGATCAAATATGAAGTCATAATGGATTTCAAGAGTTATAATACATTTAATTTTTTTTCCAGGATAGAGACAATTGCGTGGGGGTACAAGAAGGGACGTGGCTAAAGCGTAAATATTTTTTTATGTTTGAAGTGGTTATAAAAACATTTTCAAATATTAAATTGCTAAAGATTTTGACTACCCGTATAGATGTTATATCGGTTTTATTATAACCAAAGTCTATGCCACTTTGTGTGGCAATATCGCTCATATTCCATGAGAATGTTTCCTCTATAAAAGCATTGCCAAATACAAAATGTCCGAGTATTCCCATCATCCGTTTGGAAGTTATAAGAGCTTTAGTTTTACGTAGCTTAGGATGATTTGTGTGCGAGGTACTGGAAGGGGCGTTGTAAAATCCGCCATATTTAGTACACTTAAAGTGAGTGCAAAAACATTATCAAATACAACAAGTAAGGAAAGGCTAAAGTCGGGCGGACCCGACTCTATGATACACTCCACTTTCTATCCGAATACAATTCAATTCGGCGAAAAAGTGAAAACGGGAAGGTTTTTTGTATCCTGTAAATGTATGTGTTTTTTTAAAAATGTTAAATCGGAAAGGACATTTATATGAGGATATATTGAAACCTCGAACGAAATAGGTGATATATAAAATGTATAGTTCGGTTAAACTTTTGGGAGCAACATTTGTATTTGGGCTATATTTAAATCTGAACCGATCTTACCCAATTTCAGCACAGTTGTTTCTACTTGGATTAGGTATTTCTGTATAGGCATTTCTAGTTGGATTATAAGATGTTGTGCCAAATTTAAAGAAAATCGAGTACAATATATGGTTTCTGGAGCGGAATGGATGTCAAATCGGGAGCGACATTTGTATGGGGGCTATATCTAAATCTGAACCGATTTGCCTCAAATTAAATAGCGTTCATCCTTGATCCACCAAACTTAGTTGTGCCAATTTTTGTTAAGATCGGACTATAACTGCGACCTGTAATTTAATTACAACAATAGATGGACAGACGGACAGACAGACAGACGGACATTGCTAAATCGACTCAGAAAGTGATTCTAAGCCGATCTGTATAATAAATGATGGATCTAACTCGTTTCCTTTTGGGTGTTACAAACAAATGCACAAAGACATAATACTCTCGTCGAGTGTATAAAACAGAACTGATTCCGAAGATCCGTGTGGAAGTAACATTAGTTTTAATTTGACATAGGAATATGGGTCATTTGTGTGGGATGGGGACGAACTTAAACTAAGTCTGGCGAAAATATTACCATGTGCAAAGTTTGAATTGATTCCATAGCTCATTTCGGGGGGTATCGTGTACACCAGCCAGCCAGACGGACGGACATGGCTCGAAAAACTTAAAAAGTCGTGAAACGGACTTGGTCCAAACATACTTAGGGCCTTCTATGCATTACACTTTCTATCTGTCCCCAATGATATATACCTACTTTGTAGAGTGCATTCTATTAAATATAGAAGCAAAATGGTCTTGAGCCAGGACAATATCCCAGTTCAAATCAAATATTGATTACAGACCAAAAAAAAAGCAAACGAAAAAAACTAAAACAAATGAGCGTTGGCACGGCAGAAGTATTGCTGGGTAAATATACCTGCATATACACATACTTACATATGCAACTCAATGAGATATTTGTAAGATGGCATGTGTGCTTTATTACTTTTATTTTTATTCTTTAAACGCAAATTCGGCAAGTGAGTTGTGATTCTCGTTCGTTTGTGTGAATTATCTCCTTATAGAGGCAGGGTTTGATGTTGAAAAGTCGCTGCGAAGCCACTTGAAAAGACTTTTGACATGGTCGAAATCATGATCGTGGTAGTCTGCAGCCAAGTAATAAATGTCATCATGCCATTTGTAAATGAATTTGCATTCTATTATATATAGATGCAAAATGGTCTTGAGCCAGGACAATATCCCAGTTCAAATCAAATGAAATTAAATTATCAAAAATCTATTTTTTACTAAATATTTAAATTTTTGACCCGAAAAAATTGATTAGCGTCGTTTCGGTTTGCGTCGCATTTCTCCGGTCCCCATTAACGACTCAAATCGGGGCTCCAATGTATATATATAGGGTCCGCCAAATAACTTTTTCGAAAATGCTATAAAAAAAACTACAGAATATTTTCTCAAATTTCTTTTTTTATTTGAAAGTACAATCAAATTCAAGTGGCTCAACGGTTGAATAGTTGAAAAAAAAACGTTAGATGGCGGACCCCATACCATTGTCTCCTATGATTTACTTTTTCCGCTCTAGAAACCACATATTTCAACAAATAACTTTTTTTGAAATGCTATAAAAAAACTACTGAATATTTTCTCAAATTTCTTTTTTTATTTGAAAGTACAATCCTTCCGGTTAATAATGGAAAATAATTTCATTCAAATGGCTGTCTCGGGCACCCCACAAATAATAGTCCAACGGTTGAATAGTTGAAAAAAAACGTTAGATGGCGGACCCTTTATATATATATATTCATGATGTTTATGTTTCTAGGACAATCTAAACTTGTCCATTTGTCCGTCCGTCTGCGCACCAGTCTGTTGAAAAGACTCTATAATTGCAACAAAATGATCAAGAACGCCACAATTTTCCAGACATATTTCTAATCCTTATATATCTCTTGGGATTACAAAGGGACGAAAAATTCTCTGATTAGGATTGTATTTTTTTAAGCTTTATTCTTTTTAGGCGACAATATATTTATTAGAGGCAATTTTTCAATTGGTGTAGCTGTAGTGCCTCTTTACTTCTGCAGTTAGCAACTTGGAACTGGAAGCCTCGATATAATAAACATTCCTTAATTAGTACTATTGGAGGCTTTTTATTTAACAAATATCTGCCTAGAAAGCTTAACGATTTTAATTAGTTCGAAACTCCGAGAGAATTAAAACCCTTCGTTAGGAACAGGACACAATTTGGAAATGTACAAATCACAAAAAGAAAATTGTGGAAAAAATATTAGCTTTAATTAAATATAAGTATTATTTATATGGTATAATATTAATATTGATTGATATGATTGAATAATGTCTACATTTACAAAAAGGAGAAATTTCTTTATTTTTTGTTATCGTTTGCTTATCGCAACCGACAGTGTGAGAAAGAAAAACTGAATTTGGCAAAAACTGTATTAATTTCATTCGAAAAATCTCTAAACAAAACGGGTGTGTGTGAGTATGTATACCAATGTAAAAAACGCCGACCTTGTTAAGGGGAGTGTGCTTCCTCGAGTAAACCATATTGTTCAATATTTTCTGCTTCTCTGCTTCTTCTTCGTTTAGTTATAGTTTTGTGTCGATATTTTTAGGTTTTAGTTAAGTCAATTATCAATTTGTCCTTTGTCCAATTTTAAGGTACTTTTTTTGTTTTGCATATATTTTTTGTTTTGTTTTTGTTTTCTTTGTTAAATTTCAATCACATTTCTTTTTGTTATGCTATGTTTGTGTATTTGTATGTAACATTTCATTCAAATTTCTTTTTGTTTTGGTTAAATTGTTCGCTGTAATTTTGATTATATGTATTTCAATATCGTCAATATCAATTTATCGTTTTTCTTCATTTGTTAAAGATTTGTTAGGTTAGTAGTAATATATTTTGTTAGTTAATTGTTGTTGTTCATCTTCGTGTTGTGTGTAATGGCGTTAAAGCAAATGTTGTGTTTTGAATATATCGCTTTGTGTTTGTGTGTGTATGTGTTTTTTTTTGCTCAGAAAATTAATGATTTGTAGAAAATTTGTAAATTGATTGCATCTCGACTTTTTCAAAATGTTCGTTAGTGGATAAGAGAGTGAAGTTTAATGCCTAGTTTTCCTTTACTCCTACTAAGTGATCAAATCTCTTAAGAATTTCAAGGAAATTTAATTAGTTTTGAGAAACTGAGTAGCGAACTGTTCGAGTACTCAAAAATAAACTAAATTTTCTATTTCATACCAAAACCGAATTTCAGGATTGTGGTATTATAAAAGTATTTTATTTTAACAGTAAACGTATGTGAAATTTTACCTAACATCCAAAAAGGATGTATGTTAGAAATGGATAAAAAGTGCAACTTCAAAGATGAATGTTATACAAAAATGAACTTATTCTAATCCAAAAAAAATTTTTGACCTTGCAAAAAAGGACATGTGACAGAAGCTGATGCCAGTTCTTGTACAGCACTGAAGTTTGGAACGAAAGTACTATACACAAATCCACAAATTGTGGTATAAATTTATATGTCCTGGAATTATCCTTTTGGGGGAAAATTAACAACTGAAATCTAAATAAAAATTTTTAATTTGCAAAAAAATTATAAAAGGGAAGACACTAAATTTAATAAAGAAGAAGTAATTAATATTATTTGTAAAAAATTATAAAATTTTAACTTGCCAAAAAGGACATGTGACGGAATCTGATGCCAGTTCTTGTACAGCACTGAAGTTTGGAATGAATGTACTATACACAAATCCACAAATTGTGGTATAAATTTATATGCCCTGGAATTATCCTTTTGGAGGAAAATTAACAACTGAAATCGAAAAAAAAATTTTAATTTGCAAAAAAATATGAAAGGGAAGACACTAAATTTCAAAAAGAAGAAATAATGTACAAATTCTAATAACAAATTTTGAACTTGCCAAAAAGGACATGTCACGGAAGCTTATGCCAGTTCTTGTACAGCACTGAAGTTTGTCATGAAAGTACTATACACAAATCCACAAATTGTGGTATAAATTTATATGTGCTGGAATTATCCTTTTGGGGAAAATTGACAACTGAAATCGAAATACATTTTTTTATTTGCAAAAAATTATGAAAGGGAAGACACTAAATTTAAGAAAGAAGAAATAATTCATATTATTTGTAAGAGATATATAACGAAAACATTATATCAATATTCAGAAATTGTAGTAAAATTTTACATGTCCTTGAATTATCCTTTAAATAGATAAATGGAGAAATTTAATAATACATTTTTGTTTTCTTTTTCAAAAAAGAACAAATTGAAGACGGGTTTAATGAAAGACTACTATTTTTTATTATTTTTACACTATGGTCCAAAAAAGGATATATGAAGGAAGTAGATTCCAATTTTCGCAAAGCAGCGCTGTTTGGCATGCAATTATTATATAAAAAATCACAAATTATTGTAAAATTGCAAATGTCCTGGAATTATCCTTTTTGTCATTTCCTTCAAAAAGGATAATTCCAGGACATTTGCAATTTTACAATAATCAATCGAGATATTTATCAATAATTTTTTTTCTCTTTTTCAGAAATTAAAAAAATTAAGAATCTAAATGATATTATGCCTCAAAAAAGGATATATGACGGAAGTAGTAGTAAAAAAATCACAAATTGTAGTACAATTAACTGGAATTATCCTTCCAGTTTTGTCTTTTTAGGAAAATTTTCGAATGAACTATAATATAAGTGGTAGTTACATCTAATTTTCCTTCTCAAAGCGAAAAGGGAAAATCGTATTACTTATTACTAATTGCTAAAAAGGTTATGAGCCGAAAACTGAAGTCAATTATTGTAGAGAAAGGATATATGAATCGATGTAGCTACACCAAAATGTATAAATTGTACACAAATTTAGATGTCCTGATGTTACTCCTTTTGTAAATAATGTATAACAAATAAAATAAATTTCAAGTTTTTTCAAGTCAATATTCTTTTTAAAATTCCGTAATACAAAAAAGAAAATTATTTTTTTTGTGGCTATTTCCCAAAAAGAATATATGCCAAAAATGCAGAACATTTATTGTACAACGACATAATTTGAAACATGAATAGTTAAAACTTGCTCAGTTAACATTTGTATAACTTAACTTGATGAAAAAATGTCAAATGAAAATATTTTTTTTTAATACTAATTTATTCCTACATAAACCTTGCAAAGAAGTGATTCAAAATTAAATGATTTATAACTCCAGTAACAAAAATGATATAGGGAAATAGCAAAGACCTCATGTTTATTAGTCAGGACATTTTATAAGTATCAAAGTCTCTTAATTTTAAAAAGGAAATGTCTATCAGGCATCTGCTTTATAAAGAATGCCGGTTTACATTTGTAAAATTTAGGGAATCCAACGTTCATAGCTCAAACTCATAGTTCGTACCGATAAACAGCAATTAATAAATTCATTTACAACAAGATTTGTGTATATATTACATGGTTTCGTCCAACAATTGTTGATATGCTGGAAATAGTTTCACTGTTTAACAGCAGGAGGATGAATACCAGTGGTTGTGGCTGTCCTAAATTACCCTGCGGCCATTTTTGGAAATCATTATTTCTGTATCTTGGATTTTTATGATTTTTATAATATTGAAAGACGGCGTAAAATAAGCTACCGCGAAGTTCAAAAATTCTAAATATTCTGAAAATATCCATCATATGTCAAAAAAACAAAAATAAATTCATTAAAATCAAGGATCATGCACCGTTTTCCTCTTTAGTTTCCCTGCAACTACGCAAGTTTTTATTATTAAAGGGTTAACACCGCTCTGATTTTTTTTTAAATTTTTTGTTTGCTTTAAGAACCCTATAAACATTAAAGAATATTTTAAGCGTATCCGCATAAAGAAATTCAAGATATATACGAAATTGTAGTGCTTAGAAATTTTAGTTTTCTTTTGCGTTTTTCTCGTAACGACTTTTTTCAAACTGGTACGCATAATATCTCAGAATCTACTGGACCGACATGGCTCATTTTTTATTTATTTATTACATTGTATTGTCTATCGTCCGTCGCAGGGCTTTTTTGATTTAAGATCCTGTTCAAAAGTTATGTATTTTTTGCCCAAAATTTTCATAAAATTTCATTTCAAATAGCTGTCATTTTTAGAAAAAAAAAAAATAAACAAAAAATCCTAAAATGGACGATAGCCATAACTTTCCAGAATAAGAAAGAATTTTGTCAGATGATGCCTAAGGGGTGTTCAAAACTAGGTCATACAAGGACGCACATATCTCTGGCATTTTTTGACTTTCCATTTTTTTCTTTTTTATGTTGCCCAAGGTGATAGAGGACAATAATAAGTACAATAAAAGTTTTTTCCTAAGTTTTATAAATGCCGCACATCCTGTTTTATGTCTGTTCTTTGGACTGTCAGGGTGGTGTAACCTTTAAACCTATTGATCAAAAAACTTGATTTATTTTATTACGAAAACTATTGATTCAATTTACTTTGATTTGAACTGGGGCAATTAAAACAAACAAACACAATAAAATTAGCATCATATCCAGAGCTTTAACAGTTGAATTTAAAATATCAGAGTTTCTTCTACGCATTTATCCGGGTGAAATAGATCATTATAATTATAATTGAAATAGATTGCTTCTTTATTGTAATTACCCTTTTAGTGAGCGGTAATCGAGTTGTTAGCGTGAGGATTGTGCTTTCGATCCCGAACAAAAGCTGTGTTCTGTGCTACAATAATGCTTCACGTGTAATGTTTTTGCATTTTTGTTCAAAATTATTTTCTGACTTTATAGGACCTTGAAAATAGTTTTGATATAAACTTGTATTCTTAGTATACCTCATTGGTCGCATTGTGGGTCATTTAAACCTCAAAGGCCCACATGGGTCGTCTGTGAGTAAAATTTCATGTGGTGTAAAAATAAGAATAACATTGAAAACAATGTATTGTATAACAGCTTGAACCTTTTAGGGTTAAAGTAAAAAATCTTAAATTTTTTAGGATCATTTTGTAGAAAATGTTATGAAAAATAAACAGATCGAGTTACTGCATTTCTAATGACGTCTAAATATTGAATGCCAGTCAAACTATAATGACGTGATTTTTGTTGAAATAATTTAATAAAAAATATGGGTTTTCAGGAGCAATCATTTAGTTGTCATTAGAATGGTATTGAATACAGTTTTTTTCAAAATAATCCCACAGAATATTCACCACAAAAAATTGCTACAAACATCCAAATTTACATAGCTTCACTGGCAAACTTTCAAACCACCGATACACGCATATATTTTGAGTTCATTGTATCAGATTCCATTGGCTGAGTATTGTTCGTTTTTTTAACATTCAATAATGTTGTAAAATTTTTCATTTGGAATCCAAAGAACTACAGGAAAATACAGGTCCTCTTCTTATGATCAAATAGGCATAACTTATGACTGCCGCAACAAACAACTCTTAAGCAATGATGACGCGCTATGGCGAAAATTGATGAACAGTATTTTAGAACGAATGTTTGAATTTGTGAATTATCTTTGCTATGCAATAAAGAAGTTTCAAAGAAAATTTGTAATTTTAAAAAATTCAATTCGAAATTTCCCATCATTTTGACAAAATTCTAAATTTCTGTTCTTGAGTTTGAGAGGAAAAAAGTAGATCTTGTATATTAACTCAACATTCAGATGGATAAAATTAGAAAATACAAAATATTTTTGCAAATTTAGCTATTATGTACGTTTTTAATTATCTATGCAATTTTGTATTTCCAATATATCTCTCATATATTGTGTTGGTATTCAAAAATTATGTTTCTGCATTTAGCGGAAAAAGTTGAAGGTTGACACCAATTATCTGGAGGTCAAATCAGGATAATAGGAGGCTGTTTTTGCTAAAATTTATGTATAATCTTATGACACTATCAAGTTTTCTTTAAATGGGTAGCAAAAATTGGTAGCTACCTGCGACATGCCTCCCATGTATTATTTTTTTACAATTAAATAATATTAATTTAAATTTATATAGGGGAAATAAATTTAAATTAATTTTTTAAACTTTTGAGTAGCAACTGCTATATTTGATCAGTTCCGTTAACGTGTTCTGAATGTCAAATTATATTTTTTGAATTTCCGTAAACATTGAATTCTTGTTTTTGTGTATATCATACAGTCTCAGATACTGTCTTAAATCCTTTGGGCCATTTGAATTACAAGACACTTGAATTATAGTCATTATGCAGTTCTCTCATATATAATGTTGGTCATTCAGTTGACAGTTATTCCAAGTTTTAGTAGTAAATCGCTCCTTTAATTTCTCAGAACTGGTTTTATTAGCTTAAGAACTATGCAATTCTTTCAAACAAGTGTAAACTAGGCATTAGAGCTTTTTGACGAACTTTGCTTGCTGTTGAAAATTTAAATATTTCCAAAGTATTTTTCCGAGTTTTCATTTTGGGTTTTAAGTTTGATTCTATTATAGTTTCCAAATGTTTGTGTTTTTTTTGTTTCATTTCGTTTTTGAAAATGTGTAGGTAAGTGTTGTTGTTGTTTTTGTTTGTTTAAATATTCAAATCACAGCCCATTTGTGTAGGTGTTGTTCTTGTTGTTGGTGTTCGTGTTTAGTGTTTTCTTTTTTGGATTTTTGTATGGAATACAAAATTAGTTTTTTTAGCAGAAATAAATAAAAGTAATACAAACCAATTGGAAAAAGAATATTTTCTTTTTTTTTTGCAATTTTTTTACAACTAATGTAAAACAGTGATCCCTTTTTTGTTGTTCTGGCTCAGAACTCAAAACAAAATTTTACCGATTTTCATTTGGTCATTTGTTTGGATAAAATAAAACGAAATTTTGTATTTTTTTGGATTTTTCAAAAATTTTTATTTTTATTTATTTCTCTTGGTTTTGGTTTTGGTTTTATAAATAATAAATATAACGTATTTGGGGGTTGGGAGGTTGTTTTTTGGGCGGGGGTGTTTGTTGTGTGGTTGATCTCTAAATAAATTTGCAAAGTTAATTTTTGCCAAAATCAGTTTTCTTTTCGTCCTTAATCGTTTTTCGGATTCCTTTTTATAAATTTTCCGTTTAGTATTTAAAATACAAAGAGAAAATATGCATTAAGGTTTCATTTCTTGTTGTTGGTTGTTATTATAATATAATATTTTTTGTAAGTTTTAATTTTAATTATAATAATTAACTTGAATTTGACTAGAGTGTATAACTTTTGTTGTGTATTTTTCCATGTTTTGAAGTGTGTTGTTGTTTTGGTTTTTATCGTGTAAGGGCCTTATAAAAAGTTCTTGTTGTTAATATTATTTTGTTGTTGTTAAATATTGGTTTTGTTTAAAAATTATGTTGTGTTTTTGTTTTTTTGAAAAAAGTGTTTCCTTGGTTTTTTGGTTTGGGGGGTTTTATCCTCTCTCTTCTATATAATATTAATATATAATAATATATTTTCAAATAGGCCTGTCTAAAAAACTACTTTTTCTTTATTTTTTGGTTTTTGTTCTTCTAGAGTTTCTTAAATTATATTTCATAGTTTGTTTTTGTTTTCTTTAGTTATATATGTGTGTATATATTTGTGGGTTTTGTTTGGTTTGGTTTTCTTTATAATATAATTAATAATTATTTTTTTCTTTATAAAATTGTATAATAATATAATAATATATAGGTTTGGTTTTAATTCTTTTTTGTAGAGTTTCTTTTTTAGGAAAACATTTTTTTGTTTCATGTCTTCCCAAGCGGAGTTACTGCTACTTATGGGTGGTTTTAAGGGGGGACTTTCATCCGCCATTCAGTTTGCCTTTATATGTACAGATTTGTTGTTTTAATATTAATTGTATGTATATGTATATTTACTTGTCTACAAACACAATTCGCAAAACAAACGGAAAAATACAAATAAAGGAAATGAACCAACAAAATATTACTGAAACCAAATTTATAAATTTTGCAAATGATATTAATTTAAACAGGACGAAAGGAAAGCTATTGTGCATATGGAGTTTTTAGAAAATGAAAATAATCTCAAACCTTTGATATCCCTAAGAAAGTTTGTAAAAATGAAAGCTCTTTGAAGTTAATTTAAAGGTCCACTTGCGTGGAATGAATTTTATTTCAATAAGTTTGAAAACTGAAAGCTTTCAATCTGAAAGCATATTTTCTTCTAGTGAAGATGTGGAAAACGTGTAAAAGTTCATTAATAAAGCTTTAAAGTGAAACTAGCTTATCAGATTGAATTTGTGAAAAGAAATTTATAAAAATGCATTTATAAAGCTTTAATGTACAGTAAACGTATCAGAGTGTTTATATGGAAAGAAGCTCATAGAAGTTCATCCAAAAAACTTTATATATTCAATGTATTTTATGTATTCTGGAAGCTCATGGCAAACTTGAAAGCTCTCACTGTACTTAAAAAGCTTTCTGACAAAAGCTTTCCAGAAAATACATTTGTAAAGTCGCCATATTTGCGAAGAGCTTTCATATAATTTTATAAATATCGAAAAAATTAAACATGTTTTATATGTGAAGCTAAATAAGTTTAGGTGACCCTTAAACTTTAAGTAGCCAATAAGGTGGTTTTGTCTTGTAGCTTTTATAAATGAAAAATATTAAGCAGAACTGAAACCCCTTAAAGCTTTTGTAAAAGTTGCTGGGTAAAGTAAATTCTTGAGGACTAAGCATGATAGCTTTTAATACCTTTAATAGAATATATCTCAATGAGCCAGAATAAGTTGCAAACATCTTCAGACAAGCTTATATATTGAAATAGATTTGAAAAGCTAAGACAGTGGTCCCATTTTTTATAAATCTTGATCTTAATGTTGAGCTCTGAAAGTTCTAAATACACAAAAGTGTTGAAATATTGAAATGCGTCTACCAGTTTTATGTAAAACTTTAAAAATGTAAGGGAGCTTTCGTCTATTGAGCTGGAAACTGTGTTTTCACTGATATCTGTACATTAATCTTAATTAATCAGCTTTAAAAGCTCTGAATTGCGGTTGAAGAAAGAAGGGAGCTTTTAGGTTATCGTCATCTCTTGAGCTTAAAAATGTTTCACGGATATCTGAGAATTAATCTACATTAATAGACATGACTTGAACATATGCTTTAAAAGCTCTGAATTACGGTTCAAAATATAATGGAGCTTTTAGGTTATGGTCGTCTCTTGAGCTTACACCTTTTCCACTGATATCTGGGAATTAATCTAAATTAATAGACATGACTTGAACATAAGCTTTAAAAGCACTGAATTATGGTTCGAAGCGAAGCTTTTCTCAATAGTGTCAACGACTCATTGATGTCATTGTCCAAAAGATGTACAAATATTTATGGTTAATTAGGGTTATTTGAGCTCTGAAAATTTTTAAAAGCTCATTGAAAGCTTCAACCTGCAACTGATATCTGAGAATTAATCTACATTAATAGACATGACTTGAACATATGTTTTAAAAGCTCTGAATTACGTTTCAAAATATAATGGATCTTTTAGGTTATGGTCGTCTCTTGAGCTTACACATTTTCCACTGATATCTGGGAATTAATCTAAATTAATAGACATGACTTGAACATAAGATTTAAAAGCACTGAATTACGGTTCGAAACGAAGCTTTTCTCAATAGTGTCAACGAATCATTGATGTCATTGTCCAAAAGATGTACAAATATTTATGGTTAATTAAGGTTACTTGAACTCTGAAAAATTTAAAAAGCTCATTGAAAGCTTCAACCTGCAACTGATATCTGAGAATTAATCTACATTAATAGACATGACTTCAACATATGCTTTAAAAGCTCTGAATTACGGTTCAAAATATAATGGAGCTTTTAGGTTATTACGGTTCGAAGCGAAGCTTTTCTCAATAGTATCAACGAATCATTGATGTCATTGTCCAAAAGATGTACAAATATTTATGGTTAATTAGGGTTATTTGAGCTCTGAAAATTTTTAAAAGCTCATTGAAAGCTTCAAGCTGCATTTGTCTTCCAACGGGAAGAGGTTAATGTCATTTATTCTAACATTACATATTTACTAGTTGCCATAAGCTTTCAAGGCAGCCATTTTCATTAGCCCCGCCAAAGCTTTCCTTTCTTATACAATTATTAATTTATTTTGTCGCAAAAAGAATTTGTTTATAACGGACGGAAACCTTTGATTTGAAGGTTTATTTTCTTCTTCTTCTTTTTTATTAATTTCATTTTCAAATAAAAATGTTATTTTTTTAAAAACTAAAAAAGAAAATGTATATATATGATATCAATAATTATGTAAAAACGTATTAACAAATTATTGCACTTAAAATGAAATTTACAAATTTAATTAACATATTATTTTATTTTGGTTTCATTTTTTACGAAATAGCAACTTTAAGGATTTTTCTTTAATTTTCTTTAATAATGCAAAAATTCAAAAGTTCAATCATTATTAAGTTCTTGTCAACAATTTCAATATTTTTTAGTTTTTTTTTCAATAATAATCGTAATAATAATAATAATGATAATAATTTTGTTAATATACTAAAATATTTGTTTTTGCGTTTTTATGTCGGTCTCAATACTAATCATAGTTATTTTCGGTTTTGTTGTTAATAACTTGTGTTCTTGGATTTTTTGTTGCTATACAATAGTAGTAATTTTGCATAATGTTATGATGTTTTCTTTAGTTTTAATTTATTTATTTTTGTTATTCTTTCATTTATTTGGCTTATTTAGCTGTAGATATCCTTCTTTTTGTAGAGGGTCTTTAGTGTGGGGGGGAGGGGGAGGATTGTAAAAGTTGTGTGGTTGATTTTATCTAACAAAGGAGGTAAGTAAATGAAAAGGAGTTGTAAAAAGTAATTTCTGTTTATATAAATTTGAAAAAGGTTATTCTCAAACTATTGTAGAAGCTGGTAATTAATAAAACGATTGTAAACAATTTTCGGTGTAATGAAAAATCTGAATTTAGTCATTATCATAGTCCTTATGTCTCCTTATTCTGATTTTGTATCATTCACATCAAAAGATGTATAATAATTTCCCATAATGAGTGTTAACGGAGACGTATGACCAGTAAAAAAATCGTTGCAAAGTTATAATTTAATGGCAACATTTTGCTTAATTGCCTAGAAATATGCACCGCTTGTATAAAAGTTATGAATCGAAAGCATTTGTCTATTGAGGAGTCGGTGGAATTTTCTTCTTTAAATTATAATAGTTTGCCAAAAATCAAGGACACAAATTGGATTAATTCGCTTTAACTCCTATAAAATATAATAGAGTATAACATACACCATTATAAGTTATGTTTAACGTATAACAGTTTTCCAAAGAATATTTGGCATCGTTTAACCGAAGGTTCGAAATTTTAACCAATTTTTACAAATTGCTGTATTATTTATTAGCATATAGTGAAATAACTGTTTAGTTTCAATCATTTGTATAACAGTTATACTTTGAATGAATCTCCCCATTAACTACTATATGGATATACATATGTATATATATTCATCTAACAGTTTGGCATGAACTGTGTGTCAACGTGAAGCTGACCAACATTAATTAATTATTTAATTGATATAAAAGGAATAGGTTCGATCATTGCCTGGAGACATCAAACACATTGAATTCGTATAAAAGTTTCAAAAAAAAAAAAAAAACAACGACTTTCTATTGAAATCGAATTCTATTGAAAGGATTCGGTGAGAATTTTAATTATAACAAGTTGATAAAAAATATTTGACTATTAGCAGTTGTTAAAAATTAATTGAAAATGAACATGAATATCGTACAGTTCTTTCAATTATAACAGTTTGGCAAGAACTATGTGTGGAAGTATAGCTGTGAAAAGGATCCATAGAAAAGGGACGGAATTGATTAATTTTCCAATCTATAAAAAATTAATATGTTTGATTATTACCTAGGCCAATCAAGCACATGTATAACAGTTTTTAATTAACAGTATAACAGTTTTGAATCAATGCTGATATCTATGGAAAGTCAACAAGTTGTGTAAAGTCTTGAATTGTGTTCTAGATTTGTAATTTATTTTGTATAACAGTTTTGAATTCATAGATAGTGTCACTTTTATTACTTGTATACAATGCCAAATATTTATAAACTTTTTTTGCAGAAGTCGAGGCGGATGTACAGCAAGTAAAATTTTTGTATAACAGTTTTGATATATTTGATAGTGGAGAGGTGCACGAACTTGTACAAATTGTGGTCCACATTTGAAAGTTCTTTGTTAGCCATCCGTATAACAACTTTGAGTTTTACCATATTAAGTACTTGTATAACAGTTTTTTATTAATACTGATAAATGTGTGAAGTCAAAATTTGCACAGTTTTGAGCAAATTGTGGTCCATTTTTGTGAAGTTCTTGGTTTACCATCCGTTGAACAACTTTGAGTTTTACCAGATTAAGTACTTGTATAACAGTTTTTTATTAATACTGATAAATGTGCGAAGTCAAAAATTTGCACAGTTTTGGACAAATTGTGGTCCGTTTATGGATTTTCTTTGTCAGCCTCTTGTATAACAGTTATGAATTCATGGACATTGCTGCTTTCTCTAGTGGGATAATGCCAAATATTTTTTAAACATGCTTTGAAGAAATCGCGGCAGGTAAACTTCGTGTATAACAGTTTTGAATCTATGCAGACATCTCTGGATTTTCGACCAGGCGCACAAACTTTTGAATTGCGGGTCATATTTGCAATTTTTTTGTCATCCAATTGTATAACAGTTTTAAACTGATAGAAAATTATTATTTTCGATAGTTGAACAATGTCAACAGTTTATAAATATGCTCTGAAAAAGTCAGCCAGAAAAACTATTTGTATAACAGTTTTGTATTAGTACCTGTGTGATGTCGAAAAGTTTCGAAAACTATGGAAGTTCCACATTTGGAATTTCTTTCTCAGAAAATTTTATAACAGTTTTGAATTCATGGATAGTATCACGTTTTTAGTGATATAATGCCAAATATTTATAAACAAGTTTTTAAGATATCAAGGGAAAATGTCTGGCAGGTAAACTATTTGTATAACAGTTTAAATTGAATGCTGTGTGATGTCTACCAGTTGCACACTGTTTTGAATTGTGGCCATTATGTTAAACTATTTGTATAACAGTTTTGTATTGTACCAGTGTGATGTCGAAAAGTTTCGAAAAATATTGGAATTTCCACATTTGGAATTGCTTCGTCAGAAAATTTTATAACAGTTTTGAATTCATGGATAGTATCACGTTTTTAGTGATATAATGCCAAATATTTATAAACAAGTTTTTAAGATGCCAAGGGAAAATGTCTGGCAGGTAAACTATTTGTATAACAGTTTAAATTGAATGCTGTGTGATGTCTACCAGTTGCACACTGTTGTGAATTGTGGCCCGTATGTTAAATATCTCTGCCAGCATATTGTATAACAGTTTTGAATTAATAGATAGTGCCACTTTAGCCAATGACAAGTATTCATAAACATGTTTTGAATACAAAGAGATAAATATCTAGCAAATGAACATCTTGTATAACAGTTTTAAGACAATGGTATGTGATGTTAACTAGTTGTACAATGCCTTCATTAGCGGGCAATATTTCAATTTGCTTGTATAACCGTTTTGAATTCATAGATAGTGAAGCCTTTCTTAGTTGTTACGCAACTCTGATTATTTATAAACAGTCTTTAAAGAAATCGGGACAAATGCCTAGCAATATTCACTTTAATCAAAAACAAATCTATAGATTTCTTTATCTTGACTAATTACCAGTTCCCAAAAGCAGTTTGAGAATCTATTCCAAAAATATATTTTAGTGGCCAGGAAAATATAGTAAAATACAGGTTATTACTTCAAGTCAACGGCATTAAAAATAGCTATAATAATAACAAACTAATGTGAAGAGTTAAGAAATATTATAGTAATTATAACAAAATTATTGTTAATAAAAAGGAATTTTTTAAATACGTTTTTAATATGTTTTTTTCTTTCTCTTCTTCCTCTTGTTCTTCTTCTAAAAATGTGCAAATATAATTAGCTTTATAGAGTTGTTTGTTTGTTATTTCTGTTTCTTTTTTTCTCATTTGTTTACTTTAATAATAATTTAATTTATCAATTATTAATTAATTAATTAATATTTTTTAATATTCTTTATAAATAAGTTTTTGTTTGTTAGCAATATACCTGTATTATTTATATATTCTTCTGTAAGCAAGCTAAGTCTAAGTTTTTGTGGTTTGTTGTTTAGAAATATTATTAGTTTCTTTATAAAATTTTGTGTAAGTGTTCATTGTGTGTGTGTGTAAAAATTAAGAAAAAATAAATAATTACTGTGTATGTGTGTGTGTATAATATTATTATAGTATAAGCGAGAAACTTAATGGAATTCTAAGACAAAATACTGTTTTAGTAATTATTTTATAAGAAAAACATAGGTTTTTTTAACAAAAATGAAATGTTTTTTTGTTTTTGAGGATAAGATTAAAATTAAAAAAATTAAAGTTACTAAAAAGTTGGTTAAGAATTCTTTGTTTTTTGTTTGGTTTGATTTGTTTAAATTTAACAAAACTTTGTTTTCATAACAGTGTCGTCAAGTGTTAAAAGTTGTAGATTGTTTATTTAGTTAAGAATAGGACAAAATGATATAGTTTTCTTGTGTTTGAAGGTAGGGCGGGGTCCAAAAACCTAGTTGCAGGTTCTGTTATTCTTTTCTTTTCTTATTTTGTTTTTAGGTTAAAAAATGATTTTAAGGGGGGCTAGGGGCTTTGTGTTTAATTGCTATAATTTATAAATAATATATGTATATATATTTGTTTTGTTCTATTTAATATTATTTTTTCTCTTGTTATTAGTAATAATATTTTGGTTTTTGTTCACCTACTGCCTAGTATATTATGTATATATATATATATATGTATATATATTTGGTTTTTGGTTTTCAATATTTTTCTTGGTTTTTTGACTTAATCTTTAATTAAATTCGAAATTTTTTGTTAATATTTATTTATGTTTATCTTCTTCCTCTTTCTTGTCCTTATCATCATGTTTGGTTTTTAGTTGGTTGTTGCTGTTTTTTTTCTTTCTTTTGTTTGTTTAAATCAATTTATCCTTGGTTGTAGTGTTTTATAAATTACTAAGCTAAAATGCTAAAAAGTTTTACTCCTCTGCAGCTTAATAACGGCTCATTAATCATTTCTAATTTTCATTTATTTTATTTTGTTTAAATTTACTTGTGTTTTTGTAGGATTTCTCAGCTGCTTTATCTCAATATTTAGTTATCTGTGTTTTTAGGTTTAAATCAACAATTTCTTTTCTGGTTTTACTTTATGTTTGTTTTTCTTTCATTATAATCATCAGTTGTTTTGTTGGTTGGTTTTGATAAGTTTTCTGGTATTTCTTTTAAATAATTTTGTAAAATTATTTTTTTTTGCAATTTTCTACTTGTATTTTTGTCAATATTATATCATTTCTTATAAATTCCCATTATAATGTTTTTGTTTTTTGGTTTGTATAAAAATTATTTTTTTTAAATATTTTTTTGTTTGAAAACCCAGATCGTTTTTGGTCACTTGCCAGTCATTTATTTTTCCTTTAATATATATATCTTTATTTGTTTTAAATAAAAATTATTTTTTTGTGACTTTTTTTATTTTTTTATAATTTTTTTCTGATTTTCTTTTCTCCAATTTTTTTTTGCTGATCTCTAACAAAACTAGTTTGGTAATATTTATATATATGTATATATATATATTTGGTTGGTTGGTTGTTTTCTTCTTATTTGGGATGTTGTTTGCATCATCTTGTTTAGCTCCTGCTTCCTCTTCGTGATGTTCTTGTTGTTGTTGTTCAGATTTTTGTTTAATATATATATAATATATATATTCTTTTACGATACTTTGGCAAAAAATTGTTGTTGTTTTTTTTAAGTTATAAGTTCAGTGTTTTGTTTATGATTTTCGGTTTGCTGTTCGGTTGTTTAAAGGTGTATAATCGGAATAAATATAAGTTTTTTTTTGAATATGTTTTTTGCATTTTTTTAAGTTTTTTAGATTACAGAGTGTAAAATACTTTTGTTTATTTTCTTTAGTTGGATTATAACTGCGTGTGTATGGGTGTTTGAAATAATGACAGGATTTGCAATGCTGGATTCATGTCTGAAAAGGAAATGTAAAAAATTATTAGTAAGAGATATAATATAAAGGAATAAATACACAGTCCGACGGAAAATTTAAATCAAGACCCATATGGGAAATTTAATATAATCATAGATAGATTTTCCCATATTATTTCTAAATACATATTAATATTCCTTGTTTCGAACTGAAAAGACTGAATAAATGAAATGAAAAAGCTATAAGACCTAAAAAATTAATTGTTGATTTTTCTTTTAGAAAATTTCAGATTTTCCATTTTAATAAGGTCGTGTATACCCTTCCTAATGTTCGGACTTTGCCAATTATAGAGTGCAAAGCATATTATATTTACAATGCCCTAATTGCCCTATAATTTATTGATTCTTAGCTAATTCGATTAATGGAAAATGTAAAACATGTATAATAATTTCTTTCCCTTCTTTTGCGAGCCACACAAAGACGATATGGGTATCAAATAAAAGAGAAGAATATCTGCTAAAAATACTTTAAATTTTATTAATCTATCTGTATTAGTTTAGCATTAACAAACACCCCCTTAAAAAGTAAAACAAAAATAAACTGTATAGACTAAGGGCGAAGCTTCAAATGGTTGTTAATCTAATCTAATAGCTTTTTGACATTTAAAGTATTTTTAACAGATATTCTTCTCTTTCGTTTGATGCTCATATCGCTTTTGGACACTTCGCAAAAGTACGAAAATATTTTTTATATTATTTATATCATTTGGAAATTAAAAGGCCTGTAAACAGGAGAAAGGACCACAAAATGAAAAACTGAGAACACAGTTCAGGTCCAAAAATTACAGTCGCACTTTATAATTATAGAACACACACCAGCTGGTATTTTGCTAATAGAAGGAGTGGTTATTTTATATGTTATTAAAATTATTTGATGGATGAAATAAAAATCATAAATTATAATCTTATAATCTGTAAAGCAACATTTTGAAAGAGTAGACAAATAGACCTATAGAGAGAGGGGCTAAAGAATAATTTGTTAAGCTTCTTCCGGAATACATATTTTTATATAAAGAGTGATTTTTTTGAGGTTAGGATTTTCATGCATTAGTATTTGACAGATCACGTGGGATTTCAGACATGGTGTCAAAGAGAAAGATGCTCAGTATGCTTTGACATTTCATCATGAATCGTCTTACAAACGAACAACGCTTGCAAATTATTGAATTTTATTATCAAAATGCGTGCTCTGTTAAGAAAGTTCATTGCGCGCTTCCATTTTATGGTCAGTTTAATCGACCCACTGAAGCGGCTATTCGGGCTATTGTGACTAAATTTCGCACCAAATTTACATTGTTGGACATTAAACCACCAACACGCTTACGTAGAGTGCGAACTGAAGAAAATATCGCAGCTGTATCGGCCAGTGTTAATGATGACCACCAATTTTCGATTCGTCGCCGTTCGCACCAATTGGGTCTCTGTTACTCAAAAACGTGGAAATGCCAAAATTGGACTAAGCGGATGGACCACCTAAGACGCAGCCGCGGTCAACATTTAAATGAAATTATCTTCAAAAAGTAAATGTCATGGACCAATCTAACGTTTCAAATAAAGAACCGATGAGATTTTGCAAATTTTATGCGTTTTTTTTAAAAAAAAAGTTATCAAGCTCTTAAAAAATCACCCTTTATATTGAAAACGAAAAAATTAAAATTGTAATCATTTCAATTATCTCTATATAAACTTTCACGTTGGCCGCCAATTATTGAAGTATATTAAAAATGGATAAAGAAAAGACAATCGGTTGTGAATACATATTTTTATATGTATATTGAAAACGAAAAAATTAAAATTGTAATCATTTCATTTATCTCTATATAAACTTTCACGTTGGGCGCCAATTATGAAAGTATATTAAAAAATCGATAAAGAAAAGGCAATAGGTTGTGAATCGGTGATTTTTAGTACTTTTTTCAGATTATAATGAATTTTAATGAGTGCCTAAAATGAAAAGTCAATCTAATCTAAAATCCAATTGCTCTTCGTTAATCAATACATAAAGCCCCACGTTGGTCGCCAATTATGAATGTACTTTGAAAACATTTTTAACAAATAGACAAACTAATTAGAAAATGGTTGAAGGCCTATTGCCTTCTTTCAGATTATAATTGATTTTAAATTATTTAAAAAGTTATTTTAATATTTGAATTATTTAAAGTATTCCATCGGACCATTAGTTAGCCTCATCTAAATTGTTAGCCTTGGCCGATTATTCAGGGCAATGGAAATTACATGGCATGTTGTATATTTCTTAATATTATTGTGGATATTGCAGTCTGGAGTGTAGCAGATATAGACTGTCTTGTTATTAAGCTAAAGATCCAAACATAAATTCCATCTGTGTAATAACTTAAATTGACATTTCTCGTCGCAAGGATCTTTATCTTAGGTGCGTTTGGCGTTTTCAAACTCTTATCTTTATAATAATAAAACACCGCCTGAGGTTTGCTGTATATCATCAATGATAAGTCTACATACCAATTTCCATATTTGTTTTTATTTAATAAATATTTCAATAAGAAATTAGCGCCCAACGTGAGGGCGCTAGTTCGCAGCTTGTTTCTTAGGTACTGCAAGTGACTTCGTTCCTGGTTTTGGACGCCATTGGAAAATTCTTAATATTTTAAAATGCAAAAAATTGAGAAATATTTTAATAGCATTTGGCGCCCAACGAACAAAACATTCGATTTTGATATGCCCGAGTTATCACTTCAATGAGGCATATTCTTGTTTCTTAGGTACCCCAATTGAATTCGTTCATCTTGATATAAGAAGCCATTGGGATTTAATGATATTTTAATGATTAAGAAATATATTTAATAACATTAGGTAGAAGAATTGGCACTCAACGTGTGGTGACATAAAATTCCTATCTTTTTTAATTTAAATAAAATTAGCCGGAGCTTACTAACCCTAGAGACCGATTTTGATATGGCTGAGACCCCAAAAAACGTCTTTAGCTGAATTATCAGTTAAATTGACAATATTCTGATTTCTTAGGTACTCCAAGTGACTTTGGACACCATTGGAATTTTTTTTATATTTTTAATAAAATTAAGGAGAAAAATTGGCGCCCCACGTGTGGTGTCATAAAAGTTGATAAATTTCAACTAAGAGCAAAACAGCAAAGAACTGATTTTGATATGGTTGAACCCCGGAAACGTGTTCTTTGGGGCTGAGTTATCAGTTCAATGGCAATGCCTTATTTCTTAGGTGATTTCGAACATCTCGAAAGTCATTGGGCGTCATGGGATTTTCTGTATATTTTAATATACAAATGATTAAGAAGTATTTTTAATATCATTAGCGGAAAAATGGCGCCCAACGTGTGATGTCAATTCTATGAGCCATATTTTTGAGTGACACTTTAGACCATTGGGATTTTTTTTATATTTTCATAGGAAATTGTTTGGGAAATTTAAAATTAGGGAAAAATTGGCGCCCAACGTGTGATGTTATAACAATTCATATGCTTCATAATTGAAACAGAAACAGTTAATATTAATTTGGAGCAAAACTTAACTGGTGTTTTACTAACTGGAAGAGGTCGACAATGATATATTTAGCCGAGTTATTCGTTCAATTGAATTGAAGATATTCTTAGTTCTTGATAGTTTCTGACGTTTAGACGCCATTTGCTTTATATTTAATTCGCGGAGGCCTCAGATCTGTTATTTTCAAAACTTAACTGAAGTATTACTGCCTCAAATAGATAATCGACAATGATATATTTAGTCGAGTTATCCGTTCAATTGAATTTGAAGTATTTCTAGTACTTGATAGCTCCTGGCGTTGGTCGCTATTTTCTTTATATTTTAATCAGAGAAGCCTCAAATCTGTTAGTTTTAAAACTTAGCTGAAGTTTTTTAAACTGAAATAGGTCTATAATGATGTGTTTAGTTATCAGCTCAATTGAATTGGAAATATATTCTATATTCTATTCTTAGTTCTTGGCAGATTCTCACGTTGAACGCCATTTTCTTTATATTTTAATCATGGTTTTAATCATAAAGTTTTACAAACTGGAATTGGTAGATATTGATATGTTTAGCTGTAAATATTCTTAGCTCTTGATAGTTCCTGACGTTGGACGCCATTTTCTTTATATTTTAATCAGGGTGGATTTTGTGAACTAGTGAAATCTGTTATTTTCAAAACTTAGCTGAAGTTTTACTAACTGCAATACGTCGACATGATATATTTAGCTGGGTTATCCATTCAATTGAACTGAAAATATTCTTAGTTCTTGATAGTACCTTACGATGGACACCATTTTCTTTATATTTTAATCAGGGAGACCCTTGGTGACTAGTCAATTTGCTATTTTCGGATGTGTCATCTTCAATAATGTTTGTATATGTAAAATTAAATTATTTCCATGTGAAAACATGTCAATACTTTTAAATCGTCTTATCATTTAAATTGTTTTATTATTTCCATTTTACTTACCTATTTTTATTTTAAATTTATTGTTGATGCCGTGTTTGGTAATTAAGGAAAATTATGTGTTCCGATGATAACTTCCCCATTTCAGTTTTTTTCGCTTTTTCTAATTTTTTTTTTTGATTTTTTTAAATATTTTTTTTTTGCGTTTGTCTCAACTACTAATGCTGCCAGGGAAGCAAAATATTGTGTTGTTGCAGATGATGATAAGGTTGATGCTGATGCGGTTGTTGTTGTTGTTGTGGCGGCGGCTGCTGATGATGATGTTGTTGTTGTTGTTGGAGAAGGCGGGGTTGTGGTGGTGGTGGTGGTTGTTGGGAAGGATTGGTGGTGTTGGTTGAGGAGGATAAAGAGGAGGAATCGATTTGCAAAACATAGAATTGCATAAATAATTTGGTGAAGGTTTGTAGATTTAAAGACGATTGAAAACAATTTAACATTTGAAGGAACTCCGATTGTTAATAGGGTCGACTGGCATCTTTTGGCCGTTTCAATTGTACCTTCAGTCTTTTCATGCCAATCTGAAAGCCATTCATGGCCTGAATGGCAGCTTGAGCGCTAGCAGGATTATCAAAGGAAACAAAGCCTAAACGAAAAAAATCAAAAGTTATTTTATGATCTGCTGCAGGGAAGTGACCGTTCGGAGTGTGAGAACTTACCAAAACATTTGCTTTGATTTGTAGCACGATCTATAAACACCTTCGAACTGATCACATTGCCGAACGGCAGGAACATTTGCATTAGCTCGGCATCGCCAAATTCTTGCGGCAAATGATAGATAAACAGATTGCATCCTTCGGGTCCAGAAATCGAGCAGCCTGGGAACATCAGAAAATCTTTTTAGGGCCACATGGACAAAAAAAGAAAGAAAAGAAGAAAAAAGAAAAGAAAAAAACACAATTCGTTTTTCATATAATCGAATAATGAGCAAACTTAAAATTATGATTATGAGCGTTGTTCGAAATTTCTGTTCGATATTGGTTCGATATTCGAAGAGTGGGTGGGGGGAGATTCACGAAAATGAAAACAGTTTGCCGAGCAAGAGAGGGTAAGAAGGGGTAAGAGTTAAAGAACTGATAAAAGAAAACTAAGAAAATAGAAATTTAAGAAAAACGGAAAATTTGTAAATTTTGCTCTTAAGAAAAACGTTGTTTTTGTGTTCTACACAAACTACAATTAATTGGAGAACCAAAAAAAAAAAATACAAACATGCACAATGCTGAGAGAAAAAAGAAGAAAAAACAAATACCTTTCTAACATAAATAGCAGATAAAATAATATTTTAAATTTATACACATTTGCCATTTTGAAAAAAAGGCCAGCCATCCATCCATGAAAGTTTTATAACTATTTTTACACTTAAACAAAACACACGCACACTCACAAATCCATACTTACATACAGGAAACAGAGGAAAAAATGAATCGACATAAATTGTAGCATACATTTGGGCTCAAGGGCTAAATGCCATATAATACTTAACCGTTCGCTGTATAACAGTTAGGGCAGTGCATTTCCCATTATTGACGTTTAATACAGCCCAGCCAGCATGGCACGTTAACAAATGACAGAAAAAACGCCAATATTTGCAATTTAACAACAAATAGGGGAAAGTTTTTTTATTCGTTTCATTCTATAAACATATTTGTTAATAGCATTTGGTAATTTCGATATTTGTGTGAGTTGAATGTGTATGTTATGGGAGCCCATAAAAAAGTCACGCAGCATTAAGCATCCAGAACGCTCAGAAAAAAAACTCACATAAAAAGCAAATAGGATAATTTATTTTTCTTTTTGTTATAATACATTTAATTGATGCTGTTCGAGTGCACACACACACCCATTTTGCATTTTGAATTTGGATGGGAAGTAGTCCACAGAAAATTACCGTAAAATGTTCGAAGCCAAGCAAATGGCTATTAAAACATAGGTTTTTATTTCCATTTTTTCAGTAAACAACAAATGTAATTTTTAATGTCCACAAAACGACCAACATTATTGTGAAATGCATGTATACAAATAATACTAAATAAATAGTAATATTTTTTTTTGCTCATATACCAAAGTATTATTTATAGGGGAGTCGTATTTTTTTTAACGTCATCTGCAGGAAATTGAAAAATGCTCTTAATGCTCGGCTTTTTGTCGTCTGCTTTAAATTAGCTATGTATGTATTTATTAGCGGTTTCATATTTATATGGCATTTTTTATGCACCAGCCATAACTGCTTGTATATTTATATATGTATTATTATATATATTTGTTTATTTTTAATTTTTATGGAATTAAGAAAAAGGTTCGGAATTTTTGTTGTTAATAAACTGATTTTTCCTTAACAGAAAATTTAATATCACTTTTAATGTGACTTCTTACAAAAGAAATCTAAAGAATTTTTTGTGAGCACAAACATATCATTAAAACGTATTTCTTGGAATGACCTTTCAGAGTATATGACTGAATCTTTAATATTGCAATTTATGCCTCTCAATTGAAATTGATACTACCCTAATGACACTCAGAGAAGACTGTAGTAAATTTGAAAACGAAACGAAAATTTGTTAAAAATAAACCATAAAAAGTTGTGATTGAAAAAAAAAACACAATAAGAACAACATCCTTTAAAAAAGTGGCTGTCTGTCGATTGGCATTTAGTAGGGAATTTTTAGAAATTTTTATTTTATTTTTCTAATTTTCACAAAAACAATTTTAATCTTCAAACTGCTAGTTTTGTAATTAATAAGATTTTATTCTTGTTGTGCTGGTAATTCCTAATAAATAAATAAATTAAATGAAATATATTTATTTTTGTTGTTCATAAAATAAAAATTGGATGTATTTTTTCATTTTGTTTTTAGTTAAATTGCAATGTGTCTGGGACCTAAATTTTTTTCGATGCATATTGATTCATGAAATCAACAAAAAATTGTTTTTGCATAATTTTTTTTTTCTAAAAAATTCAATTCTCATCAGATATATGTGTAAAATTTGTACTGTCATTTTGGAAATATCACTCCGATATCAGAATTAAAGATAATTATAATGTCAACAAATAGTGCAATTTTCACTTGTGTCTACAAACAGTGGTTTAGGAACAACCTCCCAAAAATTGTAAAAAAATTGTTTTTTTTTTTCGAAAAAAAAATCTTTTCGTTACTGTTACGAAAAAACTCATAAAAAACTAGAAAAAAATAGGAGAAAATTATTTCGTTCTATTTTATTCATAGCTAACATTCTAAGGCAGAAAATAATGTCAGCATGTAAAAGATCTATTTAAAATTTTTGGCTCTTTGCAGGCGCAAAAGATTATTTTATACAAATTATAATTTTTTATATTTTTGGATAAATAGCGCGCAACCCGGCTTAACAAATTAAATAACATTATATTTTGTCTGATTTGATAATAGCTTGCATTTTAAAGAAACAAAAAACAAAGAACTAAGGCGAAGAAAATCTATGTATAAATTTAGAAGTTACGGCACTTATTGTAGAAGCAAGGGAATGCCAACAAATCATGTTTATCAAGTTTTTGCTTAAATTAATTTAAGGACCATAACATTTACATTTATCTATCGATTTTCTTCAATAGGCCTCGTTTTCTTCGTTACGATGCCAGATATTAGAAAATATTAAATATAGATGCAAAATGGTCCTTAGCCAGGACAATGTCCCAGTTCAAATCAAATATTGATTACAGACCAAAAAAATACAAACGAAAAAACTAAAACAAATTAGCGTTGGCACGGCAGAAGTATTGCTGGGTAAATATACCTGCATATACACATACTTACATATGCAACTCAATGAGATGCTTGTAAGATGGCATGTGTGCTTTATTACTTGGTGCGATTTTTTTAATCGCAAATTCGGCAAGTGGGTTGTGCTTCTCGTTCGTTTGTGAGAATCATCTCCTTATAGAGGCCGGGTTTGATGTTGAAAAGTCGCTGCGAAGACACTTGAAAAGACTTTTGACATGGTCGAAATCATGATCGTGGTAGTCCGCAGCCAAGTAATAAATGTCACCATGCCATTTGTAAATAAATTTGCATTGTCTTAACTATAGATGCAAAATGGTCTTGGTCCAGGACAATATCCCAGTTGAAATCAAATTCAAAAATAAAATTATTTGATTTCTCTTTGTAATGGGCTTTTTGTGGCAGAAAAATGTTATTTAAACAAAAATTAATTTTTTTAAATTCTCTTATGTCTATAAGAGGGACATAACTTCTATATTTATATATATATATATATATATACATCATTTTGTACATTAGAAACCCAAATAATAAAACAATAATTTTAATGTGTTTTTAGTGCCAGCAACTGGAAGCACGACTATCATCTGTATATCTTTGCGGGAATGAAATTAAAAATCGAAGTTATTGGGCAAATCTTGTTTCGGCCCTATGCTCCTGGAATGCGTAAACGGAACAATTTTTTTAGGATATCTTCGACGAAAATTGGAATTTTAGTAAAATAAATTAATCCATAAGAGATTTACTAAAAATCGTAATTGTTTGTTTTATTCATCATAAATAATATAGGGTCCGCCATCAAACGTGTTGAAAAAAACGTTTGATGGACTATTATTTGTGGGGTGCCCGAGGCAACCATTTGAATGAAATTAGATTCCATTATTAACCGGAAGGATTGTACTTTCAGTAGTTTTTATAGCATTTTCAAAAAAAAGTTATTTGTTGAAATATGTGGTTTCTAGAGCGGTAAAAGTAAATCATAGGAGACATTGGTATGGGAGCTATATAAAGGGTCCTCCATCTAACGTTTTTTTTCAACTATTCAACAGTTGGACTATAATGTGTGGGGTGCCCGAGGCAGCCATTTAAAATTATTTTCCATTATTAACCGGAAGGATTGTACTTTCAAATAAAAAAAGAAATTTGAGAAAATATTCAGTAGTTTTTTTATAGCATTTTCAAAAAAAAAGTTATTTGGCGGACCCTACGTAATGAGTTAAAATAACAGTTGAATTAATTAATATTTATTTACAAACTGTATTTTAGAATTTTCAAAAATTATTTTAATTGCAAATAAGAACATACTTATTATACGAGAAACAATTAATTTTGCGGGCTCGCTTAAGGTTTTATTGGAATAAGAAATAGAAAAAATTCTATCATATGGAATTTTAAAAATTAATAGTTTCCTCTAGCTCTTATTTTTAAACAGAAACATTTTTTGAAAATTCAAAGCCCTGACAATTTATAAAACAAACACTGCTAAGTGGGAAATCCGCTAGTTTGTAAACAAAACAAGCCATATATTAATTTTGGATCTTTACAAGCTCAATATCAGTTAATTTTAATTGATTTCATTTGATTAATTTTTTCTGTGTGGAATGAAAATGAAATATTTTGAATACTAAAGACGAAAGCATTGTAAAAGTCATTTAGGAAAAATTTAAAAGCAATAATTTCACATTCTAATCTAACTTTAGAAAAATTTCGTAAATCTTATCAAAATCTGATGTCTTCACTTAATAGTGAAGAATAATATAAAAATTTAGACGTTGATTTTAATCATACAGAAAAAAATCAATTAAGAAATAATTAATTATTTGAGCATTTTTCCAACCTTAATTTTATCCTGCATTTACAACCAAGATGCTCCCTCATAATGTGTTAGAATTTTTTTCTTTAAATATTGTCTAAAAACATTTTTTCCTGTTAAATGATAATTGAGAGAAAACTTTCAGTTAATTTAATTTTGGATATCGAATTTGCCTATTAATGTTATGTTAGCATCTGTGGAACAAGTATTTCAATATCGAAATCGAAAGATTTTATTCAAAGATCATTCAGTCGCTAGACTGTTACTATTGCTCGATATCGCGACGTTACGATATAAATGTGGACGAAGAAAGGTTTCAACCAAACCAGCCTAGGTTGTTCACTCTGGCAACCTGTGGGATCAGTCATTCAACGTTTTTTGGGATATTTCTAAGACCTATTAATTCCGAACCTTTTTTCCTTCAACAAACTACTCTACATTTTTTTCTGGCTAGGTAATTTAACTAATTATATGTATTAAATATATTGTGAATGAAAAAAATCATAAATAACTAAATAACATTCAATAGATACATATATAGAGCAAAACATGGTCTACAAATTCATAACTATTTTTGATCGAAACACAGAAGTTGATAGATAAATGATATTTTTTGTACTTTTGTTACGTAAAAGTTTTGGAGTTCTTACCTTCACGTGGAGCGGGTGCAACCGCCGCAATTGGTGGTGGTAAAGCTTGTGGAATATGTCCATAAACGGCGGGAAAGGCTGCATTATAAATAATTTTGTTTGGTTTTACACAAAAATCGAAACATTTAAAAGACAACACAACAATTAAATAATAATAATAATAATAGTGATATATATATATAAATATGTATAGATATTCATAATAGGTTTAGTAAATATCTGCTTTTTAAGTTGATATATATTTATAGATATTTATATATAAATATATATGTATGTATAGTTTAAATTAATACAATATTTATATTAATATATCGAACGAATCAAAAAACATAATATATAAATATAAGTAAACAACAAATTACGTAGAAAACGAAATTAAAAACAGAAAAAACAGTGTAACAGCGAATAAGGCAAAAAACCAAAATCGATAACAATTTTTTCAATTTTAATCAACGCAATGACAGTCAACCCACATCACTAGGGATGCATTGGCAGTGTAATTTCATTTATCATAAATAATATTTGCCTGAGTTGTTTGTTTTATTATTTTTATTATTTTAAATGGAAATTTAATTAAAACATTTATGGATAGTGTTTGTTTATTTTTTTCGTGTGTGCCTATTTTGATTTGTTTATTTTTTTGTAGATTTTTAATTTACGAAAAAAAAGATGGAAAATGTAATGTAAGCAAATATGTAATATTTATCTATTATTTTTCGATTAAATAAAATCACATTAAATGCTGCTGCAGGAGAGGAAAGAGGAGGAGGAGAGAGAGAGAAGATCATATATTGAAGTTTTACCTACAATCCTGGCAATGTATCATTTAGAAAACGGAAAGAGGAAAAATATTGTTTTTAAGGCATAGTTTTTAGAACAGTCAGTCATCACTTATAAATCGAGTTTCCGTTTAAAATTTCAAATTATAAGAAAATAAATATGTATGTGGCATTTGAGTCATTTGATTGGAAATAAATGCTCTTATCAAAAGGAAACGAAAATGGAAATGGAATGGACAAATGTTTTTTTTTAAGAAATGAACATCGTTCACACTGTGTTCCATTGGGAAAGAATTAGTATTAGCTATAGAACCAGTAATTTTGCCTCTTTGGAAATTTTCGAACTGTAATTGAACTCTCAAATCTAACGAAGAAACTAACAACGGACAAATTCAGAACACACAAATATTGTAGAAAAAAGGAAAGAACACACAAATATTGTAGAAGCGAAAGGGCTTCTTTCCTCCTTGAGTGACAGCTAATAAATTATTAGCCATGAACAGGAAATAATATATTTCATACATCACTAATTTTTTCTTGGTGGCAAAAAATGTTCATGTTCTGAAAATAACAATTTCAAATCATTTTCTGTGATTTTAACCAACATAAGACAACAAAGCCCACCAATCTCAAATGTCACAAGACATGCAGGCGCTATGTCAACTGTCAGGATTGACAAGGAAGTAAGGCAGAAAGAACCTATTTAATGCTTTATTGATTTTGACTGATTTTAAAATAGAAAACAGGAATTATTAGGGCTAGGACTGTTGACAATTTGTCAACTGTCACTGGATATGATTGACATACAATTATAAAAAGTATCCTTAGTACTATTAAGCCTTCCTGCCCTAACTCTTAGACAACGATTTGGCTTTTCAATTGCTATAAATGTCAAATGTCAGGAAAAATCAGCTTGCCACTTTAACAGCCACGATAGAAAGATCAATACTAATTTTTAACACAGATAACGACAAATGGTTTTAATGCTATTCGGGCATTTAATGCATTTCAAACATTTGAAAATTAAATTTACATTTATTCACTATTTTGGTGAGTTTATTTACAGTCTTATCATACATTTTAAATTTAAAATGCGACATTGTCCTAGTTCAAGACCTTTTTGCATTTATAATTTATAGAATACAAATTTAGTTACAAATGGAATGATGTCTACCTTTATCATGATGGACCGCCTTTAGAAAGCTTCACAGTGATTTTTCGACAATTTAATAATTTCCCCAAACGTATGAGAATCGCAACCATCTCTTCTGGAATATCAGCCAAAAACAATCACACCAAGTAATAAAATTTGAGTAAAGATCTAAATAACACAATCGACAAAATGAGAATATTTATTTTTGTAGTACTATTCAGCGGTTGGATTACCCTGGAAATTGGTTATTGAAATCTATCACTTTCCACGAAAGATTTGGGGCAACGTGTAGTACGTTTAAGAAAAATCGTTATATTTGAACTGAATGATATAGGATGGGCAATATAAAATTTTATATTTGAACTACCTATTACTTTGACTTTGAAAGGTAGAATAACATTCATTTTTATTTTCAGGTTTATATTTGACATTTACAAAATGGGGCTCTATACGCACGAACAAAATTGGAAATATTAACAACTTACTTCCAAAGTTGTGAGTCTTTAACGCAAACTGTAAGAAATTTACGTGGAAAATTTTAGTGTTTTCAGATGAAGCTCATTTTCATCTCGGTGGCTATGTCAATAAGCAAAATTGACGCATATGGTGTTCAGTTAACCCACACCTGACTATTGAGAACTAATGCATCCACTACGAGTCACTGTTTGGTGTGGACATTGGGCTGGCGGCATCATTGGGCCATGTACTGCCAAATTAGGTTGATCGGATGAGGTACTGCGGAGTTAGTCGTGATAGTCATTTGAATGATTTTCCAGATACACCTTACCAATAAGTCTAGAAATTTGAAAAATTATCAGTAATTATTATAACATTATAATAATTATTATAATTATTATTATAAATGACTTCAGCGGTTGGATTACCTTGGTAAGAGATGGGATTATAAACGTCTGAAACAGTAGGTCAAACAAAGATAATTTGCTTTTCAGATTTCCAATTCCTCATTCTAATTTCAAAGGATAACATTTTGCAAAAAATATTTTAAATATTTATTCGCATCATCTGATAACCGTATAAAGAGAAGAATATCAGTTAAAAATACTTTAAATTTCTTGCTTCCATCTGTATTAGTTTATCATTAACAATCAGTTTACCTCCCCTAGATTATTTAGTTTATTCATATTTTTTTTTCAGTGGGTAACTTGAAATGGTTGTTAATGCTAAACTAATATCAGTATTACGCCTGTATTTAAAGTATTTTTAGCACATATTCTCCTCTTTGATTTGACACTTATGCCGATACCATAGGATGTGCGTAAGTATTTAAAATATTTTTTTGAAAAATTATATCCTTGGAAACATGATGAAGAAATGAAAATCCAAAAACACCAATTTACTTAATTTTGCCTATAGTTTCAGACATATATCATCCGGTTCAATAGCGACTTTAAGTCAATAATTTTTTTCATATCCTTCAAAAGAGGAATATCTTATTTGATATTTTGGATTACAGTAAATCGAATCAAAACCTTTTTAAGGTAGCAGAAATAAATAACATTTCCACCAATTTGTTTTAGTTTTTCGTTTGTATTTTTAAAACTAAATGGATATATGGTCCCAATATGTATTTTGCATGGGAGTAGTTGTCCCAAAACACATTTATCACTATTATCCTTGGTCGTTCCTTATGCGAAGAATCAGACTCTGATTTCGATTTTGAGAATTCTGGATGGAGTCCCTTTTACATCGAATCTTCCTCAGAAATAGACAGATAATCTAAATCAGGAACAATTTTTGGAAACTAAATCTCGCTCCAAATTATTTAATAGAGTTTGTAGATTTATCCAGATTTAGATTTATTTAGATTAATCATCTCTAATGCCCTGTTAAACATTTACAGTTAATTCTCTTTGAACAAGACATGAGAGTGATTTACACTCTCGCCAAATCTGCACTCCCCGACCTTGTGGAAGAATTAATCTTCAGTTTAACTAGGGAGTAAATTTTAATTAAACTGGTTTCAAATATCGACTCTGGTTTTCCAGAAAAGCATTTATTTTGAAGTTTTTGTGCAATTTTTTTAGGATTATTTCTATAAAAATTATTTGAGTTTAAGGTAATTTACAGCATCACATCACTCAGATCTGTAAGTTGTTGATGACGAAGACAACATTTCGTAATGTTAACCGAAAGTTTGACAAATTTTCTAATAAAAAGAAAAACATATCTATTAACATTTTTGATAATTCGATAATAGTGTTGTTAATTACATTTCTATTCAGAAATATATTTTTTAAATTGAGCGAAATCTGTCCTTAGAGAGAAAGTTTCGCTCACAAGGTGTCATAGCAAGATAGAACCAATCAACACCTTCATTTTAGGAACGAGTTTATATTCATATGGTCATTCAATTTGCATCAGCTTGAAATATTCATCTATAAAGTAACTTCAGATCTTGCTAACATCTTAAGGCATCTCACACTGCTCCGTTTCATGGACAAAAATCTGAAAAATCTGCTTCGAATTTATTTTTTTGTTTTGATATCGTTTTAAAGGCAATAGTCCAACAGAGAAAAAATCGCAAAGATTTGTTCATAAAAACAGTTTTTTGGCTCCAGAGAGTGAGAATTTTGTTGTTTCGTTCGTGAGTAGTTGAAGGGAAATATTTTTCCAAAATACAGTTTTAGATGGAAGTGAATACTCTTATACTTTCTGTATAGCTGAGGGGTGGTACGAATTTTGTATTTTTTTCTAAATCATAAAAATATTATTTTTAATTAATTTTTATATATTTCAATTTTAAAGAAAAAATTCCAGATTTTTGATGGTGTAGACAAATTCACAATTTTTTAGCTGGAATTGAAAATTCTTATATTTTCTGTATAGCTGAGGAGTGGTACGAATTTTGATTTGTTCTATATCTTAAAAATATTATTTTTAATTTATTTTTATATATTTAAGGGATTTAAGGGAAAAAACGCATTGTTTGATGGTGAAGAAGAATTCACAATATTCGGTGATTTTTTATTTATCATAATTTTTTATGTTTCAACTTTGATCTATTAGAATAAAGAAAAATTTTAATTTTTACAAAGTGTTTGAAATTAAAATTTTTAATTGTTATTCAAATATGAATCACTTTTTGCTAATTTTGTCTCTGTTTATTTAAAGGTTTTTTAGTTATTTCCTACTAAAAATACTTCCTAATATTGATGATTTTCGACGACTTCATTCAGGGAAGAAATATTTTGTAAAACATCATTAAACCATTCAAAAGTATATTACAGGTGGTAAAAGTAGCCACTATTATTGCTGTGGTTTATTTATTTCGAATATTTAAAACATGGGTGGATACATCATATCGTTAATAATCACAAGAAAGTAGATATAACTCAAACAAATATATATTTTTTAGAGAAAATGGCAAAGAAAAATAACATATATTGTTTTATAAATTTTACTTAAATTTATTTTTTTTTCTGCTGATTGTTTCTATTGTTGATGTTTTGTTATCGATTTATACCCGTTGGTTTTAATAAATCTTCGGGGTTTTGGTTTTGTTGCTTTAGCTTTTGTTTTGTTGCTAACAATTAATATTTTTGGCATGACACAACAATTATAATAAGTTAAACAGAAAAAATTGTATAATACCAAATTAATAAAATCGAACATAAATTTTGATCGAAAAAAAAATATTTAAATATATTTATATATATATTTATACGAAAATGGTTAGTTAGTGTGGGTGAATGAATATACGATCTTGTTATCGAAATACAACTTGGCTTTTTAATTCACACTGAGTTTTAACAAAATATGTATAACGTCAAATACAAATATTATGAGTGATACAAAAAAATAAACAGAAGAAAACAAAATATACGACGTCAATAATAGAAATTGTAAATCATAACATAGAAATCATAGAGAAATTATGAAATTTTCTTTAAACTTAATGAATGAGGCATGAAGAGAGAAATTTGTTGTTTTTTTAACTTGAGACAATTAAGAAAATAAATAAATAAATGCCTAATGCATTTGTAGAAAAAAAAACGAAACGAAAGAAAAACAACAAAAATACAACTGTGTGCATTTTTGATTCAAAAAACGGGCTGAATTTCAAACATAATCTGCTTATGGACTTACCAACTCCAGGGAATGGTGGCATGCCAGTGGCAAAGGCATGTTGCAATGCTGCAGCTTCACCATTTTGCAGGCCTTGGGGTGGTATGGTTAAGTGTAAAGGTGCTGAAAGGTACAATTCTATTAATGAAAAGTTGAAATAAGTAGTATCGTGAAAAGATTCGACAATGTATTTGTTATGACATCAAATAAGTATTTTCTAAAAACAATAATCTGCACAGAAAATTATGCATCACGTCACACATTTGGAGAGAGAAAAAAAGATTCGATTTTATAAAAATAAGTGGCTTAAATTGGTTGTCCAAATTGAAAGGATGGGAATAAGTAAAATATATACTTAAATTAAAATAAAAAGAAGGGAAAAATTTTTGCTTTTTCAGCACAGCCTTCTTTTATGTGGATAGTGTCATTTAATCCACAATAAAATTTTAGTTTATTTCTTGTTAAGGTAATGTTTATTTTATTTACAGGATGGTGGTGTGAAAGCCATTATCCCAAGCATTTTTGGCTATTTTTCAATAGTCGATTAGAAAATTGTCGTTTTTAGTAGGGATAGTGCCACATCTCCAGAGTATAACTATTTCACATTTAAAAAGAAAGAGACAAAGGAAATAAAAAATCTTCTTCCTCAAGGGATTACCAACTGATCCATTGGAAAAATTAAATTAGGAGCATCTTTACTTTAAACAATTTTAACCTGTTAAAATAAATCAATTCCAGTATTTTTTAAAGATAATTGAGTTGGTGTATGATTTGCATATAAAGGGTGATTTTTTAAGAGCTTGATAACTTTTTTAAAAAAAAAAACGCATAAAATTTGCAAAATCTCATCGGTTCTTTGTTTGAAACGTTAGATTGGTCCATGACATTTACTTTTTGAAGATAATTTCATTTAAATGTTGACCGCGGCTGCGTCTTAGGTGGTCCATCCGCTTAGTCCAATTTTGGCATTTCCACGTTTTTGAGTAACAGAGACCCAATTGGTGCGAACGGCGACGAATCGAAAATTGGTGGTCATCATTAACACTGGTCGATACAGCTGCGATATTTTCTTCAGTTCGCACTCTACGTAAGCGTGTTGGTGGTTTAATGTCCAACAATGTAAATTTGGTGCGAAATTTAGTCACAATAGCCCGAATAGCCGCTTCAGTGGGTCGATTAAACTGACCATAAAATGGAAGCGCGCAATGAACTTTCTTAACAGAGCACGCATTTTGATAATAAAATTCAATAATTTGCAAGCGTTGTTCGTTTGTAAGACGATTCATGATGAAATGTCAAAGCATACTGAGCATCTTTCTCTTTGACACCATGTCTGAAATCCTACGTGATCTGTCAAATACTAATGCATGAAAATCCTAACCTCAAAAAAATCACTCTTTATAAGATTTATCAAAATCAGTTTCTCCATATATTAGGGTAGACTATCCTTAAATACCCATCGGGTGTAAAAACGGAATAATAAAATTATTTTTAAAAATGCATTGACATTTATATTTGTGTCGACTTGGAAACACACTTCTTTTTTCAAATAGTATTTTTTATTTTTTCGTGGTAAAATGAACAATTTTACACAGAAAAATATTAGAATTTTCACAGGTGAAACATTTTTATCACCAGGAGTTTTTCAATTCCACAAGGAACAGTTCATATATGTAGTTTAGTCGTGAAAGGACGTTTTGTTCGTATCAAGTAAACATTTCCAAGGGAACTGGTCCATTTATCCAAAGGAAAATAAATATTAATTCCATAATTGTAGTCTAACATTGATTGTAATTATTTTTTGGGTAACAATTTATCGATTGTTTCAATTCTTACATGTTACCCAAATGTATAAAAATATGGATTTTCTAATTGCAAAATATGGCTGAGTTTTAGATTTTAAGTTAAATTTGAACTCAAATTTAATTTGATCAAAAATGATATTTGTAAGCGGAAGGGAATTGAGTCTAAAATTAATTTTATTTTTTTACGTAATCTCTATTTTTCATTTTTACAGTTAATGTAGGAGAGCCTCAATTGGGGCCTAGGATTGTATAAAATATTGATTTTCTAAATGAAAAATAAAATAGATTTTAAACATAATTTTGAACATAAAAGAAATTTTCTCAAAAAATGAAATTTGTAAATGAAAAGGAATTGAGATTCGGACAAGTTTTAAGTTTTAGGTTTTAAAATTATTAATTTAAATTTTTCTATTGGTAGTTAGTTTTTCTCTCTCAAGAGCGACGTGATGCATCATTTTTTAGCTATTGCTACATATTCTATCAGAAAAACCCCACAACAATGGTCTACAAAGATTCCTTTGCCTGTAAAAAAGCCCATGTTTTGTGGCCTCATAATTTTCGAGAACTCAAAACTTCTTGAAAACTCCTACAAGAATTATCTAAATTTTATTTTGACTACAAAAAAGTGTAAGTAATTATACATATTTATATATACCAAATCGTAATCATAGAGAACTAAAAAATTCTTGATATTTTATATTATAAGTATAAAAAATTACTATTTTTTGATATTAACCCCCTATACCAGACTGTACAAAGACTGCGAATTAGTTTAGTTCTAAAGCTCCCCTTGACCATTTGAGAGACCAAACATTTTTGGTCGAAACTATCTTGGCTTTGTTTTGATATTCAAATAATAGTTACGTCCTAAAAATTTGGCGCTTAGGAACCCCCACTTTTTCTTCATTTTGCTGGGGAAATATAAATGTTTTTTTCAACTTATTCTCATTAAAAATCAAATACGTACTGGTTTAAAAATTGAGATTTAATATTATTCCAATATATTGCATACTTCTAGGAAGATGAAAACATCTAAATATGTTGCCTACTTTTCAGGGTTTTCTTATCCTTTGAAATCATTCAAATAGAAAACAACTTTATTTGCCTGACTTTCCTTGAAATACCTATTTCATATGTTAAGGTTACGGAAGTACAAATAAATGTGTACGTTTGTCGCCAGTAAATTATGGATTTATCATAATTGTAATTAAAACGAATTCCTTCTTATTCCTTCAATGAAAATATTAATATAAGTTCAAACTACTATTTTGTAAATAAAAGTTAGTGAACGCAAAGCAAATGCGAAAGTGCAAAAATGTTACTATTTTTATTTATTTATTTCATTATCATATTTAATAAAAACCTATTATAATAAGGGCGCTAAAAAAAAAGACTATCGGGCCGAAAATGGCACTATTAATCACTTTGGGTTTATGCAGTTTTTCTACGATTACTTTGTTATGTTTTTGGAATAGGAACTAAACAAAACTGTGTTTTTGATATAAGGTATAGTTTATCGTGTCAAAAGTTAATAAAAATCTGACATCAACTCCTAAAACCAAACCGGAAAAATAAGACCCAAGACTTGATTGATTATTTGCGTTTAAAGTAATGCCAAAACGGTAGTATTTTTGGGGTATACTTTTAGGTGTGAATAATGTTTAAAACTAAAAATCGAAGAATTGCAATTAAACCATACTATCTTTACATTTTGGAAATAATTGAGGGAATTCAATTATGCAGTGTTATTTATTTCTGCAGGAAAAGATTTAAATATTTCAACTCTATCTCAGTTTACTGCATACGTCTAGGAGGAACACCTAAATGTCTATATAGATTGCCTATCTTCCAGAGTCGTCTCTCCTATTCAAATTAACCACCAAATAGCTTTGTTTCAGATAAATACTTATTTCAAATGCAAAAAGAAAATATATATACTAAAAATACTTACGTCCTGGGTATGGTGTCTGTGGTGGCATACCATTTGTAAACACACCATCGGCGGCAGCAGCGGCGGCGGCGGCGGCAGCAGCACTGCCCGGCTGGCCGTTGGGCGTTTGAGCGCCCATTTGGAAATTGGGCATGGTCGGTGAGGGTAACGAGGGCTGGCCAGCACCATTAATGCCCGGAGGTATTTGAGTGGCCAAAGCAGTCATGGGATTTATGTATGAACCAGGGGCTGTGGCAGCGGCAGCCATTAAAGCAGCTTGTTGTTGCTGCAAATGAATCAAAAAGGAAACGTAAGTTAATAATATGTATGGGTAGACACAGGGAGGAAGTACTCGTTGTAAATAAAGAAATCTTATTAAAATAAAAATGTATTGAACAAAGATGCAGTTGAAATACGAATTAAAGGAGCCGGTCATGCACAAACTCAGAAAAATTAATTATAGTCTGTGGGTAAAATGAAAAAAGAAGGCTATGTCTGAAGGTGTGTGTGTGTGTGTTATGAACACAAATTGTATACTTTTTTATGGTTATTGGTGGCTGCTGTTGTCTTGGGTTTCCATTTTTTTTGGCGTAGGTAGAAAGTAATTAAAAATTGTGATGCAATTGTGGGGGCAGATATTTTTTTATTTATGTCCTTTGGTCTCTGTGCCCGGTTGTTATTGCTGTATCTTGTTTAAATTTTATATTATTTAAACGAATTATAATACAAAGTAAATGTATATTATACTGGCTGACGGTCCATATTACACTTTAACCAGATGATATACGTTTGAAACTGTAGGTGAAGTAAAGTTAGTTGGCATTTTTAGTTTTTCATTTCCTCATCTCTGCCCCTTCACAGAACTACAAAGTTCCAAAGGATAATATTTTTCAATAATTATTTTAAATACTTATTCGTACACTATGATATCGGTATAAGTGTCATATTAAAGAAGACAACATGAGCTAAAAATAATTTAAATTTCAAGCTTCTGTCTGCATTACAACCACTTCAAGTTTTGCCTCTTAGAAAGCAAGATATGAATAAACTAGAAAAATTAAGGGGGTAAACTTGAAATATTTGTTAATGCTGAACAACATGAAACATGAACAACATGAAACATGATATTTGAATTATTTTTAATATCTTTAATTATCTTTAATCTCACTCTAATACCGTTGCCATGGGCTGTAAATAAGTATTTAAAACAATTTTTGAAAAATTTTATCCTTTTAGAACTTTGTAGGCCAACAGGATGAGAAAATGTAAAATTATAAACCCCCAATTAACTCCATTTTGCCTATAGTTTCATAGGTGCATCATCCGGTTTAAGTGCAACGATTTTTTTAAAAATTGTCGTATGGTGTTAAAAAATTTGGATCCAGGGCTATTTTTTGTTAACAAAAGACCCTAAATCTAGGGAAAGGCCAGAGTATCTGATGAAAATTATAGCCGCATCATCCTCGTGTTTATAGCTTAATCTAGCTACTGGCCTATCAAGTATATGCATTTTCATTGTCATAATTTCCTGAACTCATTTTCATTCCTTGTTCAAGAAAATGTTAAAAATCAAACTCTGTGTTTGGAGAGATTGTGCTGAAATTTGTTTAAATCCCACGAAACTTTCAGATCGTTTATAAGTAGCAATACTTGCTATAGAACCACTGTCGCAGGTCCTGTATGGTCCGTTTCTGTAGATTTCCGCTGACTTGGTTTAACATTTATCCATGTAGTAATTATCTTCGGCTTACAGGTCCGTTCTGGATATTACTATGTACCTGTTTCAATGCTGGCATTTCGTTTCAACTTATTCTAATTAAAACAATTGCCAACTGATTTAAAAGTTAGGTTTAAAACTGTTCACATTTATTGCATACTTCTAGGTTGATAATAACATCTGTATGTGTTGCCTTTTTTCAGAGTTTTCTTATATTTTGAAATCCGTTATATAAAAAACAATTAAAAAATAAAAAATCTCTGAAATGTCTACTTTAACTGCTATTGATACTAAAGAACGAAAATACAATTAATTAATTGTAGATTAATTGTAATTTAAGACAGACTTCTTTTTGTAGCAAATGAAAATATAAATATGAGTTTAACTTCCATTTTCAATATGGTAGACCAACCCTTTCGCAATTGTCAACTGATTTAAAAGATAGCTTTAAAAATATACACATGCATTGTATACTTCTAGGATAATACTAACATCTAAATATGTTGCCTTCTTTTCAGAGTTTTCTTAAATTTATAAATCGTTTAAATAAAAAACAAAAAGAAATGTATACTTTTACTGCTACTGTTACTAAAATACAAATAAATGGATACTTTGGTCGCCATTTAATAGTAGATTAATTGAATTTAAGACAGATTTCTCTTTATATTCAATGAAAATATAAATATGAGTCTATCTCCTATTTTCTACATGGTTGACCCACCCTTTCGTTATTATACTAGCAGATTGTCAACTGATTGTAAAGTTGGGTTTAAAATTATTCACATTCATTGCATACTTCTAGGATGATACTAAGATCTAAATATGTTTCCTGTTTACAGAGTTGTATTTTATAGGGTGGGCCATGTAACATTCATAATTTGAACTACCCATTACTTTGACTTTGAAAGGTAGAATAACATTCATTTTTATTTTTAGTTTCAGGATTATGTTTGACATTTGCAAAATGGGACGCTACACGCTCGGACAAAATTGGGAGATATTAAAAATTTACTTCCAAAGTAGTGAGTCTTTAACGCAAACTGTAAGAAATTTACGTGGAAAATGTTCGTGTTTTCAGATGAAGCTCATTTTCATCTTGGTGGCTATGTCAATAAGCAAAATTGCGGCATATGGGGTTCAGAGAACCCACATGTGATTATTGAGGATTTAATACATCCACAACGAGTTACTGTTTAGTGTGGATTTTGGGCTGGCGGCATCATTGGGCCATATAGTGAAAAATTGGGCTGATTGGATGAGGTACTGCCGAGCCAGTCGTGGTATTGTGATACTGTGTTCCATTATTAAAAGACAAATTTCAACTTTTTCAATAAAAACATAAATTTTAAATGGCCCACAACACTATATTTTGAAATCATTTAAATAAAAAAATAAACAAAAATTCCTGAAATGCCTACTTTTATTAAAATACAAATAAATGAATATGTTGGGATTAATTACATTTTTTCTTTTTTGTTTCAATGAAAATATAAATTTAAGTTTATTCCCCATTTTCTAAATGAGTGGCCCGATTTATTGATTTTCATCTCGGTGGCTATATCAAAGGCAAAATTGCTGCATATGGGGTTCAGATAATCCACATGTGACTATTGAGGAGCCAATACATTCGCAACGAATCACTGTTTGATGGGTTTGGGCTGAAGGCATCATTGGGCAATGTAAAAATTGGGTTGATCAGATGAGCTACTGTATTATTAAATGACAAAATTCAACGTTTTCAATAAAACCAGAAAATTGCAATTTTCAATGGCCCACACTATATTTTGAAATCATTTATATAAAAAACAATTAAAAACCAAAAATCCCTGAAATGCCTATTTTTACTAAAGTACAAATAATTTAATACGTTGGGAGCTCTTTAATTGTAAATTAATTATAATTTTTCTTTTTATTTTCCATGAAAATATAAATTTGAGTTTATTCTCCATTTTCTAAATGGATGGCCCACCATTTCGTCCATGTACTAGTACGGTCCAAAAAATAAATTGTCTTTCATTCGTTGTTACTCTTGATGTTATTGGATAAGCCCACCCTTTCTCTGTCTGTTTCTCTGCGAATAAGGACTCATTAGGCCGGTTTAAAAAGAACTGTCTTTCGTTTTCTGTTACTGAATATGCCCGCCCTTTCTCTCCTCCTTGAATTCGTCCTTAGTGTCTGTATAATTCGTGTGTTTTTTCTTCTTCTTTTTTCATTATCTGCCACCGGTGTTGTTATTGTTTGGCGTTTTATAGGTGTTCTTTATTAATGTTTTTTTATTTTATATTATTTTTTTTTATATATTTACCTGCGCATAAGCTCCATATGGACCAAATTGATTAAAGACAAATGGATTAAGCAGATTCATATGACCGGCCATTTGTTGCATGCGCCGTATTTGCCTTTCTTTTTCGGTATCAGCAAATTTAACTACCAGACTAGAGGAAGCACCCTGAAAGAAACGAGAAGAAAGCATAAAGAAAATAAATTAAAAATCTTGAAATTTAATTACAGCCATAACGATTTTTTTTAATAATAATTAAAATTATTTTCATGAATATTCAAGTGTTTTGTGATTGTTTCGGGGCAAAGAAGCCTATAAGTAGACTTTAGTTTTTTGTTTGGCAAAAAAATAGAAGCCTATAAGTAGGCTTTGGATTTTTTTCGCAGGAAAAGCAAAAGCCTCTTATTCTCTCTATCTCTCTGTGGATTTTGTGTGTTTTGTTTGTTTTTTTGGTAATTTTCAAAAACAAGTGGCTTTATTTTTACCTTGTAATCACATACACATGTGTGGGTTTGTCTGTGGCCGTGTGTGTGTAAATGTGGAAAAAATAATTAGAGTTGTTGTTATGATTCTTCTTATTATTATTGTTTTATATGTATGTATGTACACATATACATATACCCCTATACTTATATAATGCGGTATATTGTGTTATACAATTCTCTTGTTTTGTAATCCGATTATGTTGGTTTTTATTTCTCTGCCATTATTTAAGGATTTTTTGTAATATGTCCTCGCTTTCTCTCTCCCACTCTCTCTCTCGCCTGTGATCTGAGCTGACGGGTACTCGTTTGCACACAGACACACACATATACGTGTGTGTTTATGTCGAGTATGTCGATATTGAGCATTGTCGAGTGTGTTGAGTGTTTGAAGAGTTTTAATGTCAATCACTTTATACTGACAATCATCATCAACGTCATTGTCATTTGATGTTGATAATGATGACGATGATGATGATGATGATGATTAAAATAACAAATGCTCTAGATTTGTTGCCCATCAACCACCACCACATCAAGCTCCAACCTCTGGCCCTCCTGTCAGCGTCAACTTCATTGTTTTGCTTTGTTATCTATTGTATTGTTCCTACATATATATATTGAAATTTAATTAGCATAATAATGCTTATATAATATACAATAAAATGACAGATATTTATATACATACATACATACATAGATATGCGATTTTATTGTAGAGTCATATAAAGTACATGAGTGTGTGTGTATTTTTGTATGCATAAATGGCTTCACATAATAGACAATGTATATGTAATTTGTTTATGTATTACTAAAATATATCTCATTATTTTTAATGACAGCCAACAATGTGAGCCATTACTTTGTAAAGAATCACATAAATGGGCTTTCGATATCATTAAAATTGACAATGCGCGTTATTGAAAAATTTCACTACACACAAAAAAGCAACGATATTTATTTTATTGACAGTATAATGAATGGCTAAACTTTACAAACACACACACACACGCTGTGCAAAATTTATTATATGGTTTTGGCAAACTGTTGCACACTTTTAGGGGTGGCAATACATCCTAAAATAGGCTTAGGCTGAGGAAACGGTGTAGAGACTTGGGCGCTTAATAGAAATTAGAAATTACGATATGAACTGATATTGCATACTTATGGGCGTAGAATTAAATAAAATTCAACAATAGGATCAAAAATTTTTAATTTAAAAAAAATTTTATTTATTTTTTGTGTCGAAACATAGTATTAGCGGGTTTCAACAATAGGATCTAAGATTTTTTCTTAAATTTAATTTAATTTTTTTTTAATTGATTTTTTGTGTCGAAGTTCCGGTTTAATAGTTTTAGTGGGTTTCAACAATATAATTTAAGATTTTCTCTTACAAATTTTTAAATAATAAAAATAATAAATTTATTTATTCATTATTTCATCAAAAGATTTATTTGTTTCTCAAGAACACATATCTGTTATATTAGAACCGTTTTGGTATTTTTCGACCGACCAGTAGTAGGGTTCCTTGAAGGTTCCACTCCAGGACAAATGCTGTTGCTCACTTTTAGCAGATTGTGCTCTATCCACAAATTCATAAAGAATATATCATTTACTTTGAGGATCATGCTAAATTTAATTCTTATTGCATACTTTCGAGTGTTTTGCTACATCAATATAGTGTCTACATTTAGGCTGAATTTATTTAAAAACCTTTAAGATCTATATTTCTCCTCGAAGTGGAGGATTTGCAAGGAAAATATTAAATATAACAAAGTATAAGAAATACTTTTAGATTGATGCTAAAATCAGTTTTTGTTGCATAGTTTCCGCTGTTTTGCTACTTCAATAGAGTGCCTAAATTTTAGGCTGATTTTAAACCAAATCGATGTCATCCAGGATTCATTCTCCAAGAAATTGATGTATTTGTCAGACTTTCGTAGGATAATATAAACCAAATCATTAAAAATATAACAAATAGTTTCAGGATGAAATTCAATGTCTGTTGCATAGTTTAGAGCGTTTTGCTACTTCAATATAGTGCCTATATTTAGGCTGAAATTCTAAATCAGAAATTCTTGCCTTATTTCGACGTTTTGTCATTCTGGTCTAAAACCCCCACTTCAATAAGTTGCCAATTGTCGTATTGATGTTTAATTATTAAAGGTTAGTGCAGGCGGAATATATTTAAAAATATATGTGTTTGTGAGACTTTCGAAGGTAAATATAAACAAAATAAGTATAGTGTAATAAACAAACGAATTATAAGAAATAATTTTAGGATGATGCTAAAATCAGTTTTTATTGCATAGTTTCAGGTGTTTGCCTACTTCAACAGAGTGCCAACATTTAGACTGGTTTTAAACCAAATCGATGACATCCAGGACTCATAAAAAATGTATGTGTTTGCCAGACTTTAGTAAACTAATTAATTAATTTAATTTTATTGAGGCTTTCAAAAAACAATTAAATAGATATATGGGAAACGTAACAAAAGAAAACTTAAGACTATAGTGTATTATCTTAAGTTACAGAATAAGTATGAAAAACAGCATCAAGCTTCATCAATATTAAAGTTAAATTTATAGTACATACAAATTCGTTAAAGAAAATCGCCCTTGCTCCCGAGGCTTACATGAGATTGATATAAAATTATTAATTCGTAAACTAAACCATTAATAATACAACAAATGCATATTTTTAGGATGATGCTGAAATTAATATTTGTGGCATAGCCTCCAGTCATTTGTCTTGAATAGAATGCCTACATTTAGGTCGATTTTAAACCAGAAATTGTTGCCTTATTTCGGCGTGGTTTAGTTCAGGTCTAAGCCACGTCTGTCATGAGATGGCTTTTGGCGTACTAAGTTGCTGTTTAGAACCCTCATGTGGAGTTTAAAGGCGACGCGTTTAACTGAGCAAAAAATGTTTGCTGCTTAGTTCTCAGTGTTTCTCGTTTCACTGAACAAACCCTCTTACTTTTCCTCCTTTCCCCTTTCTCTCTAAAATATACCAACAATAGCTTTAACAATTTTACTTTTGTTATGGTCCCACAAATTTATTGATTTCCATTAAACAAATGCTTTTCTAAAACAAATTAACAAAAAAACACAAAACTTTCAATTAAACTTTACAAATAACCAGCAAACTAAAAAAATGGCAGCATAAAAATCTCCCATAAAACACATGCAATGCAGCCAGCCTCTGAAAGCCAAGCGCACATAAATAACAAATTGTGGAAAAAACGTTTCGGGGCCAACAGAGCAGACCTAAAGGATAGACAGACAGGAAACAAAATGACAATTAACAAAATAACAATAACAACAGTGCACGAAAAAAACAAATAGAAATGACAATAACAACAACAGCACATCAATTAAATATTGTTGTCTATTGTCGTTGTTTTTTTTTTCAACTGATGATCGAAAAATTCCTCTTAGGCCAAAGCCGCTTAAAAGCCCATTAAACTGTCAGGACGACATAGCGTTGTTATTTGTTTATAACAACCATATTTGGCCGCTATTACCCCCCTCTACCACCACATGACTAATTGTTGCTGCAGCTCATAGCTCAAGGGTTTAGTATAAAAAGGTTTTTTTAAAACAAATTTTAGTTAGTTTTTTTGCTCGCGTTAAACAATCTGCATGGAGAATAAATAACAATTAAAATGAAATTGAACAAAAAACAATAAAATGAAATTACACAGGTCTGCACACAAGTTAAATATAAATAAAAATATCATACACAAACTCCCATCTGTAGTAATAAAATAAAATAGACTTTGTATAAATTAACAGTTGTGGTCATATATCAGAGAACGCTATGTTTTCAATATCTATTTTCTCAACCACCTTATTCTAGGGGACGAAATCGTTAAGTACAGCCGTTAAGACAGAAAGCTATAGTTTGGATAGCTCAAACTTTTCTGTGCTTTAGGAGCAGTCTTACAAAATTGCGAAAAAATAGAAATATTTTCTTTTGCTGGTCCAAAAAAATCGTAAAAAATAAGAAAAAATGACTTTGTTCTGTTTTTTAATATTCTTAGAATTTATTTATTTATTATTTTTAATAAAATATATTTATTTTATTTGATTTATTTATTTTATTTATTTAAAAACATTCAAGAATTTTATTTCTCTTCGAGACTTTTAGGATGATGATAACATTAGATTTTGCTGCATAGTTTCCAGTGTTTTTCCTACTTCAACAGAGTGCCAACATTTAGGCTGCTTTTAAAGAAAATCGATGACATCCAGGATTCATTCGTTATCAAATTTATGTGTTTGTCATACATTCGAATACTGAATCATTTAAAATAAAACAAATATATATATATTTATGGACGATGCCATTCCAGTTTTTTGATATTTCAATAGAGTTTATTTATTTTATTTATTTTATTTATTTTATTTATTTTATTTATTTTATTTATTTTATTTATTTTATTTATTTTATTTATTTTATTTATTTTATTTATTTTATTTATTTTATTTATTTTATTTATTTTATTTATTTTATTTATTTTATTTATTTTATTTATTTTATTTATTTTATTTATTTTATTTATTTTATTTATTTTATTTATTATATTTATTTTATTTATTTTATTTATTTTATTTATTTTATTTATTTTATTTATTTTATTTATTTTATTTATTTTATTTATTTTATTTATTTTATTTATTTTATTTATTTTATTTATTTTATTTATTTTATTTATTTTATTTATTTTATTTATTTTATTTATTTTATTTATTTTATTTATTTTATTTATTTTATTTATTTTATTTATTTTATTTATTTTATTTATTTTATTTATTTTATTTATTTTATTTATTTTATTTATTTTATTTATTTTATTTATTTTATTTATTTTATTTATTTTATTTATTTTATTTATTTTATTTATTTTATTTATTTTATTTATTTTATTTATTTTATTTATTTTATTTATTTTATTTATTTTATTTATTTTATTTATTTTATTTATTTTATTTATTTTATTTATTTTATTTATTTAATTTATTTTATTTATTTATTTTATTTTATTTATTTTATTTATTTTATTTATTTTATTTATTTTATTTATTTTATTTATTTTATTTATTTTATTTATTTTATTTATTTTATTTATTTTATTTATTTTATTTATTTTATTTATTTTATTTATTTTATTTATTTTATTTATTTTATTTATTTTATTTATTTTATTTATTTTATTTATTTTATTTATTTTATTTATTTTATTTATTTTATTTATTTTATTTATTTTATTTATTTTATTTATTTTATTTATTTTATTTATTTTATTTATTTTATTTATTTTATTTATTTTATTTATTTTATTTATTTTATTTATTTTATTTATTTTATTTATTTTATTTATTTTATTTATTTTATTTATTTTATTTATTTTATTTATTTTATTTATTTTATTTATTTTATTTATTTTATTTATTTTATTTATTTTATTTATTTTATTTATTTTATTTATTTTATTTATTTTATTTATTTTATTTATTTTATTTATTTTATTTATTTTATTTATTTTATTTATTTTATTTATTTTATTTATTTTATTTATTTTATTTATTTTATTTATTTTATTTATTTTATTTATTTTATTTATTTTATTTATTTTATTTATTTTATTTATTTTATTTATTTTATTTATTTTATTTATTTTATTTATTTTATTTATTTTATTTATTTTATTTATTTTATTTATTTTATTTATTTTATTTATTTTATTTATTTTGTTTATTTTATTTATTTTATTTATTTTAATTATTTTATTTACTTTTTTATTTTATTTATTTTATTTATTTTATTTATTTTATTTATTTTATTTATTTTATTTATTTTATTTATTTTATTTATTTTATTTATTTTATTTATTTTATTTATTTTATTTATTTTATTTATTTTATTTATTTTATTTATTTTATTTATTTTATTTATTTTATTTATTTTGTTTATTTTATTTATTTTATTTATTTTAATTATTTTATTTACTTTTTTATTTTATTTATTTTATTTATTTTATTTATTTTATTTATTTTATTTATTTTATTTATTTTATTTATTTTATTTATTTTATTTATTTTATTTATTTTATTTATTTTATTTATTTTATTTATTTTATTTATTTTATTTATTTTATTTATTTTATTTATTTTATTTATTTTATTTATTTTATTTATTTTATTTATTTTATTTATTTTATTTATTTTATTTATTTTATTTATTTTATTTATTTTATTTATTTTATTTATTTTATTTATTTTATTTATTTTATTTATTTTATTTATTTTATTTATTTTATTTATTTTATTTATTTTATTTATTTTATTTATTTTATTTATTTTATTTATTTTATTTATTTTATTTATTTTATTTATTTTATTTATTTTATTTATTTTATTTATTTTATTTATTTTATTTATTTTATTTATTTTATTTATTTTATTTATTTTATTTATTTTATTTATTTTATTTATTTTATTTATTTTATTTATTTTATTTATTTTATTTATTTTATTTATTTTATTTATTTTATTTATTTTATTTATTTTATTTATTTTATTTATTTTATTTATTTTATTTATTTTATTTATTTTATTTATTTTATTTATTTTATTTATTTTATTTATTTTATTTATTTTATTTATTTTATTTATTTTATTTATTTTATTTATTTTATTTATTTTATTTATTTTATTTATTTTATTTATTTTATTTATTTTATTTATTTTATTTATTTTATTTATTTTATTTATTTTATTTATTTTATTTATTTTATTTATTTTATTTATTTTATTTATTTTATTTATTTTATTTATTTTATTTATTTTATTTATTTTATTTATTTTATTTATTTTATTTATTTTATTTATTTTATTTATTTTATTTATTTTATTTATTTTATTTATTTTATTTATTTTATTTATTTTATTTATTTTATTTATTTTATTTATTTTATTTATTTTATTTATTTTATTTATTTTATTTATTTTATTTATTTTATTTATTTTATTTATTTTATTTATTTTATTTATTTTATTTATTTTATTTATTTTATTTATTTTATTTATTTTATTTATTTTATTTATTTTATTTATTTTATTTATTTTATTTATTTTATTTATTTTATTTATTTTATTTATTTTATTTATTTTATTTATTTTATTTATTTTATTTATTTTATTTATTTTATTTATTTTATTTATTTTATTTATTTTATTTATTTTATTTATTTTATTTATTTTATTTATTTTATTTATTTTATTTATTTTATTTATTTTATTTATTTTATTTATTTTATTTATTTTATTTATTTTATTTATTTTATTTATTTTATTTATTTTATTTATTTTATTTATTTTATTTATTTTATTTATTTTATTTATTTTATTTATTTTATTTATTTTATTTATTTTATTTATTTTATTTATTTTATTTATTTTATTTATTTTATTTATTTTATTTATTTTATTTATTTTATTTATTTTATTTATTTTATTTATTTTATTTATTTTATTTATTTTATTTATTTTATTTATTTTATTTATTTTATTTATTTTATTTATTTTATTTATTTTATTTATTTTATTTATTTTATTTATTTTATTTATTTTATTTATTTTATTTATTTTATTTATTTTATTTATTTTATTTATTTTATTTATTTTATTTATTTTATTTATTTTATTTATTTTATTTATTTTATTTATTTAATTTATTTTATTTATTTAATTTATTTTATTTATTTTATTTATTTTATTTATTTTATTTATTTTATTTATTTTATTTATTTTATTTATTTTATTTATTTTATTTATTTTATTTATTTTATTTATTTTATTTATTTTATTTATTTTATTTATTTAATTTATTTTATTTATTTAATTTATTTTATTTATTTTATTTATTTTATTTATTTTATTTATTTTATTTATTTAAAATTATTAACTTAAAAACAATATTAAATGTATATAAATAGCTATAAATACCATATACAACCCAAAATACAATAAACAAACAGACATCAATATTAAGTCTTTTCTCAAAGAGAAAGACAACTTAAATAATTGAATTCCACAGAATAATATAAAATAGTGAAAAATCATCAAAAACACCGCCTATAAAATTTTCTCCTAGACTTTGTGAAAGGATTACAGATGATTGCAAATGGCCAGCGCGAGTTATAATTTTGATTCATCCAAATTATTGAATTAACTCCCGATAGGTAACATAATATTTTATGGTTTTTAAGATGATTTCTCTTATTTATGACCAAATAGTTAAATATTTCAGCTGATTTCCAATGTTTCTTTCATTATAACAAATTATTAATAATATAATATAATATTAATTAACATATTATAGAAAGAATTATGAATTTTGAGTTTCTTCCGCTAACCTTTAGATTCTTTAAATCAATCTTAAAAATTGTCATATATATCCAATGTCTGTCTGCAGCCCTGTGTTTTTGAAACCCGCCTTTTTCAAACTATCAACTAAATAAAACATACTTTTAGGCGTTGCACAGTTTTGTACACTTTGTTTGTGTGCTTTGTTGTGGTGTGTTCGTGCCAAAAAAATATTTGCACCATTTAATTCACAACGTTCACGTTCAACTTTAACAAAAGGTATGCGCTTGATTTTAGCACTTCCCTTACATTTCTCGTCCCCGCTTCTTTTCCGCGATGACATTTTCTGGTGCGACAAATAGCAGCGTGTCGCGTCGTTGCTTTTTTGCTCTCTTTGCTAATTTTACACAATTTAAATTATAGTGCTTTGCAGCAACACCTAAAAGTATGCAACAGTTTTTAATACCGCAACAAAGTAGTCCTTTGGTAATATAAATACTAGACATACAGGGAAACGGATATACAAAAAGGTATGCAGGCATATGTCGGTCGGTCGGTGTGTGTGTGTGTGTGTGCACATGGGGAAGCCTGTTGGAGTGTTTGTATAGGTTTTCTTGAACAGCGTTGTTTGTGGAGAAGGGGCAGAGGGAGCTGGGTGGCACGTTGTTGTTGCTGTTTGTGTATGCCATGCAAAAGCATAAAAACCACTGTCATGTACAACATACGAATAATAATTTTGGCACGAAAGCCATGTTAACATGTCCCCTGTGCCGAGTGGAACACACACACGCACACACACAGTTGAATGTTGCCTTCAAATGTAGGGGGGGTTGTCTTCTGTTGCACATCGACATTTATACGTGCGGCACGGCACACACACTCAACTCACTGTTGCCGTTGTTGATGATGTTGTTCGGCCTGGGCCATGGGCCATGTCTGTCTGTGGAGCACATTAATGCAACCAAAGGCGGCAAGTTGTAGCGTTACTTCCGTACGCAAAAGTATGTGCTTTATGTGGATATTATGGAAAACACTTCTACACCAAAAACTGGCCGGGTGAGCCAGAGAGGCAGAGCCGGTGCCAGTGCCAATGCCACTGTGATAGCCCAGTCACCGAACACGTTTGGCATGGTTTTGGATATAAGTATGTGTGGATATTAGTTTGAGTGTGTGTGTGTGTTTGAGCGCTTCTGAGGAATTGCTAGCTAAAGTCAAGTCAATGCCACTTCGTTGTATGCAATCAGTTTATTATGTTCACTTGTAACATATATATATATGAATATAGGAGGGCTATAGGAAAATGTTGGGTTACGGAGCAGGATCAGAAGATGGAATAATTACTTTCGCTCTTATACCCAGGCCATTAGAAAATTCCTTCTGAACATAAATCAAAGGTCTCCTAATTATCGGCTTGATTTTCTTCCTATTCTATGAAATCCACCTTCGAAGGACTACTTCAATAAATAAACATCGACAACTACTTCTTCATAAACCCCTCATTCGATTTATAGGAAGTCCGCCTGGTTCAATGGATCCAATTAACGATCGACTTAGCTTCACTTTCTCCTCTATTCCCCGTTTCCGTGTCAATCCCTCTATCATCCTGTGAGAGTTTATAGGGATATTTTCATATTCTCTTCTCATAAAAGATCTTGCGATCGGAAGTGGAATCCTTTCATTCTTTATGCTGCTGATCATTTCCCTTATCATATTTGCTTGTGGAATCTTCCCCACAATTTCCAGAGACCTACGCATAAGCACTACTCTTAGCTGATTGCTATTACAGCTGGAAAATGCCTTCTCACCACTTTTCCGATATATTGCCCACATATATAGTCGTCATTGCCGCCACCATTACCACGACATAAGCTAAGTTTATGCCCAGGCTTTTTTTGTGGTGGGGGGAGGTAGTCATCGCTTCACACACAACTCCAGCACCAACGTGGCTAGAGAGCTGTTGCTGTGGATGGAACACCGTACGAGTTTCCAAGCAATGTTATAATACCGGATATGCTTGCGGCTTGTTCAACCATTAGTGAACATGTAATGAGAACATAGCCTCGCGTAATCACAGTATATGTATGTATGTCTGCTAGGCTAGGCTATACGAACGTGTCCTTGTTCCAAAGTGAGTGAGTGTGTATAATGTGCGACAAACTACCAGCATTTGTTGCTGCTGTCCTGTATGGGTGTGTGTGTTTGTGCGCCACGATCTGTGTGCCTCATATGCATACCAAGTCTATGGAGACCAACAGGTTTATTTGTTAGCTGTTCACGTTTATTATAGTCATATCTTTTCAAGCTTTGTTACGGGGGTATGTGGTTGTATGTAAATACACCGTCATACTTATATGCCGACATTTTTTTGCGGCAACAAAATGTTTGCAGATTGCTAAAGTATTTGAATATATCCGCACGATGGAAAAGGGTTATCCAAGGAGTGCTAAAAAAAACTTAAAAAATAAAATTTCGAAGGAAAATATAAACAAATTCGTAAAACAATACATAAGATATTGTAGGATAATGGTAAAATCAAATTTTGTTGCATATTTTCAAGTGTTTTGCTACTTCAATAGAGTGCCTATATTTAGGATGATCATAAAGTAGAAGTTGTTGCCTTATTTCGCCTTATAACATGACATAGCCTTATGACATAGGGACCTTGATTTTGCTTCGAAGAATACCATTAAATTTGCAATGGGACAATATAGGAGTAATTTTGGCTTGGATATTTTTTGTCCTAGGTTATGACTATTCCTGATTTATGGATAAAATAAGAAAATAAAATACTTGTAGGATGATGGTGAACTCAATTTTTTTGCATAGTTTCCAGTATTTTGCTACTTCAATAGAGTGCCTACATCTAGGCTGACTCTAAGCCGAAAGTTGTTGCCTCATTTCGGCATGGCCTAAATCCCAACTGCAATCAGTTAACAATTGTCGTATTGATTAAAAGCTGCTGCAGACTTTCAATAATATTTTGAATATTGGTGTGTGCTATGGTTTTTGAAAAAATGCCACAGGGACCATGATTTAGCTTCCAACAATATCATTAAATTTGATATGGAAAAATAAAGGAATAATTTTGACTTGGATATTTTTGTTCCACAGTATGACCATTCTAGATTTCTGAGGTCGACAAAAAGCCTGCCGCCAAAGACATTTGGCTTAATTTCATAAAAATAGAAAAAAAATAATTTTAAGCCTAACAAACTTTAGATTTCTTTAGACTGGCTCAAAAGGGCTCCTAGGGCCAAAGAAACATCACCCAAAAATATTAAATCGACCCTAACATCCTAATAAATAGCACCTAGAGCTAAAAAAAGAACAATCAATGACCACCAAAAAATCTAAAAGTTGTTAGAGAATATTTGAAACGGACATAACTCTTAAATACAGCTCCTAGAACCAAAAATTCCATAAAATCAACACCAAAAAATTTTTTATGAATATATTTCTTTTCAATTCCAATTTTCGTCAAAAGTATCTTTAATATTTAATGCATAATTTTGGGGCCATAAGGCCGATCACGATCACTTTCGGCTATATGTAAGATTAAAGGTGACTATAGCAGCTACAACTGATGCGGATTTCACCTTCAAGTAGAAACAGTGGTATAGGAACAGTAGGCAAAAAATTGGTTGTATTTTAAAAACCGAGAAGGGAAATGGAAATACTATATTTTTTCGATGTTCTTCTATTTTTATAAGATCTTTTCCTGCCTCCAAAAAAGGATTTTTCTTTTAAAAAATAATTTTTCTCAATTTCCTAAAATTCATTAAGACAGAAAAAACGTTTACTTAAGGCAAGGCAACCATTTAGTAAAAATCCCCCACATTTTCCCCACTTTGGGAATTTATTTTTTTTGAAAATATATTACATAATAATATATTAGGAAATGGAACAAAATGTATATTTTCCGATTTTTTCTATGTTTACGCCACTAAAAATCCATTTTTTCTTAAAAAAAATAAGTTTATTTTTTTCTTCCCAAAATTCATCAAAACAAATGATAAGCGATAAATAAAGGCATGACGACCATTTAGAAAAAATCCCAAATTTTGGAACACTTTTTGCCCACTTTGAGAATTCGGATATTTTTTTGGAAACAACTGCAAAATTTGTAAATCTAGTAATATTTTCATCATTTTTATCAACTTTCAAGAATTTTAAGCATTTTTGTTGGACCTCATATTTTTAAAGAACGATTTTTCTTTTAAATAATAATTCATCAATTTAAATAATAAAACGGTAAATTAAGGCAAGGCAGTCATTTTAGCAAAAAATCCCCAATTTAGGGACACATTTTCCCCACTTTGGGAATACTCTAATTTTTTGGAAAGAGTAGAAAATCTGTAAATCTAGTGCTATTTATTAATTTTAAGCATTTTTGTTGGACATCAAAGTCTTAAAGAACAATTTTTCTTTTAAATAATAATTTTCCTTAATTTTTTCTTCTCAAAATTCATTAAAATATTTGAAAACGACAAATTTAGAAATAATCCCCAATTTTGGAACACATTTTCCCCACTTTGGGAATTCGGATGTTCGGTCGGAAAAAGTGAAAGATCTGTAAATCTGGTAATATTTCATGATTTTTATATGTTATGTTGGAATTTTAAGCATTTTGGTTGGACCTCAAATTCGTAAAATTGTGGAATGACAAAAACAGGTGTTTTTGAAAAATTCAGTTTTAACGAAAACCTTCTTAACTCGGCCAATTATCAATGGATTTTTATAAACAAACTCCTTACTAAAAGTAGTTTATAACAATAATCACAAGCAGTAAGCTTACCTTACAAAATAATGTGTAGAAACATTACCTAAATTGAAAAATTATAAAAAATCCTAAAAACTGTTCTCCGGACAAATACTATGTGTATATTTTTGGAATCTATGCTTCTTCTTTTATGATTCGACAACTAAATTCATGTTAAATTTTACTTTTACCTGTTTTCATCAGAAAATTATCTAAAATATATATTTTTCTTGTAAATGTTTGGATTATTTATTCGACCTTTATTCTGGTAAAACTGACCTAGAGCTTAATTATTATAAAAAACTAAACATCAAATTATTATTAATGTATAATATCTAACGTTAATTTGATAACCCTTCATTTGTTCTGTGTGCGTTTGAATATGAGCCCTGGCTATATCACCAGTATGCGGAATTGTTGTGTGTGGTGTGTTCACTTTTTTTTTAAATAAATTCGTGCGGATTTTATTTTTGGCGGTCTCAGACAAATTACTTTTTAAATGCATTTTTAGTATAAACATTTAATATATGTTTCACGCTCACACACACCGACATATAGAAAAATGGCGAACACACATACATGTACATATTTTGTAAATGTGTTGAGATAGCATTCAATTTATTTCAACAGCTACCATGACTCTGGCACTGGCACTGGCAACAACGCGACATCCGGGTCCGCGCACCATCATTGGCTTTGCAAAAAGCCAAAAAAAAACACGAAACAAAATAAAATAAAACCGTGTTGGTTTTGTACGGTTTATATGGCATATACGTTATAATAACTACCGGTTTTAGTTTTTGTGCCAGAACTGAATGTTGCTGTCGTTGCTTGCTGCTTGTTGCTACTATGTCACACCAAACCAAAGACAAATTGCATGTGGCTTGTTGATATTTTCTGAGATATCGCTTTTTATGTGTGTGTGTGTGTGTTTGTGGTAAATGATTAAAAGATTTGTATGTGACAAAAATTATATACTCGTGTTAAAAATTGAAAAATTGTTTGTAATTAGAGGGGAATTATATGCATTTTTTATATAAAAAACTTAAACTTTATATAACCGGAAGGCGAGTTAGATTCGAGCAAAGGTTCCTTTAATTAAGGATATTTTGTTATACTAATAGTTTAGTACAGTTTAACACAAGGAGATAGAGCAAAAAAGGGAAAACAAACAAATTAAATTTATGGAATTTTATAACTAAATTATTCTGTTGCCTTACTTGTCTGTATTTATGGCCAAAACGAAAAACGTTTCTGGCCAATATAACGTGTCATTTTTTATGTGGAAAATGTCCCTATTGTGCCTCCTTCGTGCTATAGTAAAGATACTTTAGTGTCTTTCTATTGCCCGAGTGTCACTTGATTATTTTTATGAGGCATCATTCGGATTTGGTATTCTTCTCTAACACACTTGTCCAAGATTTTGCTAGAGAGACACCATCAGCATTGCCAGTTGTTATAACGATTTTTCATCTATTGATATCTGTGTCAGCTTGCTTTGCCAGCCATCAGTTTTTGCCTTTTCCTTTTGTCGACATCTGTCACATCTGATATTCGCAGTAGTATTATACTTCTTCAAAATTACATTTATTTTCATTAGGACTAAAAGCTGTTTTATGTAAAATCTACCACATTTCCACTTACTTATCCCCCCGCCTCCACCCCATCCCTTCACCGATTGTAATTTATAAACACATTACCCTCCACTATACTGTGCTGTTGATGCTGAAGCTGCTGCTGATCCGCTCGACTGTTTCTTTCTACTTATAGGAATTATTTAATATTACAACACTATTTACAAAATCAAAAGCGAAACATTTAACAGCATTGGCCCTGCCTGCCGCTGTACCCTGACAACCAGCCAAATATATATGTATGTGCACACACACACAAGTTTCAGACAAAGGCTGGCATTACAATAAACCCAACCAAGCAACCAACCAGTCAGCCAGCCAAGCCAAAGTGAAACCAAATGGCGTTGAAATCGGTGGAGGACGGCACAAAAGAGGCTGAGTGGAAATGGCAGCAGGACTGGAAGCAGAGAATGAAACTTTTTTTAATGTAATTGAATTAAATGCGGGAAAAACGAAGTGAATTAAATAAGTTTTTGCCATTTGCCAACTTTCTTGGCGTTTTTTGTTTGTTGTATTTCATTTTGGTGGGTAAGAGAGTGTGTTACACAATGTCGACAACGTTAAAATGCAACAGAAAAACAACAACATTAACATCATCATCAACAACATCCATAGGCACTCTTGTTCAGTCCCAGCCTCCTTTTCCGTCTCATGCTTAACGTCATCTCCATCCTCATCGTTGGTCTTCACATCCAAAATTGCCTCAAGCATGGGAGTGTGAAGTTTAAAGCTTACAACCAAGGCCGACTCTGTCACATGGGGTAATTAGGCAGCTGGCCGATTTGAATAATTGATTTTTTGCTGCGATTAAATTTTTAATATATGAATTTTGTTTGGGAAATGTGTTTCCAAGAAACTATCTCTGCAAAAAAAATTCTGCTAATAATATTTAATAGATAAAAAAGCCATTGGAAAGGATTTTAGCCACCATTTTGGAGTGTTATACTTCTTTGCTGTATCTGACGGATCCATTCAATCCACCATTTTGGAGTGTTATACTTCTTTGCTGTATCTGACGGATCCATTCAAAACCGTGCCTTAGATTATTGCCTGACGATATCTCGAGAGCGGTCATATAATCAAAATCCTATATATCTAGCCGTTATATATCATCAAACAGTTTAAAAAAGCTTTTTTGTCATTCGATTGAAATATAGGTTCAAAGAGTTTCTAAATTTTTCAGGATATAAGGTAAGTGTAAACTCTACATTTTATGTAAACTTATTTATGGATTCAGCCTATTTCTTTGTAAATATAACCTCATGAATAGTTTTGTTTTGTTTAATTTTCCGAACGATAAAAAATTCTAAAATTGAATTTCAATCATTTCTTTTTGTGACTTCCCCAGGCCACATATCCTTTGAGCCAGCCCTGTCCTTATGGCCTGCTTTGCCAACATGCCTCAACCCGCCCCAAGTGTAAGAAACAACTTACAAAGTGCCGCTACAAACTCTTTTTCTACTTCATGGATTTTGCATAAAAGAGAATTGAATTGAATAAAATGACGACGCCGACAAAAAAAATCCAGCCAAAGTATTTAAAAAATTACCATTTTACTTACACACATTAGGGATAGCGATTTGGATTGGAAATTACAAATAATTAAACAAAAATCACAGAAAATACAAAGAGGAGCTTCACTCAATCAGTGAAAGATGTAAAATATAAATTGTCATATTCACTGAAATTGAAGTGCTGTTTAAAGCAGCTCCGCTATTTCTTAGAGAAGTTTTGCAAGGTGTTTTACTCATAAGTATTGGATATAAAGCCCCACAGTGGGTTATCAATGGCAAAATCTCTCAGATTTGTACTTTGATTATTGAAATCTGCTAAGAACATTCCATTTTAAGCATATTCTAAAAATATGGTGATATCGCGGAAAAATATTGCTGTGGAATCGTTCTAGTTAATAAATATTAAAGCAGTTCAAAATTGTATAGTTCATTTTATTAGTAAATATCTCAGAAACCATGTATCAAATTGAAATTTCATTTACTTCATGGAAAATAAATGCTTTCAAGGTGTTCACTTGTGCTAAAGAAATCTAAGTAAAAAAATATTGCTGTGGAATCGTTTTAGTTCATTAATATTAATGCAAAGCCCTTGCGCCGAACAATAACATAAACAATTAGCAGTTGAAAAATTCCAAATTTTATAGGTTATTTTATTGATAAATATCTCGGGAACCATGTATCGTAATATAAATTCGTTGACATCATGGAAAACGAGTACTCTTCAATACCGCTTTTCCATTAAAATAATTCTCATTTGCCCTTTCAGACAGTGGTTTAACTGCAGGTTGTCCTAATTAATTGTAATTCATTTTCTCCATTAAATAAAACTATAATCGGGGGCTGACCGAGTCCTTGTTATTTATAAATACTGATACCCTGGGGTCTCAGTGAATCATTGCAAAAAGAAGATGCTGTTTATACATGAAAACATCGATTTAATTACAAAAAATCTAAAACAAAATGCAAAAACCATGAATGAAATTAATCACATTTGCTGTATGTTGATTTTTTCCAAAGCATACTTTTAGGGGCAATTTATTTTCTGGTATTCAAAGTTAAGTATTTTGCGATATTAATTTGTGCCTATAAATCAAATAACAAAATATGTTAAATCTAGTATAACCCTAAAAGTATGCCTTGAAAAATACACCTGCTCTATGCAGTTGATCATTTTATGGGATTGATTTGCCAGGCTATTTGGAATAATTTTTTAATTAACAATATACTTTAAGCTTTAATTGCTTGATTGTTTGGAAATCTTGAGCTAATATATTAATCTTTAAATATTTAGTTAGTTATAAGAGCTAACTAGCTTTGGATTAGGTTATTTAATGTTTTTTTTTCTCAGATTTTGAAAGAGTGAATAAATTAACTTTAACTGGCAATTTTCATTTATTTGTGGACTTAAATAAATCGCTGGTAATGCTTGGTATTAACATATGTATTTAAATATTTTCTGGTATTCGAAGAAAAGTATTTTGCGTTATTATTTTGTGCCTACAAATACAAAATCCAATAACAAAATATTCTAAATTTTGTATAACCCTAAAAGTATGCCTTGAAAACTACACATGCTCTATTCAGTTGATCATTTTATGGGATTGATTTGTCTGGCTTCCATTACAAATGATGTTTTAATTAACAAAATACGTTAAGCTATAATTGCTTGATTTTGTGCACCTGCTGAGGTAACATTATTTATCTTCAAATATTCATTTAGTTATAAGAGGTGATTGGTATGGATTAGAAAACACAATGGTTTTTTTTTTCTAAGATTTTGAAAAGTGTAAAGAAAGTATATTTCACTGGCAATTTTCATTTATTTATGGACTCAAATAAAATCACTGGTAATGATGGGTATTAACATACGAAATGTTAATACTAAAATAAGAAATATATGGAAATTTTTCATTTTATGTTACAATCCATTTAGGTGAGGTTGTGGGCGGAAATAATGGGTGGTGTTGATATTTTGTCTACTTCATGGAAAACAAAATTTTCATAAAGCAACCCTTTTTATCTTACATTCAAAAAGAAGAAGTTGTGTGGTGTCTATATGTATCTTTAGACCAACAACATAAGATTCTAAATTTGTAAATCTAGTATAACCCTAAAACTATGCATTGAAAAATACACTGGTTTCAATTAGTCGATCATTTTATGGGTCATTTGGAATGATGTATTAATTAACAAAATATCATGGAAAACAAAATGTTTAAAAAAACAACACTTATAAATATACGTATTGTGTCGTATTAGTTTTGTACCTGTAAGACAAACAGAAAAGAATTTCAATAGTAAATCTACTAAAAACCTAAAAGTATGCATTGAAAAATACACTGACACCAAATATTCGATCATTTAATGGGATTGATTTGTCAGCATATTTGGAATGATTTATTATTTAACATAATACGGTAAGATATAATACCCTGAATTTGTCAACAAATATAGAGTTCATATATTAGGCTTTAGATATTTATATAGTTGTAAGAGCTGGTTGCTATTGATTAAATGATACAATGAGATTTCGAAAATCATAAAAAAAAATTCCCTGGCAGTTGTCATTTCTTTGTGGACTCAAGTAAAAACACTGGTAATGATTAGTATTAACATATTTAGTAAAAAAAAGAAACACATGAAAAATTTTCATTTTATGCTACATGTCAAGCATGTGTAGTACTGAAATTTTGTGTACTTCAAGGAAAACAAAATTTTTGTAAAGCACTTGCTTAATTTGTAACTATAAGACCAACAAAAAAAATCTATATAGTATTACCCTAAAAGAATGATTTGAAAAATTATAGTTGATTTTTATAAATTCGCAAATCTAGTATAACCCTAAAAGTATGCTTTGAAAATTATACTGACTCCAATCAGGGGACGATATTATATGAATGATTTGGCAGTATATTTCGAATGATTTATTAATTTGCAAAAAGCGATAAGCCATTATCCTTGTCATTATTCGGCAAATGTTGAGCTGATATATTAAGCTTTAGATATTTATTTAGTAGAAAAAAATGGATGTAGTCGATTAGAAAATACAATGAGTTTTATCTGAGATTTATGGTAATTTTCATATAATTGTAGACTTAAATGAAATCAGCGGCAATGGTTTGTATTCACATATATATTAAAAGTAAGAAATATGTGACATTTTTTTCAATTTATGTTACATTACAGGTAGGTATGTACAATTCTTTTTTGATCTACTTTGATAATGTGAGTGATGTTTGCAAACTTTCAATGTTCTAGCTCTGTTCCTTTTAATTTTTGCCGCAGCTTGTATGCAAATATTCTACTGTGCGTCCCTGAAGAAAGCCAAGTGCCTGAATGGCAAATATTAATTACTAACAGGGCGGCATACATATGTATATGGGGGGTTTGGTTTTCAAAAATGCACGGATTAGAAAAATTACTTCATTTCATCCACGTTTAATAGGATTTAAGAACCTTGGACTTCAAATTCAAAAATTTAAGTCTCCCATCAAAACTCTCAATTTCAATGTGGACAACCCTACTTTGTCACATATACATATGTATGTAGATGTTCTATACAAAGAAGACCAAAGAGACAGACTCACACGCGGTTCAAAACTTGTAAGATTTCAATACAAAACTCCAGCCATGCCAGCTCTTATCCCCCGCCACAACAAAAAATTGGAAAGAGAAAAATAGGATCGGGAAGTATTTTTTTTTTTGATGTGGTGGCACACAAAAGTGGTAACAAACTTTTTGTGGGGTTAAAAAAGTAAGGTGGATGGGGATCGTAAAGTATTCAGGACATTATGCCTGGCCTTGAGGATGAGGAATGGCAAAGCAATGAAGTTAATGTACCATGTAAAAGTTGGCATCCCTGTGTGTGTGTGTGGCCATAATGTGCGGTTCCAAGGGAAAGTTGAGAAAACGCTATTTGCTAAATTGCGTTTCTATCAAAAGCTCTTTGTTTAGCCCTATGACTCCCAACCGCCAACAACCAACAGCAGTACACTTTAGTTTGTCAGGACTTCGTCCCCCCACTTCCGCTCATTTTCAACTAATTTGTGTATTTTATACGCTTCAATAGTGTGATTTATTTGGCGTAAAAAATTACAAATAGTTACTCCATTTAGTTTTTGGTCGCAGGATATTTTAATTTTTTTTCTCCTCGATTCTTTTTCTCGCACTCGCGGGTCTGACATTTAAATATTTTGCAGTGATTTCATTTCCTTCACCCTTTAGCTTTCGGTTTTTCCCGCCGCCACCGCCGCCAATATGTAACAATGAATGTTGACAACGAAATTAAAATGTTTTTCAGTTGCAATACATTTTTAATTAATTTCAATTTTGTTATGGGGTTCGACGGCAGCAACGATGCTGCCGCTGGTGCTAGAGGTGTGTGTTGTTGGTGTTTTGATGCTGATGGTGGTGGTGGTGGCTGCTGCTGCTTTTGCTAGTGGTTATGTTGCTCTGTTAGTGGGGATGTTACTGCTTGCGGTGGTGTTGGCGGTGGCTATGCCTTTGTTTTAGTGTTGCTGCCGCTGTGAATCAGTATGACATTTTCCCTGAGCAAAATTAATTGAAAATGTCATTTGCCGCAAATTACTCAAAAACACTAGCAACAACACCACCAACAGCGATAACATCGACAACAAAAACCAATGCCAGCAACAAAATCACTCAAAAAAAAAAAACAACTTTTCTTGTTCAAATATAAATTGCATAATAATGGCGCATTAAAGAAATAAATTAAAATGTTTATGCGAAATATAATTAAAGCATACTTTAT